>CM060891.1:98697500-98942500 GCA_030762935.1 Hymenopus coronatus | reverse complement strand
ACAGTACAACTGATAACCCCACTCTACCATATGAAGCATCATGTGTTATAGCTGGAATTAAACCAATAGGCATCAGTATTACTGAAACAGCACAGATATACACAGTACAACTGATGACCCCACACTACCATACGAAGCCTCACGTGTTATAGCTGGAGTTAAACCAATAGGGATCAGTATTACTGAAACAGCACAGATATACACAGTACAACTGATGACCCCACACTACCATACGAAGCCTCACGTGTTATAGCTGGAGTTAAACCAATAGGGATCAGTATTACTGAAACAGCACAGATATACACAGAACAACTTATGACCCCACACTACCATACGAAGCCTCATGTCTTATAGCTGGAGTTAAACCAATAGGCATCAGTATTACTGAAGCTACTCAGTACAACTGATGATCCCACACTACCATACGAAGCCTCATGTGTTATAGCTGGAATTAAATCAATAGCGATCAGTATTACTGAAACAGCACAGATAAACACAGTACAACTGATGACCCCACACTACCATATGAAGCATCATGTGTTATAGCTGGAATTAAACCAATAGGGATCAGTATTACTGAAACAGCACAGATATACAAAGTACAACTGAATGACCCCACACTACCATATGAAGCATCATGTGTTATAGCTGGAATTAAACCAATAGGGATCAGTATTACTGAAACAGCACAGATATACACAGTACAACTGATGACCCCACACTACCATACGAAGCCTCACGTGTTATAGCTGGAGTTAAACCAACAGGGATCAACATTACTGAAACAGCACAGATATACACAGTACAACTGATGACCCCACACTACCATACGAAGCCTCATGTGTTATAGCTGGAGTTAAACCAATAGGGATCAGTATTACTGAAACAGCACAGATATACACAGTACAACTGATGACCCCACACTACCATACGAAGCCTCATGTGTTATAGCTGGTGTTAAACCAATAAGGATCAGTATTACTGAAGCTACTCAGTACACCTGATGACCCCACACTACCATACGAAGCCTCATGTGTTATAGCTGGAGTTAAACCAATAGGGATCAGTATTGCTGAAACAGCACAGATATACACAGTACAACTGATGACCCAACACTACCATACGAAGCCTCATGTGTTATAGCTGGAGTTAAACCAATAGGGATCAGTATTGCTGAAACAGCACAGATATACACAGTACAACTGATGACCCCACACTACCATACGAAGACTCATGTGTTATAGCTGGAGTTAAACCAATAGGGATCAGTATTACTGACACAGCACAGATATACACAGTACAACTGATGACCCCACAATACCATAGGAAGCTGCATGTGTTATAGCTGGAGTTAAACCAATAGGGATCTGTATTACTGAAACAGCACACATATACACAGTACAACTGATGACCCCACACTACCATACGAAGCCTCATGTGTTATAGCTGGAGTTAAACCAATAGGGATCAGTATTACTGAAACAGCACACATATACACAGTACAACTGATGACCCCACACTACTATATGAAGCATCATGTGTTATAGCTGGAGTTAAACAAATAGTGATTAGTATTACTGAAACAGCACACATATACACAGTACAACTGATGACCCCACACAACATACGAAGCCTCATGTGTTATAGCTGGAGTTAAACCAATAGGGATCAGTATTACTGAAGCTACTCAGTACAACTGATGACCCCACACTACCATACGAAGCCTCACGTGTTATAGCTGGAGTTAAACCAATAGGGATCAGTATTACTGAAACAGCACAGATATACACAGTACAACTGATGACCCTACACTACCATACGAAGCCTCACGTGTTATAGCTGGTGTTAAACCAATAGGGATCAGTATTACTGAAACAGCACACATATACACAGTACAACTGATGACCCCACACTACCATACGAAGCCTCAAGTATTATAGCTGGAATTAAACCAATAGGGATCAGTATTACTGAAACAGCACAGATATACACAGTACAACTGATGACCCCACACTACCATATGTAGCATCATGTGTTGTAGCTGGAGTTAAACCAATAGGGATCTGTATTACTGAAACAGCACAGATATACACAGTACAACTGAAGACCCCACACTACCATACGAAGCCTCACGTGTTATAGCTGGAATTAAACCAATAGTGGTCAGTACTACTGAAACAGCACAGATATACAAAGTACAACTGATGACCCCACACTACCATATGAAGCATCATGTGTTATAGCTGGAATTAAACCAATAGGGATCAGTATTACTGAAACAGCACAGATATACACAGTACAACTGATGACCCCACACTACGATACGAAGCCTCACGTGTTATAGCTGGAGTTAAACCAATAGGGATCAGTATTACTGAAACAGCACAGATATACACAGTACAACTGATGACCCCACACTACCATATGAAGCATCATGTGTTATAGCTGGAGTTAAACCAATAGGGATCAGTATTACTGAAACAGCACAGATATATACAGTACAACTGATGATCCCACACTACCATACGAAGCCTCACGTGTTATAGCTGGAGTTAAACCAATAGGGATCAGTATTACTGAAACAGCACAGATATACACAGAACAACTTATGATCCCACACTACCATACGAAGCCTCATGTCTTATAGCTGGAATTAAACCAATAGGGATCAGTATTACTGAAACAGCACACATATACACAGTACAACTGATGACCCCACACTACCATACGAAGCCTCAAGTATTATAGCTGGAATTAAACCAATAGGGATCAGTATTACTGAAACAGCACAGATATACACAGTACAACTGATGACCCCACACTACCATATGTAGCATCATGTGTTATAGCTGGAGTTAAACCAATAGGGATCTGTATTACTGAAACAGCACAGATATACACAGTACAACTGAAGACCCCACACTACCATACGAAGCCTCACGTGTTATAGCTGGAGTTAAACCAATAGGGATCAGTATTACTGAAGCTACTCAGTACACCTGATGACCCCACACTACCATATGTAGCATCATGTGTTATAGCTGGAGTTAAACCAATAGGGATCAGTATTACTGAAACAGCACAGATATACACAGAACAACTTATGACCCCACACTACCATACGAAGCCTCATGTGTTATAGCTGGAGTTAAATCAATAGGGATCAGTATTACTGAAGCTACTCAATACAACTGATGAGCCCACACTACCATACGAAGCCTCATGTGTTATAGCTGGAATTAAACCAATAGGGATCAGTATTACTGAAACAGCACAGATAAACACAGTACAACTGATGACCCCACACTACCTTATGAAGCATCATGTGTTATAGCTGGAATTAAACCAATAGGGATCTGTATTAATGAAGCAGCACAGATATACACAGTACAACTGATGACCCCACACTACCATATGAAGCATCATGTGTTATAGCTGGAATTATACCAATAGGGATCAGTATTACTGAAACAGCACAGATATAAACAGTACAACTGATGACCCCACACTACCATACGAAGCCTCACGTATTATAGCTGGAGTTAAACCAATAGGGATCAGTATTACTGAAACAGCACAGATATACACAGTACACCTGATGACCCCACACTACCATACGAAGCCTCATGTGTAATAGCTGGAGTTAAACCAATAGGGATCAGTATTACTGAAACAGCACAGATATACACAGTACAACTGATGACCCCACACTACCATATGAAGCATCATGTGTTATAGCTGGAGTTAAACCAATAGGGATCAGTATTACTGAAACAGCACAGATATACACAGTACAACTGATGACCCCACACTACCATACGAGGCCTCATGTGTTATAGCTGGAGTTAAACCAATAGGGATCAGTATTACTGAAACAGCACACATATACACTGTACAACTGATGACCCCACACAACATACGAAGCCTCATGTGTAATAGATGGAGTTAAACCAATAGGGATCAGTATTACTGAAGCTACTCAGTACAACTGATGACCCCACACTACCATACGAAGCCTCATGTGTTATAGCTGGAGTTAAACCAATAGGGATCAGTATTAATCAAACAGCACAGATATGCAGAGTACAACTGATGACCCCACACTACCATTGTCCAAGAAGGAGTGGCCACACCCGGCGGAAGGAATAATGAGGACGATATAGCAGAAACAAATAGTTACAAAATAGAAATATTCACGGATAGCAGTAAACTCCAGGGAATAGTAGTGAGGTGCCGCAGTCTAAGATGAACGGACAGATTCTTCTCACAGTGAAAGCTAAACCATCCCAACACTGCTCAAACAATCAGGCGGAGCAGATCGGAATTCTTAAAGCCCTGGAAGCCATACCATCCATCGACCTAATTACCACGGAAGAAAGAATTGTGGTAGTTAACACAGATACGCAAATTACTCTTGGTGTACTAAAATAATTTTAAATATGAATTCATAATATCGGAAATAAGAAAAACATTAAAAAAACTTCAGGGACAAAACTGGATGGTACACTTTGGCTGGATAAAAGCCAATGTTGGAAATCACGGCAAAGAAATGTCAGATAAATTGGCAAAGGAAGCTGCAATAGGATGCAACGGAAACACTGAGTATACGAGAAAACCAAAATCAACAGTCATTACTGAGATAAAGGAAGAGGGAATCATCAAACGGCAGATTAATTGGCAAAGGAAGCTGCAATAGGAAGCAACGGAAACACTGAGTATACGTGAAAAGCAAAATCAACAGTCATTACCGAGATAAAGGAAGCTGCAATAGGAAGCAACGGAAACACCGAGTATACCAGTAAACCAAAATCAACAGTCATTACCGAGATAAAGTAAGCTGCAATAGGAAGCAACGGAAACACTGAGTATACGAGAAAAGCAAAATCAACAGTCATTACCGAGATAAAGGAAGCTGCAATAGGAAGCAACGGAATCACCGAGTATACGAGTAAACCAAAATCAACAGTCACTACCGAGATAAAGGAAGAAGGAATCATCAAACGGCAGAACACAGGAAGAAGTACCTGCAAGAAGTACTCCCCGTCAGTTAGAGACAGATTAAAACTCAAATGCCAGATAACATCAGAGATAACTCGACACGGCAAAAATAAATCACATCTCCACCGAATAGGGATGCTAAACGACTCTATTTGCCCGAGTTGGAAAGATACGCAGACCTTAGACCATCCACTATACGATTGTGAAATGCAGCAACACGCCACAAACAAGCCAAAAGATGAATTCCGCAAAAATGGAGGAACATGGCCAGTGCCACAGAAAGCACTTATACGAAAAAAACAAATATGTGAAGGCAATACTGTGTGATAAAGTCCGAAGAAAAAGTGAAAGAATGCTACAAGAGATAACGATAGTGAATGGTTACTTTAAAATAAAGTATTAAAATATACAAAGCTATGTAAACAATGTATACACAATGTAAATACTGTGGAGCATGTAATGCATGTAATATTACTTCGGTAATGGGGGATGCTGTATTGAATAAATAAAAAATAATATTCATAGTAATAAATACTAATTAATAAATAATAACAACGATAAGGATAAGAATAACGATACTAATAATTATCGTAATGATAATAACAATCATAATAAGAATACAAATAATAATTATAACAATAATAATAATGATAATGATAATCGTAATAAGATAATCATAATCATAATACTGATAGTAATAATAAATAATCATGATAACAATAATAATATAATACATAATAAATGATAATAACAATAATAAATAATAAATAACAATAACAGTAATAATAATTAATAATTAATACAAATAATAATAATAATAATAATAATAATAATAATAATGATGAGGGTAACAATACATAGAGGAACTGTTAGCGATGGTAATTGTAGCCTCATTGAGCATGGAGGAGACGCAACAAAATTTGTGGTTTGACCCGACTGAGCCGTCGCGGTGCGTGCCTAAGGAGAGGTCAGAGTTCCAATCGACCGTGAGGTGACCTCGACACGCCTTCATCTCGGTGATAAATTTCCCACTCTATATAACCCTCGTGTTTCCCTACATACGGTAACATCCCTTCGGCGATGCTTCTTGAATGTCACTATGATGGATGAGCGAAAAGTAACTGGAACGGTAAGAAACACGAGGAGGAAGCAGTTTACTTTCTTTGCCATATGGAACCGTAATCGTCTTTTCACCATTTTTATTCCCCCATAAAATATATCTATATTCTTTTCACGCCAATTTTGAGCTCATCGCTTATGCTTTCGAACATTTTCTGTTATTTATCTTTCGTTTCTTCAGTGTATCGTGAAATGGCAAAAGGGAACAGAAAACATATGCGCAGTTTCAATATAAAGTCCCTGTATCATATAGTTTAATTACGCAGTTCAAAATGACAGGGTATTTCCGTATGCTTTTATAAACTTGGTATTTGGTTCCTCACTCCAAAATAAGAAAATAAATATCCATAATTACAAAAGGCTGGAGATACTTCGGTTCTAAATTAACTTATGCCTTATTCCGTTAGATCGCTTGTCACTTGGCTCAGTGCTTAATTAATTGTGAAATTTAAGATATCGCTCATTTTTCGTCCTTCAGAAATTAACAATATATTTTAAAAACCTATTTCTGTACTCAGTATTAAATTTAAGTTGCTTTGATTTACAGAATTTGTATATGCTTAAATAATATGTATTTTGTTATCCCAAACTTTTCAAGTTTTCTCTTCAATGATTTATCTCTATAGTCATTCGCGTATAATTAAATGCTTATACAATCAATTGCACTAACCGAAATATATAAGATGATAACATTTTTAAAATTGAGGAAAAATGATTATTTAAATATATACTGAAAGGGAAGGGGGACTTAAACCCGTTTCTAGTGAGCAAGGATCAAAGGACGTGAGAGAAGATGATCCGAGATGACTGCTCAATTTGGATCACAATTAATGACGTAAGAGAAATTGCTGGTAAACCTGGAAATGTTATTTTATTGATGTTATAAACTATATGACCGTTATAATTGTATTCTAATGTAATGAGAAAGTTATGACTCCTTAGGTCCTTAATAAATGTGTTAAGACGATCGGGCGTGTATAAGCTTCGCTGTGTTTACATTAGTACGACAGAAAAGTAGGCTAAGGTCCCGGGAAGAAAGCAAAAACGTATTACAAAGCTTGGGAATAATAATGAGTCTACTTTAGGTAGTTTAAATTTGCAACATGTAACAAAAATGATAGCTTTACACAACGGTAGAACAAGTTGTCAGTTTTCTTAAAGGATATTTTCCAGAAGTCAAATTGCGAAAAGTTGCTATCTAGACATACGGAGTTTATTCCTCTTTTAAAGTTGAAGTAATAGAGGAACACTTAGAAGCAGGTATGGATAATTCTACGGCTTAAAATTTATGTGAAAAAAGTTATAAAAATAAAAAGCTTTATATGTGCAATCATATTGAATCAAAGGCAATGTGCGAAAGTCACTCCAAAGCTAATTAGGTTTATTGACATTAAAATATACAACAATAATATATGATGGCAATATTTAAGATTAGTAAATCAGACACAAGAGCTAAATAAAATGTTCAAGCTTATGGCACCATAACAGTGATTAAGATAACTAGATTAAGCATTAGTGGAATAAAGATATCAACATGACGGCAGAGCGCTACAGGAAAATATATTCAAATCTAATTAAGAATGAATCAAACAATTAGCATGTCAAAATGTCCGAACAATGCCGTGTATTAAATCATATTTGCATACAGATGTGCGTATACACATTCACACACACGTATACATCCATATACAAATACATGATGTAAACATAAAACGTATCTACTTACCCACATTAGGCCGGTAAAAATTTAGTTCCTAACCTCTAAAATAACTCCATGCAGATAGATGTAATTCATTTAGTTTTAGTTGTTTGAAACATTCATGTGTTCCCGTCATGTAATGCAGTTAAAAAGATTTCAACCTAAAGTGTTTCAATGATCAAGACACTAATATCGCGACGGTTTATAGTAAAATGCAACGTATCGAGCAAGCATCGAACAGTCCAATCCATATAAGCGTGAGCAGTTTATATGGAAAAATTCCAGAATCATAATTAATTAAAGGTATATAAGTCATTGCTCTAATACTCGTATAGATCTCTGGGATCTCAATGTGTGTTTTGGTGTTGAGCTCTTTATATACCAATGGGTGAAATGACGTCCTTGTTTGCCACTCATGCAATTCATTGCTCTGGATTAGAGTAGCTGGAAACCTACTTTGAATTAACAGCAGAGAAAAATTCAGTAAAATATGTCTTAATTACATAATAATTGTATTTATTAGAAATATACTCACAAGCATGATGATTCGGGAGGCAACGGCTATGGAAGTTCCGGGTGGCAAATCTAACCGACAGCTTTTCAGCGGTTTTCCTTGGTCGCTGGTGAATACCGGTTGGAAAATTTGATCCACGTTTCATTTCCTTCTTCTTCACCGCCATATCAATCCATTCTGAATATGCTGTGATTCGAAGAGGAGGATATTCCGCAAAAGAAGGAGAAGAGATTATACTGGAATTTAAGACTTAAAAGTTGTCACCAAATTAGATCAGTGAAATAGGTTAGTCTAATTTTAAAATATTTGTGAGTTGTATAATATTTAACGAAGGGATCGAATTTTATCCATAGTAAATTCAAATAAATGTAAATCTCCCATTAGAAGATACATGATAGGGAAATAAAGTATATAGGGTGTGGTTGATAGCATGTAATATTTTATTAGCATTATAGTGAGGTTTTTCAGCGTTTTAAGGGAAATACATTCCTGAAACAAAATAATATGCACAACATTCCAAGCTAAAAGCGTACTAGTGTACTACACATGTACGTAACAGTGTATGTGTATTATGAATGATACGCTTATGATCAAGTCTTCTAAAGTCAGGCGGCCGGTCTTGTAATACGGCCAAAAATAATTTGTTAAATTCTGCCGCCCTTCCTAGTTGCTAATAGAAACGACAGTGCCGTAGAGGTATTTCCATATTTGTGTTTGTGTGTGTTCTGAGCTGGGTGTGGAGAAACTTGCGACAGTTTTGTGAATACTATAACGAAATATATCCCATTGCGAATGAAAAGGAAAAGCAAACAGTGATTTTATTTTCCTGTGTCTGGATTGATATAACAATGTATAATAATAAGATTTTTTTTAGTACAAAAAATGGTTAAAGCGTGATCGTGTTGCCTTGCGTGTGATAAAGCTACTGTCTATGAGCCAGGGTCCGGACTCTGGAGACATGTGTCTTCTTGTAATGTGGCCAACTACTTAGTCTTTTAAAGTCCTTCTGTTTTATTTTATTGTTTTTTCACACAACAGTTGCAACTGCTGTCCTGCACACGGCTTGTGTGAAAAAACAATAAAATTAACACCATTTTACCTAATTGTTGGCCAACCTATGAAGTCCAAAGCACTTACGACATTGGGATATGTAATCTACAAAAAATTGAGACCAACTACATGTGAGTCAGGTAAGAAATTTAATTCCATGCCAGCATGTTGCAATGATAGCTCAGTGGTTACAGCAACCAGCTAGAGGGTAGCGTGGTTCATATGTCGGCTATGGCATTGTATTTTGCAGTCTGACTTCTAACTATTCCAACACCTTCACTTTTATTATGTTTTTAAATTGTTTTGTTTTATATGAATTGCATTTTTTTTTTTAGCTGAATACCGAATGTATTATTGAAATCTCGAATGGTGCCTCTCAACCCAGAAATTATTCCCGAATCTTTCTATGCCTCATCCTGTGTGCTCCATAATCAACAAAATGAGAAGTTGAATTCTCCAATCCCTCTACCCTGCCCATTAGGTCGCAAAACAAGTCAATCGAAAGGTTTTCTTATTTAGGAACTTCGGGTGAAGTAAGCAAGCAACCTACTTATAGAAGATTTTATATATATATATATATATATATATATATATATATATATATAAAATATATATATTATTTATATATACATATTATAGTGACTATAGAAAGAAGAAATAACAATCTGATGTATTACACTCACATGACTTTCTCTAGCTGCTCTTCAAACAAACTTCTTACAAAATATTCTATTCTTGCTACACCATGCTAACCGAGATAAACATTAGCAGAATATTCTTATTACTTAGTTCCTTATAAGTGGAAGGAAACTAAGGGAATGCGCTATGCTAAAGTGATAGTCAAATGTTTTAAAAGCTGTCGTTATGAATCGAAATAAATTTTAGCAGAATGTTCTTATTACTTAGTTCCTTATAAGTAGAAGGGAATTAAAGGAAGGCGCTATGATAAAGTGATAGTTAAACGTTTAAAATGCTGTCTTTACGCGATTTTCATTGCAAATGTCTTCTTTGCTCGGCCAGGAATAGAGCAAAAGCAAAACGGACACTTCCTGCATGAGAAAAGTATACGTGCTTTACAATTGAAACCAATAACAAGGAATATCTCGGAAACGGTTACCTCCCGCCGAGGGGCCTACTATGGTAGGCACAGGTTTGGCGCCCCGGGGGTTCCCGAGCCACCCCTGACTCCCTCGTGTGGGTAACCTCCGAGGGGTGAGGGCGTCAGTCTATCAAAATGCGTACCCACGTGTAGGGCCTGCGTGGAGACCCGTGTCGGTGGAAAGGAATATCCTGGTTGGTTGAGGGTTGCGCATCTGAGCCTGGGCTTCTGATCTACAGTAACTGGTGAGGGTACGCAGCGTAATACGCCGCTTGGTTTCTGCTTCGCCAAAACGGGAGGCTAGAGACTAACCCACCGCTAGTCAATCGGCCAGGACTAGGTTTTATACCGAACTCCAAGGTGAGTGCGACGGCGAGTAGTCCTGTCACTCTAGTGGGGTGTCCCCTTGTTGGGCTCCGTGATGGGTGGGGAGCACCGGGGGATGAATTTATATGCTTTTTTAAGGCAAAATCAAAACAACTTAATACTGTTAATGGAAAAGAAGTAGTCCAGTATAGTGGTCCTCGTTACTTGATAATAACTAGAAAGAAGGAAGGGAAGAAATGTACGTCGGTCAGCCCTTTTGTTATCCAAAAGGCATTGGATAAAATTGCTCATCCTATGAAATCTTTCATTAGAGCACGCAATGGCACACTCCTGGTGGAGGCACTTTCAGCCTCCCAGGCAGCAAAATTAATGAAGGCGAATATGTTAGGTAATTATCCGATCCAAATCGCGTCGCACAAGACCTTGAATTCCTCGCATGGCGTTATCACTAACCGCGCCTTGGACGGTTTGTCCAACGAGGAGCTTCAACAAAATCTAGCGGAACAAGGTGGAACATCTGTTTATAGGGTTCAGCGGAAAGTGAATGGTGAGTTTATGCCTACCCGTACCCTGTTCTTCTGTTCTTTACCTTAGATCGGGTAGATCTTCCCCAAAGGATTAAAGCAGGGTAGGAAGCCATCGTGGTTGGGCCCTATATACCCAACTCACTCAGATGAAATTGCCAGCGGTTTTGGTATACCAGTGACTTGTGTACTAGCCATTCTAAATGTGCTAACTGTGGAGCCGCATCACACAATGGAACTTGTACTACTTGTACCGTAAATTGCAGCGGGGAATATCCATCTAGTTCCCGCAATTGTCCCCGTTTCACAGAGAAGAGAGCGATCCAGGAGATACGGGTTAGGGAGAAGCTATCCTTCTCCGAAGTCTGTAGGCTCCTGCGCCTCCGCCAACTCTCTATCCCGCGCTCTGGTACCTGTACCTCGTTTGCAGCTAAACCTGTACCGAGCCGAGAAATCGCGACTCAGACCTGCGATATATTCGAAACTACCATTACTGAGAAGATTATCGTTGCCAGTCCAATAACAACATCTAGATCGGCCACAGCAAATACGAAATCTGCCATCGTAAAGAGCTGTCCGGCAGCAGCTTCACCCAAACCGTCAGCCTCTAGCAATAACACCGCTACACACGTAGGATATTCTGCACCGGCAAAGACCTTTAAGACCATATATGTGTGAACCGACTTCCAAAAGTATAATGTAAAGTCCTCCCCTAAAGTATCTGCGAGAAGGAAAAACCCATGTCATTCTCCCCGCAGATTCTCTTCTGAGGAATCTTCTGGGAGGAGTATTGATCAGCGACGACCATCTTCGTCGATCAGCACCTCTAATCGGTTCTCGAACCGAAATTCTCAATTGGACAGTGGTCCTCCCAGGTGGAAGGGATGGACCAGGAGGATTCTGCATTTACTGCCAGACGGCCAGTGCGTAAGCGACAGGATCGTACTCCTGAAAAAGGTGTTAGTCCGACAACCAAGAAAAACTAACTAAATCGACCAGCACAGCCAATATGCAGAAGCGCCTCTTCATTTAAAACTTATCCCATACCATTGTCCATGAATATCTTACAGTGGAACATACGCGGAATTAGATCACATCGACCAGAACTTGAATTGTTGCTCCACTAGTATCAGCCTTTGGTCGAATGTTTGCAAGAGCCCAAGCTCCGCCCCCAAGACAACCTTAGCTTAAAGCAGTACTCTTTTGTTCGGTGTGATTTATTGCCGGCAATTGGTGTTACTGTACATGAGGGCACCATGATTCTTATCAGTGGTAATATCTTCGCTGAATGCGAACCCTTACATTCGGACATACAGTCCATTGCTGTACGGATTATGCTTCCCTCCGTTAGCTTCACCGTTTACAGTATATATGTGCCTCCATCTGATGACCTCTCGCGCACTAATCTAGAAAACCTCGTCTCCCAGCTACTGATACCTCTTTTGTTGGTAGGGGTCGTGAATGCCCACCATCCAGTTTTGGGTTTCCCTAGGGCTTGTACGAGAGGTTAACTGAATGCTGATTTCTTCGATAATATCAATCTATTTTTTCTGAACACCGGAAAGCCTACATTTCTTTCTGACGCCTTCAATAGTTTTTCTCACCTGGATATACCAGTTTGTTATCCACAGCTCGCGGTTTCCTTACAACGGAATATCATCTGTCACTTACATTCTACTGACCACTTCCCTGTTCTTATTTGTCTCTTAGTACGGGATATATGTTCCACACGATTACCTAGATCGCATATAGAAGGAGTCAACTGCAACCTTTATTCAGATTTTGCCACATTTCACTACAAAGAGCACGACTTTGTGGATTATTTAGTCCAGCACCTCACCAAGAAAATTATTTCCGCTTCTGAGCTTTCTATTCCTCGGTCGAGTGGACCTCCCCGTCGATTTCCTCTTTCTTGATGGAGAGATGCATACCAAAATGCCATTCGTGTTCGCAGACGTGCTCTCAGGGTTTTCCAGCATCGCCCTACTCTTGATAATCTTATACAGTATAAAAGGCTGCGTGCCCAATATATGAAAATTATAAAGGACAGCAAGAAGACATCATAGGGCAACTTTACAGCATCTTTTACTCGACATACCGCTTCCTCTGTTGTATGGGATAAGTTAAGGCGTGTGGCTGGAAAAACGACCCATATACTGATAGCCGGTCTGAAGACACTTGCAGGCAATGTGGTTGATACGTTTGACGTGGATAATACTCTTGGCACTTTTTTTGCTCTAGTGTCTAGCCCAGAGAACTATTCCCCTGAGTTTCTTTCAGTTAAGCCTCAGATGTATTCGCACGGGTTTGCTTTCCGCTTCGGAAACCTTGAAGACTACAATCGCCTTTTCACCATGGTGCAGCTAGACCATGCCAAACTCTGCACCAAGTCCAGATGGTATCCACGTCCAAATGTTGCAACATCTCTCTCCTGAAGGTAAGGTTTTCCTGCTCGAGATCTATAATCGTATCTGGGTGCATGCCCCTTTCCCAAACCAGTGGCGAGAGACACCATCATACCTATTTGAAACCTGGAAAGGACTGTCACCTTCCTTCCAGTTACCGTCATATTTCCCCCACTATGCGTCTGCAAGTAGATGGAACACATGATCAGTGGACGGATAGTATGGTGGCTGGAATCCCACAATCTTCTGATCAACATCCAATGTGGTTTTCGAAGGCGTCGTTCAGAGGGTGACCACCTTGTGTCGTTATCGATGCAGATCATGAACGCCTTTCTTCAGAATTGTCTGACGTTTGGGATTTTTTTGGCCTCCAGAAGGCTTATGACACGTGTTGGCGGGCAGGGTTTTTACCTTCCCTCCAACACTGGAATATACGCGGTCGCCTACCGTTGTTCATTCAGGACTTTATGAAGGACCGCGTTTTCCGATGAAGAGTCGGCTCGGTTTTTTCTAACAATTTTATTTAAGACAATGGAATGCCGTAGGGCTCGGTACTAAGCGAGACGCTGTTTGCTATAACAATTAATCCCATATCGCAACGTGTTCCTCAGGTGTCTCGTCATGTTTATTCGTGGACGACTTTGGCACGTTCTGCACTTCTCAGCATACGCCGTTTGTGGAACGCTGTCAACAGCGGTGTTTTGACAACCTATCTGATTGGAGCTTAAAAAACGGCTTTCATTTCTCACCTGAGAAGACAGTCTGCGTTAATTTCTGGCGCCAAAGATGGCAAATGGCACCTGCTCTTCATCTAGGGTCAGATCTACTTCCATTCGTAGATTAGGTGAAATTCCTGGGGTTGATATTGGATCGGAAACTATGCTGATGTAGCACAGCTGAAACCGCGGTATGACCGTTCTCTGGATATTTTACGGATACCAAGTGGCAAATCTTGGGAAGTCAGAACTCACAGCATAGTAGACCATACTAACTTTAAATTATCAATTTAAATTGTAGTTTTAATTCTGTTCATAACCTTTCCGTCCATTGTTTTTAAAGCTTAAACTCTGGCTTCAGATTTTAATGGTTATCTTTCCCGGGGTTTTTATGTGTCACTTTGACTACTTTATTCATCCTTTGATTTTGTAGGAGTTTTGTTTACCTCTGATTGTTGCCCAATATTTAATCAGTTTTATTGTCATGGTGTTCTTTTTTTTCTGGTTTTAGCATAGATTTTCATTTCTCAGGCCACTAATGACCTTAGCAGTTGAGCGCCCTTAAACACCAATCATCATCATCATCATCATCATCATCATCATCATCATCATCATCATCATCATCACCACCACCACCAACACCAGGTTTAGCTGCCCAAGGAAAACATAAAGGACATAAGTTGTGTGTTTTGGCGAGATCTACATTTCTGTGAAGTAAGCTTAGCCGTTAACCAAAATGCGGGGAAATTCATCCAGAATAAAGAGGTCTCCAGAAGCTATTCCCAGCAAATGCAAAATATACATTTTATTTGGGATGAAAATGTCTTTATTATACGGAATTTCAATCAAAATCGTTAAAGCCATTTTCAGAAAATCAAAATTTTGTAATTGTTTTTCCATGTAAAGGGCAGTTTGTGGTTTGGTATCTTGAAAATTTTCGTGTCGCATCCTTGGAAGATAGAAACCTAAATACCAAGTTTGGTATTTAACGGTTTTTTCGTTTTTGCGTTTTGCTCTATGCTGTCCGCACACACACACACACACACACACACACACACACACACACGGACCTTCTCTATCCACTATGTACATTATAATTCCGGCTAGAGAGAGTAAAACATGACAAAATATGAATTTAAAAAGCAAGTCCAAGTATCTGCATGCAACATAGGCGATTCTAAGTGTGAATTGTGATGAGCTCCTCAGCGAGACTATGACGGAGAAGTGTGATTGCTTGTGTATGATGTGCCCTCTAGTGTCAGGAAGAATTTGCACATGCTGCAGATTTGTGTGTTTAACGTGCTATTGAACATAATTCTGTTAGATAGCCATGCTACAAAACTGTTGCCTAAAGTGGGCAATTCCACAGTGTTCTAAACAATGTTAAATACAATTAAATAAAGCTACATTTTAAACCAATGTTTCAAGATATTTAATTTACGGTTGTGTGTCTATAACTCCCACATGGAGTGTTTATTGTCCTTAAGTTGGTTTTCAAGCAAATTACCTTATGTTACGTAGTCGCCTTATCCTCCTCGTATGTAGGCCTGACCCCCTCTAGGACTTACAAGCGAGTGTCTAGGGCTCAGAAGCCTGTCGAGTAGACAAGAGCACGTAACAATAGAATGAAGAACATGGAATGAATGGGCGGTGGAAGTGGATGATATGGAATGAAAGTGTAATGGATGATAGGAACGATGATGATTGAGCAATTTGTGGAATGAATGGCGGGGGAAACACGAAAATCCCCGGCGAAAAACCCTCACAGACGCCGTTTGATCCACCACAAATCGTATACGGGCACTTGGGATCGAACTCGGGCCTCCTAGGTTGAAAACCAGTCTGCCACAAGTAAATAAACAATATACATTTGCGTGGCCACATTGCAACACTTGATTCTATATCTATGTGTGTATGAATGTAAGTGCCTGTAAGTATTTAGGTGTAGCGTACGTACATATATATGCTCATATGTGTATATGTTTCTGTGACCTATGAAATTTTTCAGAAGCTCAAGTGTGTAATAAGCAGGCTGACAGATGGCACGTCTTCCTAAACTAAAGTTCGCTACTACCAATACCAATTATTCGGCCCCCACAAAAATGTCCCGAGGGACGGTTTATTATAACGAGACTAACAGCAAGACTAACACTACTAAAATATTTTCATTTAAAAGTTGTTTTTTCATTAGATGACTAAAAATAAAGTGTTAAACTTTGTGAACATAAATGAAATTATCAGCAATAACCAATCGGAAGAATTGAAGTTACATTTCACTGTCGCTGGCAAAGGAAAGCGTCTGGACTGGGATGACTGCAGTAAAAAAACTGTAAATCAAGCTTACTATGCATACGTAGTACAATGTATGAGAAAAATTTCCCTCACACTAGAATTTCAATATTTCATTCCCCCCCCCCGCCAATATTAAAAAATAAAAACTTAATAACAATTACCAGAGCCTCGTTTGACTTTCAACACTGATTATTATTAGACTTTGTCGCCGGATTGGTCTCTTATGTGTTATAGAAGCATTGTTGAACTGCTGCGCGGTATTATAGGGTCAATTCGGAATATGTTTACTATGCTATAACAGCTGCAAGTCAGGTTCACGTCTAAATTATTGTTTTCACTGCATCTGCTGAAATAGACTGAACATGAAGCCTACAAGCCAGTTCTTTAAACGGGATACTGTTAATACTAATATACCATCAGTAGATTCGGTGATATTACAAGATTTGATAACTGTAAATGTGCGGGAAAACAAAAGTAAAAAGACTAGAAGTGATGATGCGATCACGGAAGTGGAATACTTACCGTCCAAAGAAGAGAGAAATAAAGGTTTAAGACATGACAAGGTGAACGTACGTCATCAAAGAGTGACGCTACAATAAGAAATAATTTTTCAATGACCTGGCAGAAGAATTGACCATGGTTAACATTTACTACTACTAACGAAATATATGTCATGATGTGCACTGACTGGTTAATACAATTAGACCGTTATCTAGTAATTTATCTGGGTCAGGAGACGGCATAGCAAAGAAGGATACGAAACCTTGACGTCATATACAACAATGAAAAAAGTGTTATTCACTCGGATTGTGTTCACCAGGAAAGAATATGCAAAAAGCAGGTCCTAGAAAGATATTCAATAAATGCTCGTGAGCTATACTTAAAAAATGGAAACGAAAAATTAGATGCAACTATTAAGGTATTACGATCAGTTTATGTGGCCGAAAAAGAGAGTGGAGTTTTAGAGAGCATCCGAAACTTATACAGCTACAAATTGCGATTGGCGAGCATAATGTATTAGAGTCGGCATATAAGTCCCGGGCCTCACACAGATATGGCGCCACTGGGCCAGTTTAACTCTAGACTAGCTTGCATCCATAGTTACAGGTCAACACGTTGTTTAATTTTCGAATGGCAGCATTTTAAACAAGACAATTCTAGAATTTTCACGAAAATGGAGGATTTGGAAAAACGAGCAGTGATTAAATATTCCATTTGAAAGGCTTAACGCCTAAAGATATCAAGGAGAAAATGGACAGTACATTGAAAGACTTTGCCCCTTCATGTTCAATAGTTAAAAGCTGGGTTGCAGTGTTTAAAATGGGTAGTACGAGCACTAGTGATGAGCCTCGCTCTGGACGCCCTGTAGAAGTGATAACTCCAGCGATCATTGAAAAAACGCATCGTTTAGTACTGGAAGAAAACAAATTAAAGTTGTTTGAGATAGCAGAGACTGTAAACATACCAAAAGAACGTGCAGGTAATATTTTAAATAATATTTTGGAACCTCACAATGTCTGTGCAAAATGGGTGCCGCGTCTGTTAACACCTGATCAAATGTTTCAAAGAAAACCTGTTTCTGTTACGAATGGGAGTTCTACCGTAAACATCCCAGTGAATTGAAACTTGGATACATCACTAAACTCCAGAAAGTAAATCAGAGTCAATACACCGGATTGAACCAGATGAACCAATTCCAAAAAAGGCAAAATCAATTTTGTTAGCTAACAAGGTTATGGCGAGTGTTTTCTGGGATACTCAGGGAATTATTTTTATTGATTACTTGGAAAATGGTAGCTGGTGACTACTACGCCAGCTTACTGCAACGTTTGAGTGATGAGGTGAAAAGAAAAATACCTCATTTGGAAAGGGGGTGGGGGTAAAAAAAACTTGTTTCATCACGACAATGTTCTGGCCCATCGTTCAGTCGAATTGTTTGAACATCCACCCTAATCGCCAGATCTACCACCAGTGATTACCACCTGTTCCCAAACTTCAGAAAAGTTTTAGAGGACGGAGATTTCAGAGCATCAAGGAGGACATTAATACGGTAAACAGCCATTTTTAGGATCTTGATAAATCCCACCACAGAGATGGTCTAATTAAATTAGAACACCAATATGGCATAGTATTAGCCTTTTTTGGAGATTATACTGAGAAATAAAGCAAAAATAAAAACAAACGAAATGCTGTTTTCATTGAGAGACCCGGTACTTATCAGCCGACCCTAATATATAGGAACACATGTTGACACAGATAAGACCACAGTAGCTGAACAATTACTTTTAAAAGTGGCCAATCTTTGGAAATCACTTGGTTTTTTTTTTTTTTTTTTTCATTTCTGTTGACAAGTGAACCGATAGGTTTTCTGAAAAGCACTTGATTTTATACTCGTATGTTACGTATGTAAACGAGCAAAACAACGCAAGCTTCTGTTTCTATGAACTAGTACCAGTGGAAAATGCTATGCAAAGTCCCATGAAGAAAAGAAATTATCCAAGCCCTTTCAAACATAACATAGATGTGAAGATACTTAAATAAAAGCTTGTAGGATTTAGTTAAGATGGAGCAGCAGTGTTTGCTGGTAAAAAAGCTGTTGCAGCCAGAATTAGAAGAAGCATATCTCAGCACCTGATTAATGTACACTGTTTGGCTCACAGGCTGCACTTTGTTTCTCATCAAAATTTTAGTGACTTCAATGCTATTCATAATTACGAATGCTCACTAGATGAACTTTGTGTTATTTTCAGTAAATCACACACAGCTGCAAACCTTAAAAAATATTGCGGCGGTTACAGGCATCAAAGGTTATCTGAAAGTTAAAAAGCTGTTTCATATTCGAAGTAAAGTAGAATCTGAAAGCTGTGAATTATTAGGCAGGGATCGTTGTAAATTTGCAGGGCTTTATAAAAATCAAAATACATCACAGATAAATGTATTTATATGCATGTAGAGTACGACAGTATAGGAGGAGTAAAAGGAAGAGATAAATGTATTTATATGCAGGTAGAGTACGACAGCAAAGAGGAGTAAAATGAAGAGATAAATGTATTTATATGCAGGTACAATACGACAGCTAAAGAGGAGTAAAAGAAAGATATAAATGTATTTATATGCAGGTACAATACGACAGCTAAAGAGGAGTAAAAGAAAGAGATAAATGTATTTATATGCAGGTAGAGTACGACAGCTAAGAGGAGTAAAAGGAATAGATAAATGTATTTATATGCAGGTAGAGTACGACAACAAAAAGACATAAAATGAAGAAATAAATGTATTTATATGCAGGTAGAGTACGACAGCAAAGAGGAGTAAAAGGAAGAGATAAATGTATTTATATGTAGGTAGAGTACGACAGCAAAGAGGAGTAAAGGGAAGAGATAAATGTATTTATATGCAGGTAGAGTACGACAACAAAAAGACATAAAAGGAAGAAATAAAGGTATTTATATGCAGGTAGAGTACGACAGCAAAAAGGAGTAAAGGGAAGAGATAAATGTATTTATATGTAGGAAGAGTACGACTGCAAAGAGGAGTAAAATGAAGAGATAAATGTATTTATATGTAGGAAGAGTACGACAGCAAAGAGGAGTAAAATGAAGAGATAAATGTATTTATATGTAGGAAGAGTACGACAGCAAAGAGGAGTAAAATGAAGAGATAAATGTATTTATATGTAGGAAGAGTACGACAGCAAAGAGGAGTAAAATGAAGAGATAAATGTATTTATATGTAGGAAGAGTACGACAGCAAAGAGGAGTAAAATGAAGAGATAAATGTATTTATATGTAGGAAGAGTTCGACAGCAAAGAGGAGTAAAATGAAGAGATAAATGTATTTATATGTAGGAAGAGTACGACAGCAAAGAGGAGTAAAATGAAGAGATAAATGTATTTATATGTAGGAAGAGTACGACAGCAAAGGAGGAGTAAAAGGAAGAGATAAATGTATTTTGTATGCAGGTAGAATACGACAGCAAAGAGGAGTAAAAGGAAGAGAGGATAGAGCTGGAGTTAACTTAGATGTTGAAATGGGTTTATCCATGTGGGTGTGGAGGCACGGAGACCTGTATGCAAAATGCGATTCATATTAAATAAAGCTCCAGCGAGGGGTACAAGTCGAGAAGGACTCGCAAAATGCAGATGAATGTGCGGTGCTGGCTGAAAGGGTAAAGATAACAACAAAGAGGCATGTGTCGGTATAAAAACGTTAATGTTTTCTCTTTTTGTCCTTGTACAGCTTGTATTATGTAGGATGATATCACACCAAAATTCTAGAGTCCGCTTGTTTGTTCATATATGGCTCTAGATTAAGAATCCTTGGTAAAACATGTGAATGTGAGCATACAGTCGAGCACTTGCGTCACCTTCCGAGGATTCTGAATGTTGTGACCTGGCCGGAACTTATTCAGTGCACACGGGATTATGACTCCATGTAAAAAATAATTGCAAACGTGACATTCATATCCCAGCCATTTCGTTTTAAAACTAGTTCAGTATTTCGACTCTAGTTTAATGTTGTAAAGAGGGGACACCAGAACTTTATGAGGCTGACCACCATTGTCTTGCTCTAACTAAAACTGCATTTCCGGAAAGGATGCACATAGTTAGCTAGCAAGTGACGTAAGACGCACTTACTGAATAACAAAATGTGAAAACAATGGTATAGCATAATACTAGTAAACTAAAAATTGTATTCGCATTCGGAGTGGGCTGAAGCAATTTTGTTTTGTCTGCGGAAGTAAACATAGTTGCATTCATATATAAAATGAAAACAGAAAAATAATGGATGACGTGTTACAGTTTTAATACCAACAGTTATGTTATGATAAATAAACCAAAAATACATCCTGCTAATTGCAGTAGTTTTAAGTTTATAAATAAAGGGAGCAGGATCTCCCATAAAAATGAAGTTTTTCTTTTCTCTCCTTTCCTTTGTTTCTTCTTTCTCTCTTGGCTCACTTATACTCCCGCCATCACTAGCCTCCGCAATATTGTATATCACTCCAACATATAAAACCTGCTGCTCTGCTCGTACTTATTATATTGAACCGATCTCATTTACTGATTCAAAATGTACAGAACCACATTCCAAATATAGAAATAAATATCATAAAAGAACAATGGCCTATTTCTTATTATTAATGTTTTCTTATTTTATTAATTCATTTTCTTTTGTAATTATTTTCTTCACAATCCGTGTTTAGGATGTATAGATAGTGTCAGATTCAAAAATACCAAGCCAAAGTGGGAATTTGAATCACGGACATCCCGGTCTCTAGCCCGTTGTTCTAACCACTGAGCTACCATGGCACATGTCGGCAGGACATTACATTTCTCAACTGACTCGCACGTTTCCCAATAGTCCCAGGCTTCATGGTTTAGACAGTTTGTGTTAATTTATTTGCTTTTTTTTTTTTTTTTTTCACACAAGCTGTCTAACTCGAGTTGGATAGGTAGTGAATTTTTCAGTCTGACTCTGTCTTTTCTGATTTTCTTCTGGATGTTAATTTTTGCATTTATTTACATTAGTAGTTTACATTATTACAATAATTTTGTACAATACATATGAGAATATATTAAGGAATATAAAACATTAAGAAAACCACTGTGTCTCAATATATGCACTTTACACACAAGGAGTGTTGTAAACATGCAGTTTTCAGTTTTCATACCGGGTATTAGCTTTGTTGCCTGAATTTACGTGTATTAGTTTACAGTTTTTTTTTTTTTTTTTTTTTTTTTAAATTGTGCACTGTAAACTATTAAATATTCTTCACGGCTGTCAACGATTTGTCAGTTCTTGGTAAGTGCATCCTTGGTTATGTATATCTTTCAAGGATTTCCCAAGTTTTTCTAGGAATATTCTCCTCCAATATTCTAGCATTCTGGCTTAAGTCACTCTAGGTGTCTGACACATAAACATTGTAAGCAGTAACATGAAGCATGTGGTAGAAAAAAATACTTTACCGTCGATTGGTTTTTCTTTTTCAGTACTTGTTATTTGTTCAGCCCCGTTAGTTGCACTGTAGTACAATACTGAGGTTTCCTTTTTATTATCTTCCATGTTGCTTTTATTTTGTCAGAATAAAGCAGCGCACTCATATACACAACATTTTTATTTATCTGTGATGTAATTGTAGTAAAGTACATTGAGGAGGTTTGTAACTCTTTGATTGTCATTTATTCTGGAAGCTCTGACTTATTTTTCCGTGTAGTTCCAATTTCATTTTCAAAAATAACTGTCCCAAATAATAGAATGATTAAAAGTTCTCTTCGTTAGATATTGGATTCAGTTGTAAGATGAAATGCTACTCTCCTGCCTAATGTCATTCTGGTGCTCCTGCAGATTCTTTTCTGTGTAAACTTGAGCTTTCAGCAACTTTCATTATCAGAAAACATCAATATCGTTATGTCACGTGTTGCTGACTTGTTTGAATGGATACTGATATCTAAATCCTACTAGTTTTTCCTCGGCGGTACATTTTCTCCAGGGTTGAATAATTTTAGTAATAGTTTCACCGTAAGAACACCCGCTGGAGTATAAATAATTGTAACTAAAAACTTGAACAAAATCTATGATTAAACCTGAATAAACGAAAGAGTTATTCTTCTAAGGTTGGTTGGCCAAATTTGACACATGACAGGTTATATATTAGGTTATTTGACCTTAACAGGTGCATATCACCAAAGGAAGAGAGCAAAGAAGACGCTACCGAAAAATTCTACGTAAATCTACAAAATACTTTCCACAATGTGAACTAAATAACAATATAATATTGGCAAGACGCTTTAATGCAAGTGTTGGTAACCAAATTATTCTAAATAAAGGAGAACCGGTCATAACTTATAATGGAAAGCAATTAGGGTACCTTTATATCTATATATATTATATTAGACAGTTTACATCGAGAGATTCATATCACCAGCAACATAAACTTAAAAGGAATATCTTTAAGAATATTATTCATCAAGTAGCAGAAGCGGCCCATGGAAAGAGGAGAAAGAGATAACAAGAAAAAAAAGACGGAGAGTAAGGAATCAGGAAATTAACCAATTAATAAAAGAAAGGAAAAGAGAATGCAATACCTCCAAAATAAAATGGATGAAAATTGTATAAAATGTAAGAGGAAAGTAAATCAGCAGAGTTGCGAAATGTAATATACATTAACAACATACAACACAACTTACATGGAACATACACACAAGGTGTTAACATTAGCTAATTCTCTTCCCAGAAGAAAGATAAGTTACAACTTAACTCAACTGCAGAGTCAAAGTGTTTTTATTTATTTATTTATTTTGTTAATCTCTTCTAAACTCGAAATCAAGATGGGAAAGAAATGTATGTGAAGTTTGAAGAGAATAAAACATTTCATAAACCTGGAAGAATATATGGAAGCTATAAATAGTTTTAAGTACCTATAATATATCCCCGGTTATTGATAAGATAAACATTGAACTTATAAAAATGCAGCACCAAATAAACAAAATTGTTTTTCAGCGTAATATATTTATGTTACCTATATGGATTATGTTGGATATATCCTGTATTTAAAAAAGGATAACTGTAATAATTATAGAGGCATTAAGTTATAAGGAACATATCATGGCATTTATGTAAAATAATTATGTAGAAAACTTTAAATAAAATAACTGAATGTTATTAAATAAACAACATGCTTTCCGCAATGGAAATTCGTCTATTGTTGTATTTTCACAAAAATCAGTACTGGAAGAAATAATAGATAATTTAGAAACATACATACTGAACATTGATTATGAAAAGTCATATGGTAGAGGAAACAAGCCAAAATTGTGGAAAATAATTATTAAAAAGTTGCTATCCGCGCCAACGGTCGCAAGGTGTGACCTCTAGTAGACCTTTTGTCAAACCACAAAACATGTAAAATGTTAATTTTCAAGTGGCGTCTCTGTCAAAATATGTTGCAGCCACTTTCTTTATTCCATAAGATGTGAGTCGACTCTATGAGATCGATACACACCTGCTGGAAGCAAAAGCTCTAAATATGCTTGAAACTCAATACTGTCCAAATTTCTCCACTGCATTATATTACTTGCATTTAAGTGAGCAGATCGTCTTCCTCCGTAAGGGTGCAATTAAGATTTAGCTTTTCTTGTGTGTTTACATTTACACGTAGGCGCCATTGACTAACGCTAAATTCTTATGACACTTATAAAATTGAACACCCTTATGCAAATACATTAAGGCATTGATGAATATTTATGAGTTGTTATGTTTCAATATCTCTGTTAATAGAGACATAATTATGGCCGACGTAAGTCAATTGGGAAATAATCTCAAAATATTATGCAGCCTTCATTGCAGATTGCTAAAATTTTGTGTTACCCACCTACTTTTCTCATTGCTATTTCTATTTTTGAGCTTTGAATTACCTTTGTAAGATATTTATTCTATTGCCATTTATGCAAATATCAACATTCTATTTTTTGATATTGAACAATCATTTACAATTATTTTTTTTACTATAGTCATCTTCTTTGTATCCATCGGCAAGTTGTTCAGGGAATTTGAGCTTATGTAAACATCCTGCTGAGTAAAACCGATGCAAGCCATTGGATCTGGTTCCAACCCCTAGAAGAGACATTTTTGCCATTGAAGTTCTTTATGCTTGTTTTTCCGAACGTGTGTTCTCAAATTTATCCCTAGAGCAGGGCCTCTTAAACGTCTAAAATCGCACGCGTGCAAACCAAGGTGCAGAGATTTGTGCACCTTGCGTCTGCTCGGAACAGTTCGTGAGGAATAAAGAGGAGGAAGGCAAGGAAGGAGAGAAAAGCGTAAGGAAAGAGAAGAGAGTGCAATTGCTAGAAATCCAGGAGTTAGAGTTTGGATCGTTGACCATCTAGCCAATTCTGTTTTGCACCCTGCGCCGTGTAATTCACCATGTAAGCCCTGAACTAGAGACTGATAATACAATTTAAAACTACGTTGTGGATTGTACCCTAATTCATACTGGGTAAGAAGTCCTATGCCAGAGCCTTATCTCCGTGCAAAAAGAAGCTGGAGCTCATGGAGACTGAAGTGAGACTAACGCCTTAGAAGAGTCATGCTCATTTCCCAGATTATGTAGCATGGCCACCTCTGTAGTGTGGAGATAGCGCAGCTGCCACACATTCAAGACGTCACGAAACTCCGTTAGAGTGTCATATCCGGATAAGGTTTTTCCGGGGATTTCCCTTGTCTTAAGAAGGGAAGTGTCAGTAAGTTTAGACTCTACAAATCGCGAGCTCATTGGAGCCTCATTTCACCATCTCATTCATGTATCATCCGCCATAAAGTACTAGGTTAATATAGAAATAAAGAAATAAATAAAAATGATTTAGAAATTAAGAAATAAATAGAAATGAAAAATTATTTAAAGCTTTGGAGATTTTTATGTTACAAAACCGTTCTCTTCTTACAATTTTTTTTTCCTCCTTGAGCCAAAGCTAAACGTCACAACACAAATACACATACGCATTAAAATGCTATTTTTGCTGCTTAGTGTCCATTATCCAGAATTGAAAGTTTCGGCTGAAATTGTTGGATTTTTATGTGCTTTGCAGCAGTATTGCAGAAATACCCTCCTGCTGAGTGCAAAATCAAATTCCTCAAGGAAACGAAAAAACAAGAATACAGGACTGATCAAAATCTTAAACATATACAACTCTAATTAAACCTATACAAATTGCTTGTAAGAATAGAATAAATCTGATTTATATTATTTTCATTATTCTCAATTATATTGATTTTATTTAATGTAATCAATTATTACTTACTCGAACCACCTGTACGCTGATGTAGACAGTTGTATTAATGTCATTAACCAAAACGGGTTAATATCCCCAAAATAATTCCATATATAATATCAGCTGTTTCTCAGCTTTGTAACAATAATATATATCCATCTCTCGTCAACATCTGCTTGCACAATCAATAATAACAATTAAATACTGTTAGTAAAATAAAGTGGAGTTTCAAAAGCTATATGATTGAATGCACGCCTGTCCACACAAATAGCCTAAAGCTTAACAAAAGCAAACCACTTTAAACTTTCCAGCTAGACACATAGTCCACAATTTGATTCAAAATTAATTAAAGATGCAAACGAGTAGCTAAAATGCAATAAAGATTAAATGTATGTTTGGCCAGACACACTTAAATTGCCGAAATCCCACTACAGGAAAAGTCCTTAAACCTTCCAGTTTAACACAAAGTCCAGCTTTTAGTTTAACTTCTCTTAAAATATGGGAAAGTGATTGGTGAAAATTATGTGAAAGGTAAGTAGTGCTCGGCCAGGCACTCGTAGTTTAGATTCCCAAAATCTTGACACAGGAAAATTGGTTAAAACTTCCAGCTTAGTACAAAATCAAGCTTTCAGTTTAAATTTACTGAAAGCTTGGAACAGTGAACAGTGAAAATCATGTGAAAGCTAAGTACATCAACGACTCTTACTTTAAATTATCAAATTCTTTACACAATGAAATTGATTAAACGTTCCAGCTTAACACAAAGTCCAGCTTTCAGCTTAACTTGTCTTAAAGCTTGAAAGAGTGAAGGTTAAAAACTATGTGAAAGTTAAGGACGTACTTGGTCAGATAACTTATATTTAAATTGCGAAAATCTTTACAGTGAAATTGGTTAAACCTTCCAGCTTAACACAAAGTCTAGCTTTTACTTCTACTTTTCCTAAAACTTAGTATTGTGGATAGTGAAAACGTTTGTACGTGCCTGGTCAGACATCCTTAACTTAAATTGTCAAAATCTTACTACGGGCGAATGCCTTAAATCTCACGCAGCCCAGCCTTCAGTTTAACTTCTAGATGAGAGGTGAAACTTGCATTAGACTAAATACATTACAGAGGTGACGTTAACATAGCTATGCAATCACCGGCCACTTTCAAGCTATACAAAAGACTTGACTATGTGGTTAACGAATGTTACATAATACTGTCACAGTAAGGGCAACGTGAAATTTAGAATAAAGGCAGAACACAGTAATATAACGCTCATTTTCAAGCCGACCCATCTCAGCGCTAGGTGTAACTTATCATTAAGCCCTTTCAACTATAAGCCATTAGACTTTCCCATTCATTGTAAAAACATATAGAGCCAACAAAAATCAGGTATATTATTCCCACTCTCATAAATAATTAATTTCTTCTGCATTCTTCACCCAGCAAAACGTTTAAAATTTTGAACAGGAGTCACGTGCCGCAACTCTTTTTTTTTTTTTTTTTTTTAAGAGAATACTGCTCGCATGTCGATTCACGTCAAGTTGCTAGAGCCACGCTCCTAAACCGACCAAAAGGCTTTCTCTGCCGGCCACGTGCTCCACACTCTGCCTCCGTTCTCCGTACGCACCAGACGGCCGGGCACACACTACCCGCAGTAAACGTTTAACAACCTCGTCGGAGGTAACCATTTTGACCGAACAGCAATTATGTAAAGCAATTGTTAACAAGATCTTATTTTATGGTTAGAAATCTATTTACAACACTACACTTTAAAATAGGTCTATGATATTATGTTAATTTTCTTACAAATATTCTGCTTTATTAGAGGGAACATAGGCATAGAACAAAAACAATTCATTTTACATAACAGTGCGGAATTGAAATGAGCTGAAGTGCTACGCCCACACCCACGCTACCCACTTGCTGGCCACACCAGCTTGCTTGTGGATGGCAGAAACTACTTCCGTGATCACTTCACAACAGACAAAGTGTCCAGCAGAAAACTTTAAATAACATTCGCCACATTCAGCTAACCAGTTTAAGCAATATAAATATTTAAGAAATCAACTGTGTAAAAGAGAAACCGCAATAAATAATAAGAAATACAGCTGAGATCCCATTCCTGCCCCCTTTATTGTGATAAAACTAATAACTTAAATTTACGCCTAATTATGTTAGATTTCTGGTGGGTTCGTAATATTTTATATTTGTATTTTGGTATACAGTATATTTTTACTTTCTCTACACGTACTATGTGTAGAGAAGCTATTGTATTGCACCCAAAAAGGTGATACCGAGCTTTCACCGGAAATACTTGTTTTGGGACCCACTGAATCCAATAAAAAGTGTGTCGGTGTGTATGTATGTATGTATGTATGTATGTATGTATGTATGTATGTATGTATGTATGTAAGTATGTATGTATGCATGCATGCATGCATGCATGTATGTATGTATGTATGTATGTATGTATGTATGTATGTATGTATGTATGTATGTGGGTGTGTGCCTGTATGCAGCATAGCTCAAAAACGAAAAGTCCGTTAAATACCAAACTTAATTTCAGTATCTTCCAAGGATGCGATACGAAGATTTTCAAGAAAATCCCCCCACCCCCAACTACCCTTTATAAGGAAAAAAATTCCAAAATTTTGGTTTTCTCAAAAATGGCTCTTACGATTTTGATTAAAATCTCTTATATTTAAGATATTTACATGATAAATGAAATGTATATCTTGCCTCTTTATTATGGATGACTTTTGCTCAATTTTGCATAACTGGTAAACTCTAAGAGATGGACAAAAACTTACTACACAACAAATGTAGATCTCTGTAAAACTAACAATTTATGTCATACATTTTTTTCTAGCTTGTTATTGGTTCCAGTTTTAATATACTTAAAACTTTTTTCATGCGGGAACCTGTCAACTGCTGGCCATGCAAGAAACGGATTTCAATCCCATAGCAACCATCTTTTAAAACATTTGACTGCCAGTTTCATCTAGTGCATTCACTTATTTCCCTTCTGCGAAGAAAGTAATAAAGCCATTCCTGTTAATCTTTGTCTCAATTAGCATAAATTAGATGGAATAGCTTTTTAACAATAATTTGTTCAGATGTAGAGAAAGTCATGTGAACGGAATACAATGGATTTTTTTATAAGGTAATCCTGAAACTCACAAGTTATAGCTCGCTGCCTATGTAAACTACTGCTAAATGTTATAACTTTCAAAAAATTACAGCCATTGTAACATTGAGCCAGCATTTGTTGACATTATGTAGATATATACCTTATTTTCTTTGATTTACAAATACTTACATAAGACATACAGCATCCCACTGTTCTAAAACTAAGTGAATATATTGAAGCACATTTTATTATTCCAGATTCAGTATTTGGGACATCTTTTTTTTTAGCAACTGTATTTATGGACTTGATGTAATTATCGGAACCATATTTCTTATTACATGTTTATATTGAATATTATCAATACATTTCTGCCTTTAGCAGGTCACGTGAGACGTTTTACCGTTCAGTTGTATGATAAGGTCTTTTATAAATCAATTGAATTTACCAATATGTTATGTATTTGAATTAATATTCTGTTGTTTTAATTTGTGAACATATCCTAAGCAGTTTCCTGGAAAACTTGCAATTAATGCCAATAATTTTAAAATAAATATATTCTTCCCTGGACTTTCAAATACGTAATTTAACATAGGCTTTATGTATTTAACGCTCAATGAAGTCGACTAAACTGGTAATGTTCAGTGAGAAATCGAAGTCCGGTCTCTCGGATGACAAACGTGAGCACACACCCCGCTGCAACTCTTTCGATTGGGGGTCAGTAAACAGACTGATAGGATTTCATTAATTCCCTGGGTTCCTTTATGGATGTACTCTGCTTCTAATAGTATAACATTCAATTGTTTTTCTTAACACAAGTTTGCAGTTAATTACATATACAGGATGGGAGGTAATAAGTGCAAATCATTTAATATTTAGTAGAGAACAATGCGTATAACAGTAAGTGTATCTCATTTTGTCCGCGTACTAATAGCATTGTCAGAAATGAAGCACAAATTACAGGGTCTAATATGTTTTGAACGACCCTGTGTTATGGCTCTCTGATGTTTACATACGTCAGGCAACTGCAGCTCCTTATTTAGTAGAACTCGCACACCGCCGACCTGCATTCATGTGACTCACAGAGAGGAAAGAAAGACCGATTCGATTGCAAATTTTCCTTTATATAATCAATGGTTTCAAGTTTGCTGGATTTGCAAATATTCATTTAATTTACGCCGCAATTGGGGAATCTTTCATGCTGCGAGGGACTATACCATCGGCGATTTCTAATCCGTCATCTTCCCAAAAACCAAACGTTAACTGCAGTATATCCAAGGATCTGTTACACAAGTTCTCTTGATTTCCTATGTGAAGTATTTTTAAGTGTTGATGTTTAATTTTAATTTCTCAGCTTTTTAGGAACAATGAGAGTGATTTTCCATTTAAAGAACGGAACTGTAGATGCTGACATGTTTGAGTAAAGCATTTTTAAGTTTAATCTCAAATACTTTGTGAATTCTAATCAGATAATCTTGTATGAAAAGAAAAACGTAGGTTACGTGGGTTGAAGTTTCAGTGCGATTGACATTCTTCCCTCGTATCACACCATATATAGTCGGGCACACCAAAGGGCAGAGGAGGATGAACCATGTGATCTGTTACATAAACATTCCCCGATCGTCTGAGAAACGGAATAATACCCATTCTAAAATCATCGTGAAAATTTCCTGATTAACATAACTTCAGAAAATAGCGAAAAGAACTGCATATACTAGATCATTATATCGTCCTCAAACGCTGATTTAATTCTCACACTTATTCACCTCCCACCCTCTATATTTCAGGGTAGTATTTTATTCGCTTACAGAGAAACATTCAACGCCTTTTGCATTGACAGCTACAACCTCAGTTCGATTTATCTTAACTCCTTCATTTTCTACCTACTCCTATAAAATTTGAATTCATTTTTTTTTAACTTGTATACATAAAGTCTCAACTCCGTACGTAGTGTATTTGGCGAATTGTTTGATGTGTATGGATTGACTTAAGGACAAAGGTGATGCCAACTGGCATTGCGCTGTAGCACGCACATTTCATATAAATAGTGAATGCTTGACTTATTCCTGAACGGGAGATTCCACTGCTACAATGTAACGGTAAAATGTACATTTGAACTGGCTGGCTGTAGAAAAGCGCCACTATGTCTGACGTCACTTAAAAGAAATGAAGGTGACTAATGAACGGGGTAACTCCTTTAAACTCTCAGGACGGAAGAAGCTCTCGGGGACATATGTGCTGAAAGCGTCTTCCATAATAAACGCTACCCTGGAGACGGTACAGGTGCGAGATGGCGCTGAAGAATATAAAAGTTTAATTCTAGAAGAGTTCTCGGTGCTAAGCTGCCACTTGTGCGCCATAGCCACAGAGCCATTAGGTTTAGTTGCTGCAATAGCAACGGCGCTATTAGATTGTAACTGTGCCTGCAAACACTCAACATCTCATTTACACGAACAGAATTTGCAGACCCAGTGCGTTTAATAGAGTTGTAGGAGCTCCTTGTTATTGTGTCCGACGTCACGGGCGTTATTAGTCCACACCTGCATATTATAACACAGAAACGGAGCAATCAAGACGTCCAATCATTTTCACCGTAGCATTTAATTAAAAATAAGAATTACGGGTAGTACAATGCAGCTTCTATCCTATTTAACAAAATCTAATGACATTCATAGAAAGCAGCCTGTGATTTTGAATAGTGTTTTCCAACAGCAGTTTAAACAAAAGCAATAATGCTAAATTCTAGATATACCAAGCATTAATTTCCAACAACATTTAAATTTCCCCTAGGTGGCGGTTTTTTTTTTTTTTTTTTCAGTTTAACAACAGAACGTTCTCTTAACGTCAGCCACTGACGTCGAAGTGAAAAATATGTGAACATATGCAGAAATAATATACTGAGTTGCCTAATTTCTGAGCTTCGTTTTAAATAATCTTGTCTTAACGGGTTCCGTTGAAATTTAATGCAGATTTCCAACGTTATAATGCAATTTAATGTTCATTTGAAATTTATTTGTTGGATGAATGAGCAGAGTGGAGGGGCAAGACCCAGCAACTGACTGCTTGACTCACGTCCACATCTACGTATAGCTGAGTTGAGGATCTACCCAGCCGGTACGGCGAGGCGTCTCCCAAACCAGGAGGTTGGCTTTCGCGAACTAATGGTTCTCATTTCGCTCACCAAATTGACTAGGACTGGTTCTACCCCTACATTGCTCATAATTATGAGCAAAAACATCTATTTTCCCGTCAGAGAAACGGTTAGAGCAACCCGCCAAGTTGATTTTTTGGTCTCTACATAGTAGAGAGAAAAGGTATTTCATTCCATCCAAAATATTTGATGTCAAGATTTCACAGGAAATATATGTTTTGAGGTCCCCGAATAATAATAAAAAGCCTTTTTAGAAAAAGGTTCATGAGTATGCGTGCATAACTCAAAAACGAAAATGCCATTAAATATCGAAGTTGGTTATCCTTCAGCAATGCGATTCGAAAGATATTCAAGAACATCGTCCACGCCTTAAAGTCATGTGTTCCAAGGAAGCGACACGGAGTGTGTTCAACCAAATTCTCCTACCTGAACCATCCGTCATTTATATGGTATGTGTTTTCAAAATAATACTCTAACAATTTTTATTAAAATATATACATGTCAAATAAAATGGATACCATGATTTTCATGGAAATAGCGTCTATTGAGAGATAAATTACGTCAAATTTAACAAAGGCCCTTCCTCCCCCCCCCCAAATTGCCTAAAAGAATCTGCCTTATATTGACGTTTTGTTGATATCTGATTATTCCTCTTCATTCTGGGTGACTTTTGTATAACTGCTAAACTTAAGATATAGGCAAAAGTTACTGCACAATAAATGTAGATCTAGTGAAAACACCAATTTGTTTTATGTACGTTTTATTGTCAACTATTTATATATTCCTTTTTATTGGTTCAAGTTTGAAATACTTTTACTTTTCTCAAACCGAAAATCCATTTTTGTTTTGTTTTACATCTAATCATTCACAGAGAACCCAATTTCATTTTCAATACATAGCAATAGGCCTAACCTAGTGTATTGCCTTATTTCCTTTCCACTGAGCAATGTTTGTCTTCATCAACATGAAGCAGATAAAACAATAATATTTTTCTGCAGAACAGATAGAGAAATTGAATCGCTTACCCGTTACCAGTTATCTGAAGTCATACGCAACAAACAGGACTTCATAGGCAAGTCGCAGATACTTCAGGATAAACATTTTTTATTTGTCATAAATAAATTTTACAGCCATTTTGATTAAACTTTCGTATATTAAAGATATTTACATAAAAATAAAATGTGAATATAGAATTTTTTGGGAAATAGCTAGAGGAAGCATGTGAATGGAACACAACAGATTATTTTTAAGTCATCTCCATGAGTATTATAATATTGCAATGTGTCAAATTTTAGAACCTAAGGCTGTTGTTATATAAACAGTACTAAAACAGATAGTTCTTTTGATTTATAACATTAGAATGTGTTGCTGTATTTCGTATAGATTTTCGTATATGCTGTATATTTGTCATCCACCTTATCGTATATTTGTTTAAAGAACACAAACCTTAAAACTGACAAATGAGTCTATGTGTACACTTACTTCTGAGTGGTTGTCACTGACCAGGGGTTCATTATTTAGGCAGATGGCACTCATGTAACTGACACACATCAGAAGACACCAGGCATTCTTGAACATTTATGGGACCCGTTTGTAAGGAATTCTGACATTCATAAAATAAGTTAAAAATCTGATGTGTTCCATTCAAATGGCTTTCTCAACATCTCTGAAACAAATTATTGTTAAAAAGCTAGTGCTTTTATTTACTTAATGCTAATCTAGAAAAAATTAACACTCTTATTACTTGCTTCCTTGCAGGTAGTACCGAAATAAGGGAGTACCATAGGTTAAGGTGATGGTCAAAAGCTGGTTGCTATGTCACTGAAGTTCCTTTGTTGTACAGGCAAGAGTTGACAAACTCCTGTATGAGGAAAGTGTAAGTTTTTCAAAGCTGAAACTAAAAACAAAGAATGTCTAAAAAAACGATTAACTCTACGAAAAAAAAAGTTTATGACATAAATTGTGTGTTTTCACGTGCTCTACATTTTTTGTGTGGTAAGTTTTCTTTCCATCTTTTACGGTTTAGCAGTTATGAAAAATTCCGTAAAATTGATCCAGAATAAAGTAGTCTTCAAAGGCTATTCACAGAAAATTCAACATATAAATTTTATTTGCCATTTAAATATCTTTCATTTGTGATATTTTAATCAAAATCGTTGCAGCCATTTTTAAGAGAATCAAAATGTTCTTAAACAGTTCCATGTAAAGGGTAGTTGGGGTTGGGGGGATTTTCTTGAAAATCTTCGTATCGCATCCTTAGAAAATACGAAACTTTAATACCACGTTTGATATTCAACGGTATTTTCTTTTTTGAGCTATGCTGTCCACAGACATACACACAAACACGGACCTTTCTCTGAAAATGTTTTTTTTTTTTGGATTCAGGGGGACCCAAAACATGCATTACCGGTGAAATCTCGGTATCGAATTTTTGGGTGGAATGCAATACCTTCTCTATACACTATGTGCATAGTACGTGTAGAGAATGTAAAAATTATATTGGTAATCAGTACATGACTATTTTTATGATTAAATCTCTTAATGGGGATTGAATTGACAGGTTTGAATGGTGTTTTTCAATTGAAAGGATAATGAAATGGTGCTGTTAAATTAGGAATGTGTGTTGTATATTATTTCTACGCATTGCTGTATCGCTACCTAAGACAAATGAAATCCGTGTCACACCACGTGTATTGGAGGGATTACAAGGCAACCCCAGTAGCACGCGATAGTCGTATGTCTTCATTATTACTCTTTCTGATATCTCAAGTTCAAGAGCTGGTTGTGTTACTAAGTCACTTTAGTATTATACAAACAATAAACATTCTGAGAAATAAACTCCCTCTGTTTAGTGATGTCTGTGAAAGTAAGAAATGGTCATTTTGACTACGCTGCATTTTCAGCCAAAATATTTACTATATTCTGCAATGGATTTAAGTTAATCAAAAACCTTTGATTTTGAATTTTTTCAAAGAGGTCAGCGGAAAGACGATTTGAAAAAGGTGACTCTGGTAACACAATGACTTGCAAAACAGAAAATATTTTGAGTTACAGCTCTGATGGACATAAAGGCGTGATATCTACCAAAATGCAGTGTCCGGGAGCTCAACATCACTAAAGTTGTCCAGGATTCTTATGAAAAAATAAATAAATATATTGAAAAAATACTAATATAAATAACAATATGGTGGACTGCAAAAAGATTAATGAAATGGCCGTTTTATCATATAAAATGAGAGTATATTCTACTGGATACTGAGTACTAAATGAAGTTTTAAATTAATTGTTTATATGATTAAATATGATAAATTAATTGCAACAGGACGAAATAAATTCATTATGGATTAAATGAACAATAAAATTCTTATAAAAATCTGAAAAATTATTTTGAATAATGCTTCCTAAAATGATTTGGCCCATTTTCGTAGTTTGAAAATTATCGTGTCTCGGATGTGGAGAGTACAATATCATATGATGTCCTTCAACTTGCAGGGCTCAATATCTGACTGTAGAAAAGACTCGTTCAAAATTCAGAATTCCAAACATCTGGAGTTTGAAAATGACGGTAAATATTTATATTTACAGCATACGGCTTTACTTACCGGACGCCGTATTTATTCCGTCACTACTTAAGTATAGTAAAGGCGTGTGAAGCCTAGGTATACGCCACTGGACTCTAGAACTATATTTCTAATTCTAAGCATTATATGACAGTAATTTGTCTGTGTTCCAGAATTAATACACGCTGTAAAGTGATAGTAGCAGGAATAGGTCGGTCCTATTAGCACGAGTAATTTCTCTTACCTCTTCTTCCTTTTTTAATCATAAAGTGTGCAATGTGCACAATGTGCTTGTGTGCTCGGATTGTTGATTAAAACTGTCGTTAATGAACGAGCTAAGCATGCGGTTTAATAAAACCAGTCTTAAGTCCGTCCGCAGTACGCCAGACAACCAAATCAGTTTAATGACCATGTCAATATTGTACCAAATATAAACTTACCCGGGCATCTTACCTATACGAGCCGAATGTTGTGTTTAATGGATATGCATTAAAGTCACATAAACCAGACCTAAGCTTTATCCCAATGAGGGGAACATATCCCTACGGCTTTTATTCCTCTCAGAATTCATTTCTAAAAGTGAGCATTTTGCACATAGAGACTAATTATTTTGGTCGTTGAACGTGTGATAAGCGGTGAGTACTCTCGTTTTTCTATAGCCATATTTATAAGAGCTGAATTTACGTTTGACCTGTATTCTAACCATCCGTATGCATGTTAATTTCTATAAAATTCCCTCCACCCGGAACCCCAGATATGCATTCTTATTGTTGTTGTTGTTATTATTATTATTATTATCATTCATCATCATCATCATCATCATTATCGTCATACCTCAGCGGAAGCAGGAGACTGAAAAATATAAAATGGTATATATTGGTATAAAATGGGAGAACCCGAAACACGCAGACACAAATTTCCATTAAATGCGAACGATCAAACTAGTTGAGATGACTTCACTACATAAGTTCATAACCAGTAAAGAATTTCAATTCTATCGGAGTGTCAGAGAACTTATAAAACTATCCAAAGAATTATAAAATCAAAAGTTAGAAAAAGAAATACTTTTAAGATTTTTAGCTGTTTTAATTATTGTAAAACTCAGAATGCTAAATATGTCTTAATAACACGCAAATAAATGACAGAGAAAAAATGTTTGTGCTCCATTTCTCGGTAGAGAAAGAAAATTGAGGACAGGTAACAATACTTTGAACATAAAACTCTTATGATTATCTCTCTCCAATGGCTTAGCGCTTCATTATCACCAAAAAGAAACCACTCTGCGAAGGCTACTCATTATGTCAATTTTAATTTGAGGCCGGAGCAAAGATGCATCGTGTAAGTGTGCTGGTTCTCTCCGGACCAATTACGAGCCCGTGCTGTCTGAAACCATGTTGCACTGTGTCAATCTTGCCAACAGAAGAAGTATAAGATGTGATAGTTGTAAAGTCATTCTTGCTTCACAAATTGACCTATACCACAGAGGTAATCGTGTTTTGTTCATCTGGTTTCAGGAGGTTCTCTAAAGTCTGTGACAAGTAATCTTTAAGTGCTCGAAATCTTCAAGTGATGTCGCCATTTAATTACGTTGAAACAACTTGTAATATTGTTCATAACATGTAATTTATGTAGTGCATCGGCTGCAAACATAGTGTTAATAATTAAGTTCAGAAGTAGTATCAACAATATATGCACAAATTACACGTGTTTCTGCGAATGGAGAGTAATGACATACACATACACCGGAAGTTTTTCACTTGCTTGCCGTAATCGTGGTTGAATCGATTCCGTGATCCGTTCTTCGTCAAGAAAGCTTACTTCGGTTTCCGTGGTTTTCGTTGTCCTTTCGCGGGTTTCGGCACCAAAACTATTGTGGGACACAGCTACATGATAAGCCGGATGGCATCCTGTGTCAGGTAGTAGTAGTAGTCGTGGTGGTGCTGGTAAATAACGTATACCTTATCTCTATTACACCAGCATGTTGTACATCTTACCGCAAACGCATCTCTTAATACATTGTGGTGTCCAACATTAAAACATTGTATAATTCCATCAATGTGGTAGATGTTGTGGAACTTCGAGGATTCCCCACAGCCTCCTTGGAAGACACTAAACTTATGTACAACATTTTACGACTTTTCATTTTTGAGTTTTCACAGCCACGCACACACTCATTGACCTAAACCATCTATTTCCGGTAAAATCTTAGTATCTAATCTTTGGGTGGAGTACCATACCTTCTCTACCTATGTACTAAGTAGAAAAAGTAAAAATCTGATATGTTCCTATCACATGACTTTTTCTGCCTATACCTACTGCAAGCACACTGTTCTTATAAGAGACAGTTCGTTTATCTACATCATGCTAATCCAAATAACGATACCATAAAAACTTGCTTATAAGTAGCAGGGGAATAATACACAAGGCTAAAGTGACAATCAACTCTTTTAAAACCTTTCGCCATGCATTTCCATTGAAATATCGTTCTCTTTCTATAGTAAAGAGGAAAATAAAGGAGAGATGAAGCGGATGATCGCTCCCATCAGAGAAACGTTCAAGCATTTTAAAACTGTAATCAATAAGGGGAACTATTTGGAAATGGTTATCTCAACAAATGTTACAAGTTCAAATTCTGTGTACATGTTTTCTGTACTTCGTTTTTGTCCAACTCTTATGTTTATCAGTTGTGCAACATTCCTTCACAATGAGGAGGACTTCAGGGGTTGTACCCAAGAAGTTTACGATGTACATTTTATTTACCATCTAATATCTTTAATGTAAAACATTTAAATGAATATCTTTAGAGCTATTTTTTTTATAAAATCGAACATTTCGAAAAGGATAGTTTGTAATGGAGGGATTTTCCTGAAAATCTTCGATTGCATCCTTGGAAGATATTGAACTCAAATACCAAGTTTTTCCTAATGAGGAAATTTTCTGAGCTATGCTGTCCAGTCTCACACACACACGCACAAACACGCACACACACACTGACCTTTTTCTAAAATTTGTTTGTTTTTTAAATTTCGGTATCGAATTTTTTGGTAGAATGCAATACATTCTCTGCTTACTATTTACTTACATTGTACAAACGTAATAGAGAAAATAAAAAGTAAGGCAACTTTACGTTCTACAACAATTATTTGAAATATTTTTGGAAATTCTAGAAGCAAAAAATATTACAAGGTACAAATGGTACATACTAGGTTATAAGCTCAGAGTTGTCGTAATATTTAACTGAATATTATTACTGTCTAAAATGTTCATGTGCCTTTTATGTACAATATGAATTCACAACTTAATATGTTGTACGATGTTACGGTAATGGATATGAGTGATGTAGCAAAGTGCCCTAGAGGAATAATCCAGGAAAATTCAGCAGCTTTCAACAAATTGAACCTCTAAATTAATACTAACGACTGCTACATAATTCAGCCTGTTAATAATTCCTTCCTGCCTTTTTGCCCTCGTTGACTGTGCTCAGAACTGAGCTACAGTGCCAGCACCACATTTTGTTTGTCTGTATGCTGCAAGGATTCATAAATAAACTTCAAACGACTGCGATGATAATCTTTACGGAAGGTTTTGCTTATGGTCATTTCCGAGAATGGCCGCTGTTCTTGGCTGTAATATAAATGGCATTTGTGTTCTATGCATAAAAAGGCACCTTTGGGTACTGTATTGTAAGTTCTGTCTGCTGACTTTAATATCAACTGCATGACCCATCCTGCACGAGCCCCAATTGCTCGAGATGCTGTATTTTTGGTTTTTATACCGCGCATGGAGCACCCTGTGGCAAGACTGTAAATTAAAGAAAAAAACTTATGTGTTCCATACACATGATTTGCTCTACATCTCTGCAACAAATTAATCTTAAAAAGGTCATGATTTTATTTACTTCATGCTAATCGAGAAAAAAATTAGCAGAAACAGCCTTATTATTGGCTTCCTTGTAAGCAGAAGCGAAATAAGGGAGTATCATAGGTTAAAGTGAAAGCCAAAAGCTGGTTCCTATGTGACTGAAGTTTCTTTGTTTGTATGGACAGGAGTTGAAAAATTTTTGTATGAGAAAAGTATGTTTTTAAAGCTGAAAACAAAAACAAGGGATATTGAAAAACCGATCAACTAGACGAAAACATGTATATGAATCGAATGCGGTTTTGCAAGAAAACGCACACATAAAACTATCTTATTCGATTAATTGTTTGAGAATGAAATACTGAGTGGTTCTGAAGAGTATTTCAACGTTAATATGTTTTGAGGTTTTGTAGATATTCTGTTTGGTCAATTATGACTCAGGTTTACAGCCATGGCATTATTGAAAATTTAAAGTTTTTGCAGTTCAATACACTCGTGGAAGTAGTGGCAGTGAACTTCATTCAATAACAGAAAAACATGAGAATTGGAACAGTGAAAGAGCAGACCTAACCCTCATTGGTACACTATTATTCCTACCTCGCATCCCATGTCTCGATGGCTTGAATTTATTTGTTACTTTCCCAGTGACAGTGACTTGAATTGAAAGGTTTTTCTCAAAATTAAAGTTAATTAAGATGGCGTATCGTTGATGCAAAAAGGGGTTGTCTTTCTTTAATTAGCAACTAAAGCATTCATCTGTAGTTCCCTAGTGGAGCTGCCCTTACTATTTATTGCCATCTTCATGGAAATATCGTGAGTCTGCCGCGACACTGTCTTGCTGTGCCTGTGCGTACTTAAGGTCAACGTATGTGCGTGTCCCAGAAGTATCCAACCTAACAAAGACCGCACAATAATTTGGGGCGGAGGGGAGGACATCTTTATTTCTCTACATAGTCTCCTTTCAGTTCGATAAACTTTCCCCAACGATGTTCAATAGCTTCGATATTCTGTTTATAGTGAGAACTATCGAGGTCTGCAAAATAGCCATCAACTGCAGACTCCACCTCTTCATTGTTGGCAGATCTCCTTTAAGAGTGGAAACAGAAAATAATCAGAGGGAGCTAAATCTAGCGAATATGTGCATGAGTTAGCAATTCGAACTTTAACCCATTGATTTTGGCCATGGCGATAATGGAGTTTGAACTGGTGCATTGTCTTGATGAAACACATTTTTTTTTCACTAAATGCGGCCGTTTTTGTCGATTTTATCTATCAAATGCTATAACAAGTTCGCATTATAATCGCCTTTGATTACTTTTCCTTTTTCGAGATAATCAATGAAAATTATCCCGGGTGTGTCCCAGAAAACTGACGGCATGAGCTTGCTGGCAGATAGAACTCTCTTCGTCTTCTTTGGAGCCGATTATCCCCTTACAAACCACTGTTTTGATTGTTCCTTCGTCTCAGGTGTGAAGTAATGAATCCAGGTTTCATCCATTGTTATGAGTCGACGCTAAAACTCAGCTTTATTGCAGCGAAACATTGCCAAACATTCGGCTGAAGGATCCTCACGACGCTGTTTTTGCAAACGCAGCTCCCACCTTGCACACATATTTTTCATATCAAAATTTTCAGTCAGTATGCGATGTACAGAACTTTTTTAAATACCTGCAATGTCTGCTAGCTCGCGCACTTTCAGTTGACGATCATCCAATACTATTTTGTGGATATCCTTTACAACTTCTGGTCTAGTAACCTCATTTGGTCAACCATTGCGATGTGCGTCTTGGCAGCTCGTACGGTCACGCTTAAACTCTGCCACTTAATATTTGTAAACAAAGAAGCAGACTCCCCCAAAGTAGAATCTAGCTCAGCTTTAATATTAGTTGAACTGAGACCTTTCAAATGAAAGTATTGTATCACATAACGATGACCACTTTTATCCATGTTACAAATTCGCTGAGAATATTCACTAATGATGGCTGCCAAAAAATACCAAAATATATAGAATCGTCAAACTTCAAACTTAAGCTTTCTAGGGTTGATACTTCTGGGACAGCCACTGTGCCTAAGAAAACAACCACTCTCACTCGATTTCTTGTCAGCCACTCTCATTCGCTCTCTTGTCAACCACTCAATCGGTCTCTTGTCAACCACACTCACTCGGTCTCTTGTCAACCACTCTCACTCGCTCTCTTGTCAACCATTCTCACTCGGTCTCTTGTCAACCACTCTCACTCGCTCTCTTGTCAACCGCTCTCACTCGCTCTCTTGTCGACCACTCTCACTCGCTCTCTTGTCAACCGCTCTCACTCGCTCTCTTGTCAACCACTCTCACTCGCTCTCTTGTCAACCACTCTCACTCGCTCTCTTGTCAACCGCTCTCACTCGCTCTCTTGTCAACCACTCTCACTCGCTCTCTTGTCAACCACTCTCACTCGCTCTCTTGTCAACCGCTCTCACTCGCTCTCTTGTCAACCACTCTCACTCGCTCTCTTGTCAACCACTCTCACTCGCTCTCTTGTCAACCGCTCTCACTCGCTCTCTTGTCAACCACTCTCACTCGGTCTCTTGTCAACCATTCTCACTCGCTCTCTTGTCGACCACTCTCACTCGCTCTCTTGTCAACCGCTCTCACTCGCTCTCTTGTCAACCACTCTCACTCGCTCTCTTGTCAACCACTCTCACTCGCTCTCTTGTCAACCATTCTCACTCGCTCTCTTGTCGACCACTCTCACTCGCTCTCTTGTCGACCACTCTCACTCGCTCTCTTGTCAACCACTCTCACTCGCTCTCTTGTCAACCACTCTCACTCGCTCTCTTGTCAACCACTCTCACTCGCTCTCTTGTCAACCACTCTCACTCGCTCTCTTGTTATGATGCTAAACTGAATCACTGTAGTGAGAAAGAACACACACACATTAAATCTTGATATGCCCGCTAGCTGCAAAAAATCCAGAAAACTGCAGTTCATTATTCAAGAAGAACTATAAGTTAGAAGTGTGTGATACTGTTGTTTTATTATGGATTATTTAATATTTGAATCTGTATTCTTGTCACTGCGAAGTAGCGCCAGAATAGACTCCTACCCACATGTTACGTTGCGCATTATGCAAGTTCATGTGCCTATAATCAACTGATAGGTGACCAATTGCATAGAATTCTAGATAAAGCTGGTTCTTGTTGACACACATGTTCTACGCGTCAAACTTGTGAACCAGAGTCTATGCTTATAGTTAGCATTGTAAATTACTAATTTGTGGTATGAGAACTTCTGTTCTCACGCTTATCACTGCTCGGTTTGCAAATACCCCGCGGTCTAAACCCTTGCTAAGAAACAAACAAAAGAGTTTTCACCACCAGAAGCAAAGTTTCAGTTTGCACATTAGCAAGAAAATGCTTCTAGGGTGAAGCTGTAATTTTCTTACTTTGTGTAGCGAGTTGTAATAGTTCATTTTTATGTATCCTGAAGGCAATGGTTAGAGTGAGGCTATTAATGCACGTGCATGGAAACTGCTTCCTCTGGCTATGATTGCTCATCTCTCATTGGTTCACTCCTAGTCCAAATGAAACATAACTTCTATGGCTCCAGGGAAGCAGAGAGGCAGAGATAATGGGCCCTCCTCTTTTCTTAAGGAATAGGGCTGTTACAACATTTTTATTATTTAATTACAAACCTTTTTTCTCAGCTACTTTTGCCTCTGCTATCTCGGTGACTGCAACAACTGAAAAGATGAATGGGATTAGAGTTTACGATCTCTGTAGCTTATGAAAATGCTAAGGAGACATAATATATTTGGTAATTAATGTAAAAATTCATTTTGATAAACAAAGTAATTCCCAGTAACGCTTCATCTAGCTTTCCAGCAAATATATAAAGAATATGACATTTATATGTGTACTTCTCTTTTATGGTATCAGAAACAATTGTTTAAATCAGTGTAGAAACACACAGATTTTTATTAAATGTTTCTAATTATTTTATTGAAGCCCACCACAGCTTCATAACAAAAGTAATCATTGCCACACAAATCATAAAAGGTCAACTGACTTTTTGTTGTTAAACGTCCTTTAGCCTGGAAGGTCATATCCGACAATGAATTTAATCGGTGAAATGATGTGCCCGGATCAGGGGCATAAAGTTGTTCAACATTCGTCTTTTCAGGATAAGGGTGAACCCCCAGCAAAAAACAAAAACAAAAAAAAAAAAAAAAGACCCGGGCAACTCACGAAACCGATTTTCGAACTCGGCACCTCTTGGAAGTGGGTTAGACCACACCCACACAACAAAGATGGGCTGAACAGTCATTGGTGGGGAATTGCTACAATTACAATCTCATATCCTTGTTTATTTTAACTTTACCAGATCTCGGAGATGAGTACATTTTCATTGTGATAAGAGTTAAAGTGATCTAGAGAGAGCGGAAGTTGCCAAATCAGTTCTATCGCAACACTCAACTGGCAGAACAGCGTTGCCAGCCCAAATCTCACGTCCCCTCTTTATTATTGTTATTATTATCAGCAGCATCATTACTATTATTGTTATCATTATTATAGCTGATTGGCATGTTTACTAACAGCATTTAGTTATTAATTTACGCTAATGTGAGATTCAGGCATTTTTTTCCTCAGTTCATACTAAACGAACATAGGTTAGAGGTTTCATTATAATTAATATCATAACATTTATGTTTTGAAATATTTGAGAATTGGTGTATTATAATTGAATTTATTAATTTTTGCCATACTGTAAATTTTACCTTACTAACTATTTTGTCTGCGCGACTATCCGTGTCAATTGTTTTCGAATGCCTGAAAATATTTTTTTTGAAGAAACAACACAGAAGGCAATAAAATGCTATAACGATGGTTACAAATAATTATTATTATTAAAACTGAGGTAGAAATGGGCGCAGAGGAAAGACGTTTTTGAACATATACAATCAAATCGAAAACCCAGATGGTAAATATGAAATCTGTTTGCTTAGTATTCTGAAGTGACGAAGACATGTCGAAAGAGCTGCTCTATTAACAGGTCCTACAAATACATGTAACTATTATACAGAAAGTTTGGTGCCTCTAAGTACATAAATACATGTAACTATTATACAGAAAGTTTGGTGCCTCTAAGTACATAAATACATGTAACTATTATACAGAAAGTTTGGTGCCTCTAAGTACATAAATACATGTAACTATTATACAGAAAGTTTGGTGCCTCTAAGTACATAAATACATGTAACTATTATACAGAAAGTTTGGTGCCTCTAAGTACATAAATACATGTAACTATTATACAGAAAGTTTGGTGCCTCTAAGTACACAAATACATGTAACTATTATACAGAAAGTTTGGTGCCTCTAAGTACATAAATACATGTAACTATTATACAAAAAGTTTGGTGCCTCTAAGTACATAAATACGCCGAACTGACAATAATCAAAATTGTTACTCTAAAAGAAATAATGAATTTTTCAGATGTTAGGATTGTAGTAAATGAAATCCATTAAAATTTCACAACATAAGTTTTGTCTATTATGTCGGTCTAGGTGCCTTCTGACCTCAAGGTCGCAAATCCAGCCAAGGCCGATGCGGTTTAATGTGCTAAAAAGCAACAGTAACATGTTAGTAGATTTACTGGTATGTTAACTAACTCTTGCGGGATGAAATTCCGGCACACCGAGGCGCAAATATGATTGTACCAAATTACTGTATCGTTAAAAAACAAAATATTTATTTTTATGTGCTATAAGCCATATTTAATTTATTTAAGTCAAATACCTTCTTAACAGAGTATTCCTATCAATTTAAGGGCATATTGTGTATGTAATCATTCTTTTCTCCTCGCATAATTCCAACTGGACAAATCTTACATATTTTTTTTCTTTTTCGTTGAAAATAAACTTTTCGCCTAATTGGGGAAACTTACAGCAAGATGAAACATCTGATCAGCATAAAATTAATTTATGAATATATATATATATATATAAGAAATAAATAGAATCAGTTCCCTTATATTGAAAACGTCCATTTTGAATTAAATCAAATATAAAGTTGTCAGTTCTACTTGCTTTTGCTGTATTTCAGGAGTATAATGGGTTAAGAAGCTGCAACAGAAGTAGCTCCTTTAGATATACCAACTAAGTATAAGACGGGCCTAAATGCCAAAATCCACAAGAGGAAGAACACTGAGTACGTTCAGGTGCAATAGCGTTCCAGCGGATCCAGCATTAGCTAAAAAGAAGTCGGTAGCTCTTTAAACAATAACGAAAAGCAAAACGCAGTAACTACATAGCTACTTGTTTCCATTGACTTTCTTTTTTAACACTAAACATTCTCTTTAGACGACTTTGGACAACTCCCTTAATTTGCTACTCTGTGTAAAACTTATGAAAGTCTAGGGTCGGTTGGAGCAATGTAAATGTGGGCGTGAATAAGAAGGGAAACTGGATCTGGATAACATCCGTGTCATTCTCTCCAGTCTATATTTGTAGTGTTATACTCCAGTATATGTGAAGGTATCACACTTATGACATTAAAAATAAATTGCAAATTTGAATCCTGTTTGAGAAAGTCAATGCCACATCCGGGCCTGAAACCAGGGATTTGTTATCGCCATGATACCTTATGCGCTAAGAGCATCAGCGCGGAGAGTAGAAGATCATTGATTGGTCGTGGCAAGTCTGGTTGAGTGTTTATAAAGAGCTTACACAGGACTAGGGTGAAATAACAATTATTGCAATTATAGCAATTATTTTGTTTGTTAAAACTCAATATTGACAAAGCTTGGCCAGTATTCAGGAGATTCCGGGTTTTCGCGAATTTCCTTTGTACCATTTTGGCAAGATTTATTGGTACGGTAAACTTCTTTAGTAAGTTCATCCCCAATTTTGCTGCAAGGGCGGAACCCCTTAATCAGCTACGGTGAAAGGGAGTTTAATTTTTATGGACCGAAAAGCAGCAGCATGCTTTTGAGGACCTGAAAGGGGCTATTTCTAACCCACCAGGCTTCCCTTTCCAGATTGAACTATGTTTCGTACTCCAATCAGATGCCTCCAAAGCAGTCATAGGAGCGATCCTCCTCTTAAATTTCCCCAATGGTCGACGACTCGTACCCTAAGCCAGGCGGAGAAGAAATATTCAGTACACGAGCTGGAAACATTGCCGGTTTTGTTTGGCTTGGAAAAATACAAACACGTAGAGTTCACTCTAGAGTGCGATAACCAGGCCCTAACGTGGTCACTCGCTACCCCTGGACCTACTGGCCGTTTAGCACGATATAGCGTCCGTATTTCGGCATTTAAGGTCACCCCAGTGCATATCCAAGGTTCCGATAACTGGTTGAGGATATTCTTACTCGATTGTTCTCGGAACAGAAGATGAGTTTTTCTCCGGAAAAGACGGCAGTTGACATTAATGGATGTACTCTTTTTCCCGAACTTTTTACAAGCATTACCGAACATCAGCTAAAGATGCTAGGCTAGCTGATATTATCCAACAGCTGGAATCAGGGACTGATCTTCCTTCTTATCGCCTCAAAGACAGCGTGCTTATAACGTGCGCTATATTTGATGGGAAAGATAAAGTTGTTATATCTGAATATTCGGTCCCAATGGTTTCGAGTACTTTCACACCTCAACTTTGGGTGGCCATTTGGGTATCGCTAAGACTAAACACAAGATACGAGAACAATAAAATTTGTGTCGCCAAAAATGATTCGTGACATTGCTCCACGAGTAAAGCTTGACACATACGTGCTCTGGCGAGACCAGCACAACGTACTGTTTGGAGCGGTTTAGCTTGAGAAATCGCGTTAAAATCCATGGAAAAGCTGTACACAGATTTCTTTGGGCCTCTCCCACGGTCGACACAAGGTAATTTATATATACAGGATGTTTCAAAAAATACGGGGCATAATTTCAGGTATGTATTTCCCACATGAAGGCAATCAAAATAGTTCATTATAACATGTGTCCGGAAATGCTTCATTTCCGAGTTATGGCCTTTACAACATTGAAAGTCCCACCTGTAGACAATCAAAATAGTTCATGTCCGGAAATGCTTCATTTCCGAGTTATGGCTTTCACAACATTGGAATTCACTGGAACGTTTTTCTTTCCGCAGGTCTTTGCCGTCAAAGGAGACATTAGGAGGATAGTTCATTCTGAGGAAGGTTACATTCAGTGTTCTTTAGGCGTTAAGGCTGTGCGACATGTATTCAAATCAAGAGCTGGCACAGATACACTTCATGTACGATAAGGCGGACGGCAATGCTGCGCTGGCTCGTCGTTTGTACCAGGAGAGGTACCCACAGCGACAATGTCCAGATCGGAAGACATTTGTACGTCTGCATTCCCGTCTGTGCGAGTATGGAACATTCACCTCTCCTGGTTTGGGAAGGGGACGACTAAGATCTACAACTCCAGAAGTGCAGGAGGATATTCTGGAGTCTGTGGACAGGACTCCTTCTATCAGCACACGGCGGTTAGCGTTGCAGGTCAATGGTCCTCATACGACTGTCTGGAGACTGTTGAACGAGTATCAATTGTATCCTTATTTGCAACGTCTACAGGCCCTGTCACCAGCAGATTACCCTGCATTAGGTTTTGTCATTGGTTCTTGCAGCAGTGTGGTGTAAATCCGAACTTTTCTGCCGTCGTATTATTTACAGATGAAGCACAGTTCACAAGAGATGGCATAAGAAATTTCCACAATCGGCATGTATGGTCGCATGAAAACCCACGTGCAATTGTTGTATCTCATCACCAGGTGCGGTTCTCCCTCAACATGTGGGCCGGAATCATTGGTGATCGATTAGTTGGACCCCATGTACTTGTAAACAGACTTACGGAGCAGGCGTACACAAACTTCCTGGAAAACACCATACCTGACGTTTTCGAAGACACTCCACTGATCAATCATCAACACATTCACTTCTTGCATGGTGGCGCTCCTGCACACTTCAGTCTTACGGCTCGCCGGTACTTGGATCGAAGGTTTCCTGATCGATGGATAGGTAGAAGTAACCCAATTGCTTGGCCTCCACGCTCACCTGATCTGAACCCTCTCGATTTCTACTTGTGGGGCCTTTTAAAATCATTGGTTTATTCGTCTCCGGTGCCGGATTTGGAATCCCTTCGGAGTCGAATTGTGGCAAGTTGTGAGGACATACGCATACTCCTGGAGTTTGGGATCGTGTTCGCAGGTCAATGAGACATCGATGTGAGGTCTGTATTCAAGCAGGAGGTGGACATTTGGAACATCATCTGTAGTGACAACAACCTGCGAAAAGAAAAACGTTCCTATGAATTTCAATGTTGTGAAGGCCATAACTCGGAAATGAAGCATTTCCGGACACATGTTATAATGAACTAATTTGATTGTCTACATGTGGGAAATACATACCTGAAATTATGTCCCGTATTTTTTAAACATCCTGTATATATTAGTAGTAATATATGCCTTTTCGAAACATATGTTGTTGAGTGTTGTTGCCAATAAAACTTCACGTACTGTCTATCATTCGTGCCATGTTCCCAATTTTAATTTCTTTTGGTGCATGTTGATTACTAATCACCGATAACGCTACGCAGTTTTCATTACGGGAGTTCCGTAATATTTGTTTTAGTTGGGGAGTCAAAGCTTTCACCAATACTCCGTATTACCCGTGTCCTTCACAAGCAGGACGCTTCCACCGCAACGTGAAGTCAGTTCTTATTGACTTACATCACGATAATAATTCTAAGTGGGAAACAAATTTAGCTTAACTGCAGACAGCATTTAGTTCGGCTCGTCATGAATCCGTCTCAGTTACGAGGCCGCCTGGGTAGGTTGTGACCGTCCGAGTAACTTTAAATCGTAATGTAGGTGAGGTTATTAAGCCGAAATTGCCGTTTTTTTTTCGAGTGGTTTTCTTTACTGTATCTAGTAATTGTTGTGAACACAATGGCTACTAGATATGTACGTCACTGACTTATTGGCTATTCAATTGGTAGGAAAACAAAATGCGGTATAAATTAAGTTTACATTGGCTACCTCCAACATCTCAAATTTAATTGTCAAATGGGGAAACTACAATTGTGAACATTACAGCCAAAGAAGTAGAAATAACTACTGTACGTGTCCTATATATTCCACTTGAAATGCCCAATGACTGTGTACTTAATGTACTCGTGCAATATGGGAAAGTGAGGTCAGTGGAAAGGGGGAATGGGGCAAATCGGTACGGTTTTCTTGTGGAAACCGGAATCAGGATTGCTGATATGCGGATACACAAAACGATTCCGGCCAATATATATGTTGTTGGTCACGAGGCTTGTGTGACTTACCCCGGGCAAGAACAGGTGTGCTACTCATGTGGCAGTTCTTCTCATCTCCGGCACACGTGTTCTAATAGAAGTATTCGGCGATCCCTTAGTGACCTGTTTAAACAGTCCAGCTTTTCGTCTGAACTGACTGTCGACACCGTTTCAGTAGAACAACCTGCTATTTTGCCTGTTGTGGACATCGCACTCGTTCATCCCGCGGATGATGCGATACAAACGAACATCGAGTCTTCGTGCCGCTACCTTCATTGCCCTTTTCCAGCGAGTCGTTGGTACAGGAGAAGCGTGCTCGTTTTGCACAGGCTACTGGAGTTATGGAAGACATCTGCAGCCTTACCACAGTAGAACAACACATGGCTATTTTAGACTAGGAAACCGACTCTAATGACGATCACCCTGGAGAACATTCTACTAGCCTGGTCAATCTGCCCGCGTACCAAATTTTGTTGGCGATGCTACTGTGGTTGCTGGAACGAGTGGTTTACTGGTACATAAGGGCAATGACACTGCCCCTCTTGGTACTGCAGGGACAAACGCCGCATATTCCTCAAGCTCAGATGTCACATTCAGTGATGGCAATTGGATCGATGCAATAGAAGCAGAATCCCCTTCAGCAAACGGATCTGTAGGGCCACCACGGGAAGAGACATGTACCGAAGATTCTGTGGTTGGTTCTGCGAATAAGCGTCGGAAAAAGCATCAGGATAGCAAACTAGTTTTCTTCTCCTTTGTCAGCAGGAATAGAGGTAACATTGTTGCGCTCTTTCAGTTCACGAAGATCACAAAATTAACTGTCAGTTTCATTGGATGAGACGTAACATACTTGTTGCCACAGCAAACATCACTGGCAGTCCTTCACGGACCAAATCATATGCATTACAGCGCTTTCTTTAATACTATGACGTTGCTATTTTGTTCCTGTAAGAAGTTACCTTCACCGAGTTTTCTTCCTTGCTTTATTATGCAGTTCTGTCCCTACGTTAACATACGTGGGGACAGAACGCTGGGGTAAGGCACTTCTAACCTGGAATTGCTCCTTAGTCCGTTGAAAGTCATCACTCGGGACGTGGTATCAGTGGTACCTATTAGGACTATGGCTTCATTAATATCTATGCGATTTCAGAAAGTAACAAACTTAAGGAAAGGGAAGATGTTTTTTCACCTTGACTTACCATATTTACTTCATAGACTGCCTCATCACTACATTTTAGGTGGAGACTTCAACTGCGTCCTTCGACCGGAAGATTGTACTACCGACCTGGCACCAGTTTGCAACAGTTGACGGCTAATCTCCGTATGAAAGATACATGGCTGTTGAGACAGAGATTAGTTGCGCCTACCTACGTCACTGCTAACGCTGCCGAAAATAATAATAATAAAAAATAGTCTCAACTAACCATCCCATTTCATTTTGTGTTAACACATGCATCTAATTCTCCCGTGTCTATCTTGTGGCGTGTAGAGGAGCTTCTTCCGCAAGAGTTTTCCGCGGAAATCATACGTAGAAACTGGCAACAGACTTTACGAAATTTGCAGCGAGCTCATGTCCACGCAAAGCTCAAATATGATGCTATTAAAAAGCCCTCCCCTACGCTGCTGGACAGCTGGAAATGAGCCAAATTCACCCCTTAAGTTCAAAGGTAAATAAATAGGCTACGTTCCTTGGTCCTCGAAGGGCGATACAGCTACACAATATATCCCGGATGGGCAGCCTTGACTTTTGGCCCTCGGTCGTAAGCTGATGTTAACCTCATACTGACGTGCACAGCACTCTGACATTCCAGTGGTGATTAGCTACCGCCTTTCTTAGATGTTCCTTTAGTATCTTGATGTGCCGCTCTACTATGCGGGTGGAGAGGTGTTGAGCGCGTCTTGTGCACCTCAAGCCACTCAAGGGACTCACTCATTAGGTTGGCTTCGAATATGGTGCGCTGCTCGATGTGCACCTCGAGCGGTTCTCCAAAATGGCAGAACTCAACCATGGCGCATTTTGCAACCATCTTGGCCGCCTGGTTGCGGATGGCTACTTGGTGAAGTAATCCATAACCATTAGTAGATACTGCATTGTTACCCTTGTCGGATACGGAAAATGTTGCAGCTATCTCGATGACGATGCGTTTGAATGGTCACCACATTTTACTGCTACATGCGAACTAGGATCCTGATCTAAGGCCTGCAGCTCGCTGCAAAAATATGGCATTGGTGGCAACGCTTCTCGACCTCTGTCCATAATCTTAACCAGCAGTACTTTAGTCGGAGTTTTTCGATCGTTTGGCTAGTTCAAAGAGTGCTCCATCAAATCGATACCAGAGACCCTGAACAACCTTCTTCCTTGGCGTTTAGCAAATCCCTGTGTGCTCAGTAGGATTTACACGTTACTCCTGTGTGCGATGTTCTCCCAGTTCGGCCTAGGCTAATCCTCCACCTCTCAAAGGAGCGAGCCCAGGTCGGCGTCCACCAACTGCTCCTTCTTCAGGGCTGCACTATCCCATCCCCCCCCCCCGCGGCACCGTCGATATCACGAAACTGCTGTGATATATTACTTTTCCGTCTTTTTATATTAGGCACGCCTTTGTTTTTCTTGATGGCATCCGCGTTAGTTTGGCTGTAGTCTCTTACATAAAATTGTACTCCTGCAGCCAAGGCACTCAAAGTTCCTTCCGTCACTCTAGGTGATTCAACTTTAATAGCCAGGTGAGGACGGATGGTTTTTAGATGGAACGGCTGGCAGGCAGGTATTTATGGAAGAGTTCCAGTAATTTCACTACTGCTAAGAGAGAAATCACTCTTGAAAACGCTCCCGTTAAGTAACGTAGAGTTCGCTTCCGCCTTGGAGAAGTACGCCTAAACCCGCTCCTCATCCTGGAACTGGGAGAGTACGCCTCCGATACCGTTGTTACTTGCTTCGGTGTCTACAATGAAACCGCCACACTGTTGGGGAGAGACCCTAAAACAGGCGCACTGCAGACTGCTGTCTTCCGCGCCCGGAACCCACCGCTGGTCTTTTCTGCCCACAAGTAAGGCTGCTGTCCGTCCGTCAGGCCAGTCGCGATGTGAGAAACCTCTAACAAATCGGCGGTAATTGCTATGCATACCCAGTTAGGAGAGGCGACGTGGCCCAAGTAATTGACTTCCTTACAAAAGAGTTTGACACTTCTTGACATTCAACTTCAGAATGACCGGTTGCAATCTCTGTAGCATTTTGGGCAGTTTAAGAAAGTGGTCCTCGAAGGTGCTTTCGTCCAGACATAGTGGGGAGGCGTCATCAGTCGGCCCCCACATTATCAACTTCATTACACTCTTGAAGATGGGTGGCGCAATGCAGAGTCTAAAGGACATAACTGTAAACTGCCAAAGCCCATGGAGGTCAGAACGCTCCTCTGAGTCCTTAGCCATATGCCAGTATCCCGACTTCAGGTCTAAGGACGAGAACCACTGGACGCGGTGAGGGTGTTCAGAGTGTCGTCCATACGGAGTGGCAAGAAACAGTCCTTCTTGGTGAACAGCGTTGGGTTTCCAATAGTCCGCAGAGAAACGGAAGCTCACCATTTTCTTTTACACTAAGACTAAGAGGGAGAACAAAGTGCTTGTCTTCCAGCATGTTTCGTAACTGTGCTTGCTTAGTCATTGGATGGTTGGCGGATTGTTCGGCGTCTCTGGTGTCGATTTGATAGAGCACTCTGTCGGTGGATCGTAATCGTCATCACCTTGGTTGAAACCCGACTGGTATTCTCTAAGTAGTTGTAGTTGGGCCGCGTTCAGATGACCCACCATGAGTAAGTCCACCAGCAGAAACAACAGGGCTTGCGTTACTGCCGACCATCGGATCCGTGAAACGGCGATACAATTGCAGCTGGTTCAAATCTCAATTCCGTTCCGGACCATAAGTCCTAGTAGGCGTCCGGTTAGTTCATTACTCACACAGTTCTTCTTTGGTTTGCGTCCGATTTTTTTCAGTAGTCACATAGGCATTTCTTCTTGACAAGCCAACCCACATTCAATTCAATGGAGTACTCTAAAGGCATTTATCTTAATCGCTGGAATTCATACCATCTTGCTCCTTACGGACACGAGCAAATCCTTCGTCAGGATCACACCTTGCTGTTCGTCAGGCATCGAAACGTCACCTCGTTTTGGCGAAATCACAAGCCCCTCTTGCCGAAAACCCACATTCTGATGATGTTTCGACTCTGGTAAGGCTTCCTTCTTCACAGCCTAGGTTGTACCTCATTCCGTTATTATACGGTACGACCGATTTGGTGTCCTCGACAGCAAAGCCTTCGCGATGGTGTGATTACGGTCCACTAGCTCCCAGTATAATGTCCCATGTATCCAGCCGTCTGTGACGAGACTGCCATGCAGTCGTCTGCTCAAAATACGCAATGTCACTCGAGTGGATGTTAATGAGGGCCCCGACTTACCCCTCGCCGGTACTTATTCGTTTCCCGCTGCTCTTCGAGTTGGTGTGGACAGTCTCTGAGTAGGTATCCAGCCTAGCCACACCCCACCCATTACGTCGCCGTCCATAGGTTCCATTCTAGCGGATATTTCTGGTTATCGATGTAAGGGCTTTTGCTACTCTAACCGCCTCCATTCTTAGGGTTGCTGTTAGCGCCTCGTGTATGGTCTTGTACTCGCCAAGCATAAAACGTTCTCGTATCTTGGCGTCACACATCCCGTCAACAAAAGAGTAGAGGACTTCTGGGAGCTTTGGTCGTTAATAATTCGGTGGCTATGGCAAACTACTGTAGCGTCTCTTCTGCTTGCTGCTGCCTCGATTTAAGCAAACTATAATAAACTGCGACCAAGCAATGACTCCCAAAGCTGTTCTCGAAGGCATCCCAGAGGCCTCCGAACGAAGTGATGTCGGGATCGTATTCAAGATTTCGCGGGCCGTTAGCTGTACTGCTTCTTCTTCTGCCAACCAACGGTTATGGGTGGCGACGGCAGCAAACTGTCGGCGGAATACTTCGAAAGTGGACGTATCGCCGCACTTTGGAGCTTGACGCGTGCGGGAACTTTATCGCGTCCATGTGTATTAAACTCAATGTCCTTAAGTCTTCCTTTAAACATCTCTTCTATCATGGCATTCACCTCCTTGGAGCTAATGTCGAGTCTTCCATTCAGGACATTAAGACGTCTTTCAAGTGTTTCACCACGTCAGTCAGTAGTCCGTATATTTTGGGGGACAATTTGGCCATCATCTTGGACATCTCTGTCTTCATTTCTTCTTTCACAGCCTTCATTTCAGTCTTCGTTTCTTCCATGCCGAAGTTTACCATTATTAAGTCAATTCCCATTTCCATATTTCATTTTGTCCATTCCGGAATTTACGTTCATCTCGTATCCCATTTCTTCAATGCCGAAATCCACTTTGACCTCCATCTCCTCCATCTTGGCCAAAAACCTCTGAAACCATCCTTCCATATTGCCATTTTATCCCAATCCTGACACCAATGTAAAAAACCGGAGCACTAGTTTCCGTTAAATTTACTTTGTTTGTTTGTAGGTCACTTCACATAATACAATACTTCACATTTTTGGTACACAAATAACTGAGTCACTGCGTTCACGTCTCTGTCTTAACATGCTTACACACTGTACTGACTCATAATTAACTCTAGGCAGTGGCGATCTGTCTCACATAGTATAATAGTCGGTTCCCGAAAGTTCCAGTCTTAAAATTTACGGAAAAAGTACGTTTTATCCATTTAGAAAACGATTACTCTGGAAGAGGAGTTTTCTGGGTTTAGAGATATAGTCCCAAAAGTCTTGCAGGAAAACACACAAAGGCCTTTGTTTTCCCAGCTATTGTTTCCAATTGCTCTGTTGTTAGAGCGGCCAGGCAGCTGTGCCCTCGGGAGAAAGGGGGCTCTGCCGTCATTACAATAAAACACATCATTTATGCCTTATATTTGCATATATAACCATTTCTGAGTTATTCCTTGTCATGGATTTCAATTTTAAATACTTTGATGTTCTCTAACGGGACTTAGTAATTCCTATTTCTTTTGTTTTACTCCTTGCCATAAAAGAGAACCGACTTTCAATCACTTAGCAACCAGGTTTCAAAAGATTTGACTGTCTCTTTAGCCTAGTGTGTTTGTTATTTTCCTCCCACTCATAAAGGACTAAGTAAATAGACGAGTGATGCCAATGCTGGTCTTGATTAGTATGAAGTAGATAGAAGAATATACTTTTTTTTAAGAACAGTTTTTTACATAATAGTTGAAAAAGGTAATGTGAATGGGACACTTAAACTGTTTTCTCATCGCACTCTAAACAGCATTACAGTATCTCCTTAGCGACACTGTAGTTAATGGAAGTCAAAAGAAACTTAACACCCCCAAGGAGGAGGCACTTTTTATAACGAAGAACTGGAGGAGTGAGAATATGTGACAAACACAAATAATGTAATCTAGATATGAAACACAAAAGTTTGAGAAAATGAAGCCGATCCATTGTTAGTCTGTAGTCAGGAAACTACCTAGGGTTGTAAAACTTGTTAGTGTATGAAACTAAATAGGCTCGTGCAACGAATTTGTCCAGATAATCCAGTTTTGATGACAAAAGTGTTAGTGGACCTGGACCTTCACCATTGCGCGTAGAATGCGGATGGAAATGAATGCTACAACGTCCTTGCGCATGCAGAAAGAATGTTATACTTCTAATCTGAAATGCTCCACAGAGTCATAAGCTCTTCCCTCTCACTCTGGACTCTTGAGTCAGAGCATAGAAGTCTTTCGAGGTATCCCGATGGAAAGTGAGATGCCATTGAAAATGTATCCCTGTCAAACAGGAATATTCCAAATGAAGACTTCACGGATGTTAATAAAACATTAAAGATATCCATTCTATTTATCATGTAATAAAATATCTTAAAATGTTGCAATCCAAATCTTAGTCTTATATGCAAAACTCAAACATAATGAAACAAAGGGCAGTTTGGGCTGTGGAATTTTCCTGAAAATCTTCAAGTCGAATCTTTAGAAGGTTCTGAACTTAAAAGTCAAGCTCGGTCAGTTTGCTTTTAAGAGATGTTCACCCAACTGGACATTTTCCCCAAAACAAAAAAAATGTGTTATGTTGTTATTCAGTTGCTTTATTATCATTAGGGGCAGTTACTTCAATTGATAAGGTTATTATTTTGAACACCCATATATCACTCTTTACAAAGGCTTACAAGGCTTATAAGAAGATATAGATGCAATATGTCATATTACAAGATTAGACGCAATATTATATATGTATAGTAAAATTTCATGTACAAACATTTTGAGAAAATCAATAAATTCTCTGTCCTAATAAAATTATTAACAAAGAAAAACTGACAGAAAAGATGAAGATTATGTATATTAATTATTAATGTGAAAACTAATTCCAAAATCGGTTGTTATAATAGAGCAATGGGAATGCATACTTTCCCTATCTGGTATAATGAGGTAACAATGAACACAAATAACTAAACGTTAACTCTTTAGTTTCTCTGCTCGGAAACATAGTGTGTATATTAATCGTTAACTGTTACAGAAGTGTACAAAATTGCCAGTGGTGAGAGCGAAGCCATAAAGAATAAAAGTTATCTTTTCTGGCAGCGCTGCAGATAGCACAAAAATATATGGAAATGTCAGGAAAGATCTATTTCCGATGATGTCAATCATGAAGGTGGCGTTTCAACCGTCCACCGTGAACTCTTGATGTGAGAGTATTTGTTGATAGCACATGCTGGATAATAGAATAGCATTCTAATGTCCTGTTATAGCACAAATATATTTTATTTTACAATAAGTCAGTTCCGGCGATGTTCAATGTCCTATGCTATCCAATTAATGCACTATTTCCCTGTGAATTTTCTGTTAGGACCGTTAATATATATATGCAGATGCGAATGCGAAGGTGATATCCACATTACACTACAAAAGCACTGCAATGATGATATGAAATGGGTATACGCAGTTGTAGGATGACAAAAACATTGTACAGTGGCTCTAATGAATAGCCGGAAGCCATAGCAAAAACATACCACGGAAATATATTCAGTTGTTATTGACATTGATTTGTAGAATACTGACTGACAGTATAGAAGCACAGTGGCTCCGAACATGTTTGGCCGCGCCGTGGTCGAGTGGTTAGACTACTCGACTCTCACCTAGACGGGCGACCGCATGTGAGATTTGTGGTGGACAAAGCGGCGCAAGGGCGGGTTTTCTCCGGGTTCTCCGGTTTCCCCCACCATCACATTCCACCGGTGCTCCATTTTCATTCATGTATCACCAGTGTCATCGCCTGCGGTGCCACAAATAGTTAAAGCGGGCATTAAACACTACCAAAAATATCCGAATATGTTCCACTTCTGATACCTATTCATGACGTTCAGAGCATGAAATCTTTTTAATTTGTGTTAAAGTATAATTTTACTTTATTAGCTTTTCTGAATACTAATAAGTAAAATTCACATGACATTCCCCTCCCACTATCCTTCTCATATAATGTCCACGACTTATTCTTACAAAACTTCTTACTTTCTCTACTTCATGTTAATCAAGATAAACGTTTATATTACACACATCGTTGTAACTATAAGGTAGACACATCAACAGAAATTATAATAAAATATTTTTGTAAAACAGGTTTGCTACTTGCTCCATACTCATTCCAAGACATCGTGGAAAAACTGATAAAAGTAACCGAAAATTTAAACCATTAATATCTCGGAGATGTCTAACGCCATAATAAAAGTTACCTCAAATAAATTGTTTTGAAAGCAGCATCGCACAGGCGCGCATTTTTCTACCTGATTCAAGATTTCCTATGGTTTCCCAGTTATACAATAAATTACACAATAATGTATTTACTAATAAAGCGTACTTTAGAGGTTATTCATAGAAAATTCAAGATAACCGTTCTATTTATAATGTAAATAGCTTAAATATATGGTATTGTAATGAAATCCTGAATCATTCTTGAGAAAATAAAAAGGTTCCACGCATCTTCCACGTAACCACGTAAAGAGTAGTTTGGATTCGATTGGGGAAATATATTGAAAATCTTTGTGTGACATCTTTGGAAGATACTGAACAAACACACAAGTTTGGTGCTTATCGAGCAGTTCGCTTTAGAGATATGCTCTTCACACACATGGGACTTTTTCTAAAAATGCTTTATGTTTTTAATCGGAGGTCTCAAAACATGTATAACTGTGAAATATTGATGTTGGACTTTTGAGTGCAACACAATGCTTTCCGTACCTGAGAGGTACAGCCATCTTTAATTATGCCTGAGAGTACCGCGAAGACACGCCTTTGCTCTTTTTGACTGAAACAGGAAATAGTTAATCATTTAATGTATTAATTAAACGGAAGCCAGTAAGAGAGAGGTGAATTGGATCAGTAAGAGAGAGGTGAATTAAGTAAAAATAAACAAAGGCCTTTCCTCCCTAAGAAAGAATTTTGCCCAATTTTTATACCTTTAACTTCTGCTTGTTTTATAGTATCAAATTTTGCTTTATGTGGAATGTCTTGCTGAATAGTTTATTGAGGAAACCCTATTAAATAATTTAGATTAAGTATTAGTGTTTGATTTTGAGTATACAATGGGCCATATATATCCCCAGCTTAACTCTGCTTTAAATTGATCATGATATTAATTAACTTATGTAACCTCGAATGAAAGTGTAGACTGTATCAAATAAAGGAGAATGTTCAAGGAACCAAGGCATATTAAAACCCTAATATTTAATTTCTTATATTTCGGGTAAGAAGCCTTCAGAGTTTTTCTGAGGTTTTAATGTTCCTGTTCTTATAATGCAATATTCTTTGAATATAGAAACACGGTAATATCGAATAAAAGTTACATATTGGTCAGTGTCTTACATTTTTGCTAACTTCAATATTTTACTTCCTTAATACAATGATTATATATTCATTAACAAAAAAAAACTGATATGATAAGTTCGTTTTAGATTTTTTTCATTTTGCACTTTCTTGAAAAAAATTGATGATTTACCTAAAAACTTGGTTTACTAATTGCGATTTAAATAACAACTGCAGAAAATATTAAGAAATAAGGTCAGGTTGGGAATGAGTAGCAACCCAAATCAATCAGTAAGTCCTGAATTTAGGTACAGGATTGACTATTATAAATTCCAAGTATAACACTTCGTATGTATGAGGTTCACCGACTAACTTGGCGCAGTGTATTAATTGCCATAATTTAAACTTAATCATTATTTGATGGTATAAAGAGAGAAGTGTGTGTGTGTGTGTGTGTGTGTGTGTGTGACACTCAACTCTATTGAAAATATCTATGTTCCGGAACTATGCAACAAATGTATAATTTAAAAGGGAACGATGGTTCATATTTACGTCACTCCATTTTATCTTATTTTGATGACTATCGATATCACGCTTATCACTCTATGGCAAACTATTATCGTTTCCTTTTCAACAGAAAAATACGATTGTCGTATTCGTAAGGTTACCAAATTTCTTTTAATCTATCCGTCGCAACGTATTTACCATGGGTTAACTAAGAACTCTCCTAAACTACCCAAGCCTTACTTTTAGTTATATTTTGTGAAAATTTTAAATACTCTCCGTACTGTTATTTTCAACCCCTGTACACAAGCTATACTGCTTCTTTAATCTGGGAAATGTTGTGCTACCGACTTCACAAACATTATGGAATAACTCAATATCTCCCTGTACTACTTACAGTAAGTGCGGAGTACTGTATTCTACCCAAAGTTAGATGCCCAAATACCACTAAAATACACGTTTTGAGACCTCCAGAATCCATAAAAAATAATGTTTATAAAAATTTGCATGCATCTATGTGTTAGAGTGTCTATAGATGCGACATAAAGAGTTTCAAGAACATCCCCCGCACTTCAAACTATCCTTTATATGGAATATTTTTACGAAAAGTTTGATATTCTTAACACGGCGGAAATGTTCATGACAGTTAGAATGTACATCTAAAATTTATGAGAATAGCCTCAAAGTTTTCTTCATTGTGGAAGATTTTTGCATAACTGGTAAACCGTGACAGACAGATGAAAATCTTGTACACAATAAATTGGATCTCGTTAAAAACACAATTTAGGTTAACATATTTTTTGTGGTGTTCACTGTTTCCAAAATATTTAGAACATTTGAATTGGGATATCGTTTTTGAGTTTATTTTTCTGGTTCTGGAGAGTCGAATTTCAACACCGCCACACAGCGTCCAGCTCTTAAAGAGTTTACCTCTCTTTAGCCTAGCGTATTCCCTTGATCCCCTTCTATATATAAGAGTATATGTTTTAACGCCATTGTGGTAATACATAGCTCATTAACATGAAGTGGATAGAAGGTTACACTTTTGTAAACAGTTTTCTTTTCTTCTTCTTTTTTATTTTTATTTCTTTATTTATTTTGCACATAGGGAGAGAAAATATGTAAGTGCAACACATCAGATTCTTTCAACCCCTTATGTGGCACATTTGACTTTGGACAACTGCTGTTTATGTTACAAGTGAAAAGTGCGACTTGTAAAAACTACTCCCACCATTATAGTTATGGCAAATTGTTCGTTACTTTTTGGATGACCTTCGTACTTCCTTAATTCATTTGTTCGTCATTTATATACAGAATGTATTATAGAAACCGGTTAAAACGCTGATATTAAATATGTTAAAATCAAGTTTGTAAACTAAGTTCCACAGTAATCAGGGAAAATATTAATGTTAGATAAAACAAGAAGGAATTAGAGCTGAAGCCGAATAAAGTAATTTTGACGAGTGAACCAGTACATTAAAAGAATTGAATATAGGAATTGTTGTGGAACCCAGAGGTTAAGTGAATGTGCACTGCAGGAGATGTTAACAACGCAGAGATGAAACTGCAGCACGAGAGAAATTACAGCGGGTAATACGGATAAAATTGCCGTCATTATTCATGCTTGATATGAAATCGCCGAGAGCCGTGTTGGAGAGGTCGACTCCTCCTTCTGTTGACGGCGAGTCACGAATATTACTATCGATTTTTTACTCACTTGACTTCTCAAACTTCCCTTGTGTCTCAGGAAAGAGGCAACCATATTTTAGTATCTTGGAGATGCATCAACTTTCCTAGCAATGTCTTTAATAAAATGTTTGTTGTCTTAGGAAATATGTAACGACTCAATCTCATGCGAAAAATTGAGAAGCCTCTCAGAATATGTTTGTACCCCATGAGCGGTTTAAGCCAGTGAAAACTGAGTGGTGTGTTCATTATATTCGCGGAGAAACCAGCCCTAGAGCTGAGATTACTGATAAGCAATAGGCTTTGTGCAAATATAAAATGACTTTCCTTATTCTTCATTTATTTTTAAAAATGATTTTATAGTAAGAATTCCACTGGAAATACGCATTTTGATGTACCATAATAAAAATCTATTTTAGAAAACAAAAATAGGTATGTATATTTGTATGAGAGTAGGAGATGAAGAGAGAGCTATTGCCATTTCCTATGTGTTTTGTTGCCATCATACAGTATTTGATGCTCTGGAACCACTATGGCACGTTCCTGTGGTTCCAGTCCTGTTCATAAAACTGAAAATTTCAGCTTTCTAACTTCCCACTTACACTCTTCCTACTTAATTATAAAAATCAAGTATCTCTAGCAGAGACAAAGCCCAAATACTACAAGTTACCTTTGAGGTAACATGTTGAATGTGTTATCTTGAAGGTTGTTGTAAAATGCGAATCAGATAAGAAGGTTTAGCAGATCTGGAAATGGCAACTAAGCCTAAGAGTATTGGCTCCTTGAGTCAAAGATTCATGATTAGAAAGCTAATGACATTTTCATATATAATTCAGCTTTCTATTTGCAGCATTTTTATGACTAGTGTTGTTATTATAATTACAGGGGTTTGCGTTCAGTACGCAACACGCCTCATTATTGAACACAGTCTGTTGTCAGGGCTAAATCAAGTGTTGGAGTTCAAACGCTATGCGCCCGGTGATGAACTTTGGGCTACGAGGTTTCTGGTGGAATAAGCACGAGTACTCCGATTCAGACGAGTAGAGTTGAAATAGCCTGCCTAAGATTTTAAAATACAGACAGTCCGTCACATTAGCAAAAATGGAGTGTTCCTTTTAATTGAAAATATTGAGCTATGCCGTCAGCAATTAGCATTGCAACATTTTTGAAGCAGGAGATACTCGGCCCGGCAGTAATAGCCGCGATAAATTCCTCGATAAACTTTTGCGTCATCAATGCACTACAAATGACCATTTATCGCGGTTAAGTCAGTATGATAACACCGTAAAGTGGTCAGGCAGGTGCGTCTGAAAACTGGTATTTTGGTGAATCCGAATTGGATCCCCGGCGACCATGCATTCTTTCTGTCTTTTTCTGCTGTTTTAAAGTGATGCTGTGGTACTTTTCAACTACCACATATCCTTATATTTACCTATGTCATTTCATCCCCTCCTCCGCTTCATGTTTCACGCCTGGTTGCTGCTGGTGCGTGGCCCGTGTGATGCATGCGCTTATTAAAAGATTACACACCGGCCAAAGTTGGAGCTTCAGGTTGAGGCCGTAAGGTTCACTTCAGCGCCCTGGGGAACCTTGGCATTCAAACTGGAGCTATAAGGGACTTCCATGCGTCTCTGCCATTGGTCCCAGGTGCCGGCCTGTGTGTTATCCTTTCCCCGGGGGTGTTAGCCACAATAGGCCAATCTAAACTGCCGTGAGCGAGGGATCCTCCTCCGTTACTTTCCTGCACAGCGAATAGGTAGTGTTTAGGGCAGCCTCTTCTTGCTCTTGGGCAGTGCTGCAGTGTAATGGCAACTCTCTAGGGACAAGAAATCTCTTCTTGCTGCTCAGTTTAGGTTATGTAGTTCCTTCAGTTCCTCCCCGGGGTGATCACGCCAATGCCGTGTTCTTCTTCAGAACTGATAAGCATAGCAACAACCTTTTTAATAGACTCGTCTTTATCCAGCTATATTGCATTTATAAATTCTGTTGCTAGAGAAATCGCTCAATTTTCCTTTTGTTACTCATATTGCCCTACTCAACTGGACTAGGTTTACTGTAACATTCCGGTACACGACTTACTCCAAATGACAGCAAACAAACAGTTGTCACGCACCGCTACGGCTCCATTCAGCTTCGTTGACAACAGTGACGGAAGAGCATTGTTACAAAAAGTATTTTTTTCATTTTCCCTCGATTGGCCCCACTCATACCCAAGGTGGCGGGTTTGCATCCGGCGGAAAATGATGGACTTTTTTTTTTTTTTTTTGCGTAAAAGTCTTTAGCATGGCTTCCTTCAGAAGAGAAGTAAAGCCATTGGTCCCGTATCGTAGATTTACGGCACGTAAAAGAATCTTAAGCCTGATAAAGAGGTCTGAGCAAAATTAAGCCGTATTTAAAGCCCAATGTAGATTAGGACGCTGAGAAACGCAGTAGTTAAAGAGCGCCCATAAATAAAACTCCATTTCCATTTAGATTGACCCACAATGGCGGTTAAATAGAACTATTGCACTTTATTGTCTGAGTTGTTTGACACTTTTCACGAATGGGCGGTGGATTTCTCTACAATAGATAAGAATGTGCAATTCTAATAAGATTGTTAATACAGCTTTTTCTTTTAGCTACGTTCAGAATGAGATTCAATCGTTGCACCTATGCTATTCAATGGAAGCGTTTACCTAGGCTCACGCAACGGGCTATGCAATGCAACAGTCTGCAAACTCCAAACTTTATGCTTGCGTGGCGTACATAGAAGAAGTGTGGATGACGGCTATGGAAATGAATATCTTTTACATGGCAAGGAGAAAAGAATGTAATACATTTTCATGAATTTCTCAATCCACAGTAGCTTTATTTTATAAGCTTCTTGGAATTTTTCTCAAAAAAGCCTGTTTTTCTACCTGCTTCCTGTTAACCAGGATAAGTATTAATTGAACTGGTTTCACTCTTGGTAGGAACAAGGGGATACAGGATACATAATCGCGAGTATATCTATGTTTATAAGCGGATGTTTACAAGTGCTTTCAGTACTTGACATGAAGTGAGGAAAACAATATAAAACGCCTTTTCAAAATTGACAAAAATATTAAAAGTTCAAACCAATAACGAAACATTGATCCTAAAACAAATAGATTTAACATAAATTGGATGATTTTGACAAAATTGTTAACGTTTACCAGATTTACAAAATTATACAATTTGGGAGTCGTGGGTTCAAATCCTATAGGTCGAAAAAGCTGACTGGGCTTTATTCGTGGTTTCCCTTAGTCGGCAAGGTAAATACCAGGTAAGCCTATACTGACAAACTGAAAACAAATGGTAATAGGGATTGTGCAGCCATCTATTCACAGAGAGTGTAAGCAGCTATACTGGATGACACTATGTGTTTGTCGCAGTGAAAGTGGTCTATCCAAAAGGATAAGACCCCGAAGGCTAAATGTACACGGTTATCTGACCAGGATGGAGAGAGCAACTATACTGGATGACACTATGTGTTTGTCGCAGTGAAAGTGGTCTATCCAAAAGGATAAGACCCCGAAGGCTAAATGTACACGGTTATCTGACCAGGATGGAGAGAGCAGCTATACTGGATGACACTATGTGTTTGTCGCAGTGAAAGTGGTCTATCCAAAAGGATAAGACCCCGAAGGCTAAATGTATACGGCTATCTGACCAGGATGGAGAGAGCAGCTATACTGGATGCCACTATGTGTTTGTCGCAGTGAAAGTGGTCTATCTAAAAGGATAAGACCCCGAAGGCTAAATGTATACGGCTACCTGAGCAGGATGGTGAGAGCAGCTAGACCGTAACGCATCGCGAAAAACTAGTATGGCACGGGGATGAGACTCTGAAGGCTTCTGCCCACCATATGTCGTTCAAAAAGGTACATTCCCTAACAGATCCGTCGCGACAAGACCAGGCACTTAAAGCGAGGCAAAGTAAATAGATTAAAACAACACTTATACAACATTGCTTCCAAATAAAAAGGATTTCTTGTCCATATCTTACATATGTATCATTTCAATCAATATCGTTAGAATATTAATATGAAAAAATAAAACAAACAATACATGTGACACATTTCGTTATAGGTGTTGCATAGTCGCGCCACGAAAACGTAAAGCATTGCTAATATGTTGAAATAAATATTTGTAAGACCGATGTTTGGCATAGGTGACCAAGCGGTTGTATTACCCGTCGGGCCCAAATTTCAGGAGGTAAGCACGTGGTTCTATTAGAGCTCCCTCTGGTTCCACACGGGTCACGTGTACAGCAAGAGCTCACCGTGATAAGGTAATCAAATGTATAAAAATGAAAACTGTAAGAACAGAGAGGCAGTTCAGTTCTGACCAGGAGGTATGTGACGGTAATCAACATCATCATCACATTGGAGATCTACCAAATCATTTCTTCAACTACTTTACCCGCAAGGTTCCTTTCTATTGAACTTGTCAAGGCAAGGTCCTACGGGATTCCGCGAGAAAACAATGAATTGAATTTTATCGTCGAAAAGCAAACTCGGCTACGCGACGTAGGTACAAAGAAGATAGCACTATCCAAATACTTAAACATGGCTCTCTATTTACCGGATTTGAAGTTGCACGCTCTTTCCATTACCTTGCAAAAACAACTGAAGGCAGCAGTTTATTAAACAATTTTATGTATTACAGAGAAGGCAGACTGTCTCTTTTCTTCTGTAGCTATTTTTTTGGAAATACCATTTTTCTACTATTATTTTAATTTATTTAAATATTATGGGATACGCTTTTTCCGGGTCTATATGATTTATTCCTTTAATCTTTGCAGAAATTGTTTTCTCAAATACTATAGTTGATCGAATGTCAAAAATAATATTATTTTTACATTAATTTTTTTCTCATTTTATTTATTCTTAAAGCTGTTTATATAGTAGATTGAATGGCAAATGTTGTATTATTATTTACATTAATGTTTTTATATATTTTATTAATTTTTAGAGCTGCTTATACAGGGAACTTCAACTCCCTATAATAATTCCGAAGCGGTTAGTGTTGTACTAGAAGCCTAGGTGAATAAAGGATGCAGGATAGGAAAAATAAACTCTGGAAGTTACATACAAGGTTTAGTCAGTCCAATGAGTTCATAGCCATTTTGGCTAAAAATACTAAAGGACTTATTATATTAACCAAATAGGAATTAAGAATTACTATTGGCCTCTTTAACGGACATTTCTTACTGCAGGATCATGGACTAAGCTAATGTTAGGACATACCGCTTCTGTAATGGAGAGAAAGAAGGAGAGGGAGAGAGAGGGGGAGCGGGAGAGAGAGGGGGAGAGGGAGAGGGGGAGAGAGAGAGAGAGAAACGGCAACACTTGTTAGCATCCAGCACGCAGTAAACCTTGGTGCCTCTTTTCCAATATCAGGCTAATATCCTTATCAGCGCCCAGGACAATTTTAAAATACATTACTGCATTAACTATTGTTTTCATGTACTCTTCGTACTTAAAGGTACATAAACTCAAAATACAAAAACGTTAGTCAAAATAATTCATTGTAGTGTATTTCTATTTAACTTCTACATCTATACTTAAATTCTTCTATGCACTCTCTTAAAAATGAGATAGAGTCATTGCGCATTTAGGCATTCTTTGTACGCATAAGAAGGCTAAGTAGTTAATAGTGTTAACTCGTATATTCATATGACTCTCTCTCTCTCTTGTTCTACAAACAAACTATTCTTACAAAAACTTATTCTTCTCTCTTCTTCAAGCTAAACATTAATAGAAATGGTCATATTATTTAGTTACTTACAAGTAAAAGTGGAATAACGGAATACACTATACTACAGCAATAGTTAAATGCTGTTCTCTATATAATTGACTTTGAAACCGCTTCCCTTTGCATGGCCAAGGGAATTCCCTGTGCTATAGCTCTATCAACAAAGGTTTATCTCAGTGAAGCAGAGAGAAATATAAACCTTCATAAGAACACTTTTACACTTACAAACTTATGATCGGTACAGGATAGAGAAAATTGTATAATGTAACATATCGGAATTATTTTTATCCAATGAGCCTCAAAAAAAGGAGTCAAACTTTTGGGTGTAACACCTACAATACTTTCTCTGCCTTACACCAAGTGGCCCAACTGACGCGAGTTTGAGATATGCCGTCTTCTTTACAAGAGTTATAGAACTAAACGGGGCTATTAATAAAAACACAGGAATCAGTACAGGGAAATTGTCTCTCGTTCATACCGAATCGAGCGAGGTTAATTAACTCTCTAGACACTGCACACTTAAAAATTGAAAATCATGATTTTGTGGCTCCTTTGCTCGACCTTTGTTTGAGGAAGCCATGAAATGGTGGCGAAATCTTGATAGTACATTTTCTAAGATGTAAATATAGTCTCAAGCGAATGACTTTGTCTCAAATTTAAAATTAACGGGGCTTTTATAGGTTAAAGCCGGTCGGTGGGAAAGTGACGTAAGCGACCTACTGTTTACTTTCTCTACACGTGATATGTAAATAATGTATAGAAAAGGTATTATAATGCGCCCAAAAATTCGATACGGATTTCACCGGAAGTACATATTTTGAGACCCCCTGAACCAGTGTGTCTGTCTGTCTGTCTGTGTGTGTGTGTGTGTGTGTGTCTGTGGGCAGCATAACTCAAAAACGAAAAGACCGTTAAAACCAAACTTGGTATTTAGTTTTGGTATCTTCTAAGAATGCGACACGAAGATTTTCAAGAAAATTCCCTCACCCTCAACTATCCTTTACGTGGAACTTTTTCGAAAATTTTTATTTTCTCAAAAATGGCTTTAACGATTTTGTTTAAAATATCGTATATTAAAGTTATTTACACGACAAATAAACTGAATTTTCTGGGAATAGCCTCTGCAGACTACTTTATTCTGGATGAATTTTGCGGCATTTTGCATAACAGCTAAACCGTAAGAGATGGACAAAAACTTATCACAAAGCAAACATAGAGCACGTTAAAATACATATTTTATATCATATACATTCTTTTCGTGGAGTTGATAGTTTTTGAGATATCCTTGTTTTTGGTTTCAGCTGTAAAAATCTTATACTTTTCTCATACCGGAACTCCAGCCACATAGCAACTAGAATTTGATTATCGCTTTAATCTATATATACCTATGGTACTCTCTTATTTCGGTTCTACTTACAAGGAAGCAAGTAATAAGACTATTTCTGTTAATTTTTGTTAATTAGCATGAAGTAAATAGAAGGATAAGTTTTTTAACAATACTTTTTTGCAACGATGTAGAGAAAGTCATGTGAATGGAACGCATCAGATTTTTTTATTTCTCCTCAACAGAGACGGCGAGCGGGTCGCGCTGATTGAGGGTGGTCGCTCACGTCAGTCGTTGACTTGTTTTAATTTGCAGTAGCTCTATTGACTTTTGTAAATGTTTTAACTGAGGAAGGGATATAGTATGAGTAAAATACGGAGAAGTAAGGTCACCGTGTGCAATGTGTTCTTATTTACCTTATACTAAGATTCAAAGCAAGGACAGGACTGAGGCAATTAAAATGTTATTTCAAATAAATCGTATGTCTAGTAAAGTTTTGATCTTCTCTTGCGGTTTATCAGTAACTAAGAACTATACACATTATTTAAAATTGTATAATGTAACATCAAATTATACAAATTAACAAATACATTTTTATTAGCTATAGAAATAAATGTTTTAAATAATGTCTCTTGTTAAGATCAAACCAGAGAAATTCCAGATTAAAACCAAAATAGGCAAATACTTGTATATTTAATATGTAGTTTGTGATGGGGTTTTGTGTACTGCTGTTCATAGGCACACACAAGCGGGCGCACAGACACAAATGTGACATTTATTATTTTAGTTCCTGAGTCCTCAAATCATTTATTTAAAATGAAGTTTCAATATCGAACTTATGGGTAAATAGAATACTTACTTCCTGTAACTACTAAGCAGATACGTGGTAGAGAAAGTAATGGACAGACAATATCACTCCATGGCACTGTGACATGTGTAATTGTGCCCTTCTGCTACCCATCCGCTGTTTCTGCGGCTCTTTGTCAACTGCATCACTCCTATTTTTTCGCGTCCAAACTATTTCCGACTTTTACTATCGATCTGGAAGGTTTCACTCACAGCGTGTTACATTTTCATGAACTCTTGCTTTGCTTTAGCGCCACTGCCGCGGCGGTTGTCCGGGAGAGAAATTTCCAGGGCTGGAGAACTTTACAACTCCCGTCACGCGTCACAGTAAAGGATTTACAAAACTGAGCCACGCAGGCAGCTCCGCACACACACTTGGTCCCCAAGCAACGTATTTCCACCGCCTTCTTCATGCACAACTTGTTCCTGAAATGCGATTTCTAAATCTTACGCTTAAATAGGTACCCAAGGGAATTAGCAGCCCAATTCCACGAAGACAGGAACACCCACATGACTCTGCCCCTTACTGAAAGAGTTTTTTTTTTTAATTTAACGTCCTTTAAGCTGGTTGGTCATATCGGACGATGAATGAAATTTGTGAAATGATGCTCCAATGATCTCGGGGTCCAGGGAGTTTGCTGATGTAATCAACCACCAAAGCAGATATATTTTACTAATTTGTAAGGATCAATTTCAGTAAAACAATGTGTGGGGGAAAAAACATTGGTTGTTTTACATTCACATGATTTTCTCTACCTACTCATCAGCAAATGACTTCCACGAAAGCTTGTTCTTTTATCTACCTCATACTAATTTAGATAAATAGAAATGGTGTTACTTATTTCGTAGTAAATAACAAGAAACAGAAATACACTTGATTAAGCAATAGTCTAATATATTTTAAAGAAGCGGTCGCAGTTTGATAACAGAGAAATTTCCCTTTCTTATTGCTATTTGTTAAATTAAGCGTCCTTTAACCTGGTGGGTGACATCGGGAACAGGTGAACTGATGTTCAATAGGCTACTCGATATTTGTGCTCTTCTCAGGATAGCAGAAGACTTGGAATAAAACTCCGTATCCAGATACCTCCTCTCCACTGGGATTCTAACTCGGGAACTTTTGAATGTGGGGCCGACGCGCTGTCACTACAATGCAAAGCTGGGAAGATTCTCTTTCCTGTGCATGGCCTGGAGGGAAAGAAAAACGAATAAGTACTTCCTATTTGAGATATGTTGGAAAATTGAAACAAATAACTATCAATTTCTAGAAAATGGTTAACTCCATTTCTATGTAGTATGCTTTTGTCTATCACTCACAGTTTACCAGTTACGCAAAAGTCATTCAGAATTAACAGAACTTCAGAGGCTAAACCCAGAAAGTTCAAGTTAAAAATTTAATTTTTCATGAAAATATCTTAAAATGTGGTGTTCTAATGAAATTTGTTAGAGCCATTTTGAAAAAAAAAACAACTGAACATTGTTATTTTTAAAAAGTATTTGCGATGTGGGAACCTGGAACCGTTGGTCGACCCGCAGCCAGGCTAGAGCGTGAGAAAGTAGATGATATCAAATGCAAGCGGAATGGATGATAGGAAAAGTGGTGGTGGAGCAATTAGTGGAATGAGTGGCAGGGGAAACTGGAGGAAATCTGTTCAGACGCTGTTTCGTCCACCACGACTTCTACTTGCGGGCGCTTGGAATCGAATGAGGTCCGCCTAAGTGGAAGGCGAGCGGTCTCACCATTCGCCCCGGAGCTTCTTGAAGATCCTGACCTTAAACATGAGTTTGTTAAGGCCCATATGAGTATGTGTTAAGTCACAAACTTGGTAGGATGTGGCACAAAGATTTTCAGGAAAATTTCCCACTCCAAACTACCGTTTATATGGAACATATTTTTTCTAAAATGTTGATTTAAAAATGGCTCATAAGATTTATTAAAGTGCATTTTTATGTGAATTTCCATGACGGATGTGTATCTTTATTTCCTAGGAGTAGCCTCTAAAATGTTGATTTAAAAATGGCTCATAGTATTGATTAAAGTGCATTTGTATGTGAATTTCCATGACGGATGTGTATCTTTATTTCCTAGGAGTAGCCTCTAAAAGCTGGAAAACATTAACATGACTCCTAAACCGTAAGAGATGACAACATGTATGGAATTAAGAAATGTATATCTCCTTAAAACATGCTATTTATGTCAAGTTCCTTGTTTTGTGCAGTTAAAATTTTCAGAAATACTTCTGGTTATTAGTCTGAATTTTTTCAGAATTTAATACGTTTCTCAAATGGGAAGTCGTCATTTGTTGCCATAGCGGCCATGACTTACCAAGATTTGACTATCGCTTTAGTTTATTGTATTCCTTTATTTTACTTGCACGCAGAAAGAAATAATGAGACTATTTTGGTCACGTTTAGAGCGATTTAGCATGCATTAGATAGAAGAATAATCTTTAGGAATGATTTTTCTTGTAGGGCAGATACAGAATGCCATATGAATGTAACACATCAGTTTTCTTAAAATGCATTGTTCGTTTTCTTCATCCTGGTCATGCAAGTTTCAATGCAAGCACATAGACCTGCTCTTAAATAATTTGGCTATCGTTTAGCCTAGTGTATTCCGTTATTTCTTGGTAGCTTCAAGAAAATTATTTCTGTTAATGTTTAATTTGGTTTACATGAAGGAAATAGAAGAATCGGGTTTTGAAGAGAAAACAGAGAAAGTAATGTGAATGTAAAATCAGATTTTTTCAGATTCGAAGTGCTGAGAACATACATATATATTGCCAATGACGTCTCGGTATCAAAACTCTGGCTGAAATACATTTCTCTACTTGCTGTTACAGAAACTTGGCCCACATCTGAGGTGATGTCGATAGTCAGTTAATCCTATCACGCCGACAGAGCAGCTATTGCATTGTAAGCGTGTAATCTTCAGCAATCTGATAGGAAATGACAAATAAATGCCTACCTAATCACTAATTTTTACTTAAATGTAACTGGAAAATATATGTTGGGTATTTAACCTTGGTTAGAGGTAAGTTCGTTTGTTAATTAGATTTAGCAGAGGTTTTGAGATGTTCGTACTGTATTAACACACATTTTTACTTGCTCTACACGTACTATGTACATAATGTATAGAGAAGGTATTAATGCACCCAAAAGTTCGATACTGAGATTTCACCGGAAATACATGTTTTGGGTCCTGCTGAATTAAAAAAAAAAAGGATTTTTGGAAAAAGGTCTTTAAACAGCTTAGCTCAAAAACGAAAGGACCGTTAAATACCAAACTTGGTATCTTCCAAGGATGTGACAGGAAGATTGTCAAGAAAATCCCCCACTCCAACTATTTTACATGCAACTTTTATAGAAAATTTTGATTTTCTTAAAAATGGCGGTAACCATTTTGATTTAAATATCGTACATTAAAGATATTTACCTGACAAATAAAATGTATATCTTGAATTTTCTGGGAACAGCCCCTGAAGATTACTTTACTGCGGATCAATTTTACGGAATTTTGCATAACTGCTAAACCGTAAGAGATGAACATAAACTTACCTCATAAAAATGCAGAGTACTTTAAAACACACAATTTATGTTATATACATTTTTTTAGTGGAGCGGATCGTTTTTTAGATATTCCGTGTTTTTGATATCAGCTTGGAAAAACTTATACTTTTCTCATACAGGAATTTGTCACTCCTGTCCATACAAACAAAGGCACTTCAGTCACAAAGCAATCAGCTTTTGACTATCACTTTAACCGAAGGTACTCCCTTATTTCGCTCCTACTTAGAAGGACGCAAGTAATAGATTATTTCTGCTAATTTTTTCTCGATTAGCATGATCTAAATAAAAGCATAAGCTTTTCAACTATAATTTGTTGCAGAGATGTAGAGAAATTCATGTGAACGGAACACGTTAGATTTTTCTTTTTGCTACTTAGTACACAGTATATAAGTAGTGAAGGTATTGCACTCCATCCAAAAATTCAATATCGATATTTCACTGGAAATACAGGTTTTAGGGTCCTCTGAATCCCCCCCTTCTCAAAGCCTCTTTTGGAAAAGGTCACACAGAACAGAATAGCACAGAAACGAAACAGCATAACATAAAAACGAAAATTCCGTTTAGTACCAAGCTTGGTATTTAAGTTTAGTTTCTCACAAAGATGGGACACAAAGATTTTCAAGAAATCCATCTCATAGTATCCTTTACATGGAAAAATTTTAAAAACTTTTGAATTTCTCAAAAAATGGCTGTTTTGATTAAAATACCGTATAATAAAGATATTTACATGATAAATAAAATAGGTATCTTGAATTTCCTGGAAATAGCCTCTAAGTTGCCCGTCATTCTGAATGAACTTTGCATAACCGGTAAACCATAAGACATAGACAAAAACTTATTTCATTAAAAATCTAAATCACGTCAAAACACAATGTATGTCCTTTACATTTTGTTCTGGAGCTAATCGTTTCCGAGATATTCCTTGTTATTGGTTTCAATTTCTAAGCACTTAGATTTTTCTCAAACGGGAAGTTCTCATCCGTTTCTGATGCTAACCGTTTCCGAGATATTCCTTGTTATTGGTTTCAATTTCTAAGCACTTAAATTGTTCTCAAACGGGAGGTTCTCATCCGTTTCATTTCTCTTTTGTTTTATTCCTGGCCTTGCAAAGAGAACAACATTTCAATAACAAGTTTAAAAGATTTGAATTTTGCTTTAGGTTTCCTTATTTTCCCTCTACTTACACGGTAATGCTTATCTGTATTAGCAGGATGTAGATAGTAGAATAATGTATTTGTTGTTTTTCAGAATAGCATGTTTGCAGAACAGATAGAGAAAGTTACTTTAATGGAAAAAATCAGATTTTATTACATCATAAAGTGAAATTCATTCCTGAATTTTTATGGGTATATTACAAGAAGCAACACAGATTATGGGCAATTTTCATGAGGTCTCAGTATTAAAGTAGGGGGAACTTATGTTGGTAAACCGTATTGAGAAATAATTAAGGACCTCTTTTTCTAAGTGACCCTTACATCCGGAGTTTAAATAATAATCAGGTTCATGCAGCCCGCTTATTCTTTGGTTTGGCTTTCTGGCTCTATTCTTAAGCAGTTAACATCGTAACTTGATGTTGATTAATTAGGAATTCCATTTTAAAATATTAAGCACGCACCATGAATGTGCCTAAGCGAATTTAGCCGGATGTACACAAAAAGCTTAATTACTAGTTCCATTTACCTTGCATACACACTTGTTCTTTAGGATAGCAGTGGTATACTTTCCTTAAGGCTAGCACAATGTTCAATATTGCAGTTTTAACTGGTCCTCTCCTTCAAGATATCTCTCTGCAATGGCAGCTTCTTTCAGATCATTTGCAAGAACGCATACTATACTCTAAAGCAAGGCGTGGATTACTTTCTAATATCAGTTTGTGCCTCTAATCTTAAAGCTATTTATCAAGTATCGCAAATCGGATAACCGCACCGGTTAGTTTTCTTTGCGGACAAAAATCGCATTTGAAATGAAACTATACATACAATAATGAATGTCCAATTATTATTTTTCACAGAGTAAATGAAACAGGATATTTGGCATATTAGATCAAATATACGTATTTAGAGAACAGATTATTCACAATTAATTTTTCCAAACAATAATAGAAGACATTTCTTTCTTGAATTTTATGATAAACTAGCTGACCCACCGAACTTTCTTCCGCCTCAGAAGCAAAAAATGAGCAGATTTTGGATTTTATTAAGTTCAATATTTTATTAGGATAACAAATATAAATACAAAAATTCAAGTATTTTAATGATTATTTATTGGCCGTGCATGGATTGCACCTTCTGATAGACGGCATTTCTTGTTTTATTATCAGGCGCAAAAACAAATAACGCAGATGGTCTTCCAACCCGTGAACATGCCACATATAATTGACCATGGGAAAAATATGGATTTTCTAGTTTTAGACCACAAACTTTCAAGGATTGGCCTTGTGCTTTGTTAATGGTCATGGCGAATGCAAGGCGGATCGGAAACTGAAGTCGTTTAAACTCAAAGGGCAAATCGGTTGGGACCATCGGGATCCTGGGAGTGAGAACTTCCGCACCTTCGAATTTTCCTTTGAGTATCGTCGCGTAAATCACATTGTTCATCAATTTACTTACCACCAAACGTCTTCCGTTGCACAGTTTTGGTTGGTTTATGTTTTGAAGCATGATTACTACGGAGCCAACCTTTAGTAGTAAATTGTGCGGTGGTAAGCCAGGCACATCCAAGGAGTTTAAAAATGTGATTGGATAGTTGCTTTTCACGTTCAATTTCATTCGCAATGTTTCGAATCCTAGTTGCATTACGGCTTTGTTGGGAAAGATTCGATTGTCTTGGTCGCGGCATTGTTAATGATAATATCGGCACAATAAGCTAATAGAAACTCGAAACAAACACCATAGACAACAATGCGTCTGTTGCGTTTTGTTATACCACGTTTTATGTCACGTCGCAGAAACGGGATAAAAGGTATTCTGTGTCCATCTCCTGGTTCTAAGCTACCTCTCCACCGATTTTCAGCCAAATCGGTTCAGCCGTTCTTGAGTTATAAATATTGTAACTAGCAAGACTATATATAGCATAATTCAATAGATTTGAAATACCCTTATAGCTTGAAATATAGATTTCTGCAGACACCACTACACTTCTGAGTAGTTTACTCAGTACAAGTTTACATTTCTTACACTTTTTTCAATTATTAAATTAATTGTTTAAAATATATCAACTCTTCCAGTTTTATATAGTAATAGTTGTAGTTTTACTTTAAAGTATATCAACTCTTCCAGTTTTATCCAACAACAGTTGTAGTTTTTGTTTAAAGTATATCAACTCTTCCAGTTTTATCCAAAAGCAGTTGTAGTTTTTGTTTAAAGTATATCAGCTCTTCCAGTTTTATCCAACAACAGTTGTAGTTTTAAGTATATCAACTTTTCCAGTTTTATGCAACAACAGTTGTAGTTTTAATTTAAAGTATATCAGCTCTTCCAGTTTTATTCAAAAGCAGTTGTAGTTTTAGTTTAAAGTATATCAACTCTTCCAGTTTTATCCAAAAGCAGTTGTAGTTTTAGTTTAAAGTATATCAGCTCTTCCAGTTTTATCCAAAAGCAGTTGTAGTTTTAGTTTAAAGTATATCAACTCTTCCAGTTTTATCCAAAAGCAGTTGTATTTTTAGTTTAAAGTATATCAACTCTTCCAGTTTTATCCAAAATCAGTTGTAGTTTTAGTTTAAAGTATATCAACTCTTCCAGTTTTATCCAAAAGCAGTTGTACTTTTAGTTTAAAGTTTATCAACTCTTCCAGTTTTATGCAACAACAGTTGTAGTTTTAGTTTAAAGTATATCAGCTCTTCCAGTTTTATCCAAAAGCAGTTGTACTTTTAGTTTAAAGTTTATCAACTCTTCCAGTTTTATGCAACAACAGTTGTAGTTTTAGTTTAAAGTATATCAGCTCTTCCAGTTTTATCCAACAACAGTTGTAGTTTTAGTTTAAAGTATATCAACTCTTCCAGTTTTATCCATAATCAGTTGTAGTTTTGGTTTAAAGTATATCAGCTCTTCCATGTTTATCTATAAGCAGATGTAGTTCTAGTTTAAAGTATATCAGCTCTTCCAGTTTTATCCATAAGCAGTTATAGTTTTAGTTTAAAGTATATCAGCTCTTCCAGTTTTATCCATAAGCAGTTGTAGTTTTAGTTTAAAGTATATCAGCTCTTCCAGTTTTATCCATAAGCAGTTGTAGTTTTAGTTTAAAGTATATCATCTCTTCCAGTTTTATCCATAAGCAGTTGTAGTTTTAATTTAAAGTATATCAGATCTTCCAGTTTTATCCATAAGCAGTTGTAGTTTTAGTTTAAAGTATATCAGCTCTTCCAGTTTTATCCATAAGCAGTTGTAGTTTTAGTTTAAAGTATATCATCTCTTCCAGTTTTATCCATAAGCAGTTGTAGTTTTAATTTAAAGTATATCAGATCTTCCAGTTTTATCCATAAGCAGTTGTAGTTTTAGTTTAAAGTATATCAGCTCTTCCAGTTTTATCCATAAGCAGTTGTAGTTTTGGTTTAAAGTATATCAGCTCTTCCATTTTTATCTATAAGCAGATGTAGTTCTAGTTTAAAGTATATCAGCTCTTCCAGTTTTATCCATAACAGTTGTAGTTTTAGTTTAAAGTATATCAGCTCATCCAGTTTTATCCATAAGCAGTTGTAGTTTTAGTTTAAAGTATATCATCTCTTCCAGTTTTATCCATAAGCAGTTGTAGTTTTAGTTTAAAGTATATCAGATCTTCCAGTTTTATCCATAAGCAGTTGTAGTTTTAGTTTAAAGTATATCAGCTCTTCCAGTTTTATCTATAAGCAGTTGTAGTTTTAGTTTAAAGTATATCAGCTCTTCCAGTTTTATCCATAAGCAGTTGTAGTTTTAATTTAAAGTATATCAGCTCTTCCAGTTTTATCCATAAGCAGTTGTAGTTTTAGTTTAAAGTATATCAGCTCTTCCAGTTTTATCCATAAGCAGTTGTAGTTTTAGTTTAAAGTATATCAGCTCTTCCAGTTTTATCCATAACAGTTGTAGTTTTAGTTTAAAGTATATCAGCTCTTCCAGTTTTATCCATAAGCAGTTGTAGTTTTAGTTTAAAGTATATCAGATCTTCCAGTTTTATCCATAAGCAGTTGTAGTTTTAGTTTAAAGTATATCAGCTCTTCCAGTTTTATCCATAAGCAGTTGTAGTTTTAGTTTAAAGTATATCAGCTCTTCCAGTTTTATCCATAAGCAGTTGTAGTTTTAGTTTAAAGTATACTAACTCTTCCAGTTTTATCCATAAGCAGTTGTAGTTTTAGTTTAAAGTATATCAGCTCTTCCAGTTTTATCCATAAGCAGTTGTAGTTTTAGTTTAAAGTATATCAACTCCTCCAGTTTTATCCAAAAGCAGTTGTAGTTTTAGTTTAAAGTATATCCACTCCTCCAGTTTTATCCAAAAGCAGTTGTAGTTTTAGTTTAAAGTATATCCACTTCTCCGGTTTTATCCAAAAGCAGTTGTAGTTTTAGTTTAAAGTGTATCAACTCCTCCAGTTTTATCCAAAGCAGTTGTATTTTTAGTTTAAAGTATATCAACTCTTCCAGTTTTATCCAAAAGCAGTTGTAGTTTTAGTTTAAAGTATATCAACTCCTCCAGTTTTATACAATAATATTATTTATATAAGGTCGCAGATCTCAGAGGTTTAATTGCTACAACATAACAGCAACAAAATACAAACATTATACAAAAACACTAGTGGAACAACATAAGCTATTTCAAAAGCATACATAGAATATTATAGGTAATAAGGAAAATTATTACAGATCGTTAGTGAAGACAAAGTATGTTTATGTATACAAATATATTTTTGTAAAGTAATAAACAGTATTATGAAAGCACTTTGGATAGTTTAACTGTGGCAATTTCTGATATTTTGTGTTTTTTTCGAAACATGTTGTATATTTGAGCATCACTTTACCGATTTCACCCGTCGTCCGATATGACCAACCTTATTTCACGACTTCTGCTTCTTTCTTTCTGTATACGCTTAATTATAATAAGTATATGCAAATTTAGTTCAATTTGTCGTATCTGATATAAGGTATTTGCACGCGCGCTTTTGATTAGTTTAATAACCACTTCGCCAGTGTACACATGATGGCCAAATAGCGTGTGTGCGTCCTATTGTGAAATTAAGAGCATAAGCAATTAATAATGAGCACGTGTGATACAAAGTTAACTAGCACTGCCTCCGTGTCGAGTGATCAACGAGTTGACTCTGTAAATACAATATCGGCCCGGATTCAATTCCAGGCCAGAGCGAAACAGTTTTTCTTTAACCACGATTATTACCTAAAGAGTTTTTTTGGTAGTGTTTAACGCCCGCTTTTACTACTGTTGGCAACGCAGGCGGTGATACTGGTGATACATAGAATAAAGATGGAGCACAGGTGGAATGTGATGGCGGGGAAAACCGGAGAATACCCACCAGAAATCTCACATGCGGTCGCTAGGTGAGAGTCGAGTGGTCTAACTACTCGGCCACGGCGCGGCCGTTCCACACCTACAGAGACTGTGTGTATATAAGCTTGAGTACACGTGTGTTTTAACCTATTAGTGCCAGCCCGAATAGCAAAATGCTGTCTAAAAGGTGCCAAGCAATTTTAGAGCAGAATGCAGGTTTTTAAAATATTAGTGTCTAATAAAATGAGTACCAACTTACACAGAAAGCTGAATCTTTTTTTGTTTTTCATTGTTAGTAAACCTTTTGTCTGCATGCATTATATGGATTAGAAGTCTCTTCAATATTATTAAAAAATTAAAAATTTAAAAATAATGTTAAAAATCCCAAAATAATCAATAATTAAGCATACAAAACCTTACTACACAGAAAGTTCAGTCTATTTAAATGAAACTAATATACTTATTTCCTAAGATAGCGTCCTGTTTTGGTATGGAGATTTAATTTTCAAAATACAAAACATGAATTCACGTAACCCAAAGGCTGATAACTGAAAGAAAAACACAGACACACAGACACATAAGCATGATACCACTAATAATGAACACGGCTCTAAGCAGTAGGATACAACTGTAATGTAGATTGCTGAACAACTTAGCACCTGTATTATTAAAGAGCTGAATGGCTGATTCACATTGTATTCGTCTCACTTTGATAAATCTATTTTGATAAGTGTACATATCTATGAGAGCTGCTGTTTTCATCTCTGAAGCTAGAATGTGTATCTTTCGTCGATGTCAGAAACCCTTTTAACAAGGTCTGAACATTGAAAATCACTCCCTTTCTTCTAATACATCGCGAACTGCACCTCTTCGGTTCTTAGCCTTTGGCTACACGACACGTAATAATACTCAGCTAAAGAAATTAAATTTGCAGCTAATACGGCCCTTTGGAGTGAAGCGCTCCAGAAAACCTTTCTCTATGGCTATGACATACAACATATGGCCCTTTGGAGTGAAGATAAGGTCCTGAAACGCTCCAGAAAACCTTTCTCTATGGCTATGACATACAACATATGGCCCTTTGGAGTGAAGATAAGGTCCTGAAACGCTCCAGAAAACCTTTCTCTATGGCTATGACATACAACATATGGCCCTTTGGAGTGAAGATAAGGTCCTGAAACGCTCCAGAAAACCTTTCTCTATGGCTATGACATACAACATATGGCCCTTTGGAGTGAAGATAAGGTCCTGACACGCTCCAGAAAACCTTTCTCTATGGCTTTGACACACAACATATGGCCCTTTGGAGTGAAGATAAGGTCCTGAAACGCTCCAGAAAACCTTTCTCTATGGCTGTGACACACAACATATGGCCCTTTGGAGTGAAGATAAGGTCCTGACACGCTCCAGAAAACCTTTCTCTATGGCTGTGACATACAACATATGGCCCTTTGGAGTGAAGATAAGGTCCTGACACGCTCCAGAAAACCTTTCTCTATGGCTGTGACATACAACATATGGCCCTTTGGAGTGAAGATAAGGTCCTGAAACGCTCCAGAAAACCTTTCTCTATGGCTGTGACATACAACATATGGCCCTTTGGAGTGAAGATAAGGTCCTGACACGCTCCAGAAAACCTTTCTCTATGGCTGTGACATACAACATATGGCCCTTTGGAGTGAAGATAAGGTCCTGACACGCTCCAGAAAACCTTTCTCTATGGCTATGACATACAACATATGGCCCTTTGGAGTGAAGATAAGGTCCTGACACGCTCCAGAAAACCTTTCTCTATGGCTGTGACATACAACATATGGCCCTTTGGAGTGAAGATAAGGTCCTGACACGCTCCAGAAAACCTTTCTCTATGGCTATGACATACAACATATGCCCCTTTGGAGTGCAGATAAGGTCCTGACACGCTCCAGAAAACCTTTCTCTATGGCTATGACACACAACATATGGCCCTTTGGAGTGCAGATAAGGTCCTGACACGCTCCAGAAAACCTTTCTCTATGGCTATGACACACAACATATGGCCGCTGGAAGGAGTGAAAACGGATCACGATGCGTTAGTATTTGACAGTTAAAATAGAAATGATTAAAAGCCCACCTTTAAAGATGCTATAGTCAGTGAATTGTTTCACAAGTCAAAGCTCCCAATATATGCATAAATCTTAAGAAGTATGAAAAGAAAGATGCCCAAGGAACACGAGTTATACAAACTCCATTTGACTGCAACAGTTTTATTTCGTTTTTGTAATCCCGAAAGCATTTTGCTTACTGATATACGAGAAAACGAATTTATAGCTATGCTCTAATGAATTTCTTAATTTTTTAGTTTACTGTAATATCTAAATAATATTTTAATACACAGTTATACATGATATTTCAGTAATGATATACTTTAAGCTATAAATTAGTTTGAAAATACAAACTGAAATTTCCAGTGTTAAATTTAGAGAAATATGGTTGCTTTAATGAAGCATTTTATAATTTAATCTGATGCAACGCAATAATAGATACCATATAGTCTGTGTCCCATCATGCTAGGACTAAACGTTTCTGAGCAAATCAGGTTTAAGTTTTCATATCAAACCCAAGAACCTAAGCTAAACTGGTATATATTTATAACATTACGCCAATTTCTATCTATTGAATGCACTTTCTTCGAAGTCTTTATCTAAATTAGTTTAGGTAATATATGAAGCTAAAATTTAATATATCCACCCAGATTCGAACCCAACCAATTTGAAGTCTCGGCGGTAATTGTCCTCGGGCCGCAGTAAGCAGAGCAGTTGATCACTTTTTACCGCATTGTTCTAACTTTAATTGTAATTTGGTTTCCTTATGGCAAACCCAACAATAGCTCAGTAATTTTTTCTACCACTTACTTATGTATGCAGAGTAAGTATTACGCTCTAATAATAAATTCAATACAGAGATCTCAATACACGTTTTGATGAGATCTGAACCTCCTCAAAGTGTATTTACAAAAATGTACAGGTATATAAGAGAATATGCACAAATAAAAACAAGTAATCGAATAAATATCTCACTTGGAATTTTAACTTCAACGACATTAAGGTGGGTAAGCGAAACTTATTTCTAAGAACTACTTAAGTCTCTATTTTATTACAATTTATGACCCAAATATGTATTAGTTTATATTAATCCTTACGTGCTTACTTTGTTAACTTTTATTTTATAAACCAAAGCTTCTGCAATTCATAGTCCTTTACGTACTGCTTAGTTTATAGGAGAAACTCTACTTTATGAAGTTGGCTACCATTCTTGAAGTATTGTAGTTTCAAACAGCAAAAGTGATGATGATTGAGAATTTCGCCAAGGAAATAACTGAAGCAGCTCAATTGCCGAGCCCCTAATCGTACCATTCCCTCCCGTATCATCATGACTTGTCTCACATTTTACGCCATAAAAGCTAAATAAGTACAATATCAGATATTGCTGTACTTTGATGAGGTTAGGGTCATAATATACTGCATGTAATTTAGTATCATAAAGGTAAATTTTTCATCTTCTTAAAGATTTTTGAAAAACAGAAGTTGATTATGGTAAGACTATGAAGAAGATGATGATTTAAAAATCTATACAAATATTATTCCACACAGACACGTTAGAGCAGGCAGAGAAGGTATTGTATTCCAAACAAAATGCGATGTAGAGGATTTATCCGGAATTATATGTTTTGAGGTCTCTTTAGTCCAAAAAACATTTCAGAAAAAGATCCTTTTGTGTGTACAGCGTAGCTCAAAATCGAAAAAGTTGGTATTTAAGTTTACTATCTTTCTAGGTTACGACACTAAGATTATCAGGAAAATTCCCCTCCCCATATTACCCTTTACTACGATATTTTTTCTTAAATTGTTGTTTTCTAAAACAATGGTCCCAACGAGTTTTTATTAAATTACAGCATATTAAAGATATTTAGATATTGAAGTTTTTGGGGATAGCTTCTGAGGAAATCTGGATTACTTTTGCTAACTGGAAAACCGTAAGGGATAGACGAAAACGTACGAGATAAAAATGCCGATCCCATTAAAAACTCAATTTACGGCATATACATTATGAAGCTTTTCTCAAATGTGATGTTATCTTTGGTTTATCTGTTTTTTGTTTTAGTTGTGGCCGTGCAAAGCGAAACGGATTTGAATTGTTTCATGTAGCGACCGGATTTTATAAGATTTGACTCGCTTTAGCCTATTACCTTATTTTGCTTCTGCTTAGGAGGAACTAATTCGTCCATGTTTAATAAGTTTACCCTAATTCAAAATCTTCTCGGGCTTCTAGCCAGGTAAAAACTTGGCTTGACACCAACGTTTCGAAGAAGTGCATCTTCCTCGTCTTCAGGGTGAACTGATGGTTTGAGCTTGCAGAGACTGGTATTTATAAGAGCTGGGATGAAGCTAACATCTGATTGGTTCGCGTGATATTATGGCTTTTTTTTTTTTTTTTTTTTAGTTTCAAGTGGAGGGGAAAAATCCACCTTAAGGACTAACCCGGGCTGGCATGCCCGGAGTGTCGGGGTCTCCCAGAATGGGCCTACCGACTAAAAAACCCCTCCACCGGTATTGGTGGATAAGGATACTGCGGTACCGCTGTTGCACCCGCGCAGTAAAAGGTAAAGGTGAACTGGCCCGCTGTGCGGCCGCCAGGGGTGAGGGTTGTGCTAGTAGACCGGCTTGACCGAGGCCCAGCCGGCCCCCGTAGCGAATTATAGGTGAGGAGTTGAGGAAATTGTGGGTGGTTGGGAGTTATTGGTGAAACATGGGATTGGAAGTGTAGGGAGAGTTGCCACTCTCTCCCTGTGGTGATGATGATGGCACTACCGGTTCTTCCTTCCCCTGGGGGCTGGACCGGTAGCGATGTATGAGAGAATGTCCTTGGTGAGTCCTGTCTGAAGGTCGTGTAGCTGCTTGGATAGGTTTTTTTTTTTTTTTTTTTTTTTTTTTTTTTTTTTTTTTTTTTTTGAAAGGGGAGACAGAGAGAGAGTTGGAAGGTAGAAAGAATGGCTTATCTCGCCATTAGGTGAAGTGCGGGATTTGGAAGGAAGTATCGGGTTCGAAGGAGATAAGTCGGGATAGGGAGGTTCCGCTGAGCACCCTCGTTAGTGCGGCGGTTGCTGCTGGCCGAATTGGCGGCTCAGCAGAAGGTATCGGTTGTTCCGGGTGACAGTCATGACCAAGGCCCTGGCTGCCACCCGGGGAGTTAAGGAAGGTCTGATGGGAGTTGTGGGTGTTATCTTTATTTGTTACTATTTTTCTTTTTTGATCTTAATGGCTTGTCTTTGTGTGTGTGGCTTAAGGGTGGGAAATTTTGGTCTGGTTGGTCCAGGTCGTCGTTTTGTGGTGGAGTCCTGTGTTCAAGTGGAGTGAGAAGTTCAGTGAGTGTTGGAGAAATGAAGGGGGAAAAGGTCAGTGCAGTCTGGATGTTGATGTCTGTAGTCTGTTTGTTGGTCTGTGTGCTGTCTTTGGTGTCAGGTATGGCGGTCAGAAGTTTGGAGTTTAGCGTGGTGGTCAGTCTAGAGAGGCCTTCGTCCAGGGTTTTTTGAGAAGCTGCTGCGTTGGTGGTGAAGGTCCTTAATGATAAAGCTGTTGTGGTGGTCATCTGTTGTAGGTCCTGGATTCCGGCCTCAATGTTGTGTAGTCTGCGTGGTGTTGTGGTCTGTGTCTCGGCTATGGCGGCGGTGATGGCAGTCAGTGCCTCCTCCAGTAGGGCCAGTCGGGAGCTGATGTGCAGGACCTCGGAATGAAGGTCCTGTACGGCTTCCTTTATGGAGCTGTCAGATGGCGCTGCTGTTGCTGGTTGCGGTGGAGTTTTGGTGATGGCTGGACTTGTAGTGGCTGCTGGAGGTGATGCGGCGTTGGCTGGGCTTGAGTGTGGTGGTCGGCGTCTGTTAGGGTTGAGTGGACCTTGCATCGAGGTGGTGGTTGTTGAGGTCCTCTTCCTTTCGTCTAAGGGTGTGGCGGCGGAGGCTGGTGTCAGGTAGCTGTGACTGCGTGGGTAGTAGGGGCACTGCGCCTGTCCTGTGAAATGACCAGGGCCATCACAGGTGGCGCAGTACCGGCGTCGAGATCTTAGATCATGAGCTGCGCATTCGGCTGTCAATCTGGGCGCCCCACAGTAGTGGCACCGTGGGGGCTCGGCGCAGGTGTCGGCGGTGTGGCCGAATGCGCAGCAGCGGCGGCATGGTGTCGGTCGGGGTTCCCGGCTAGCCTCGATGTTTAGGCGTCGCCCAAACATGGGCAGGCCCTCGCGCAAGGCAGCATTGAGTTCCCCGGCCACGGCGAATACAATCCGTACCAGAGGGGTTATCCCTCTGGCGGACATAATCCTTGAGGCCCTCATTACTGAGGGCCATCTCTGGCGTGCTGCGGTGGTGACGAGTCTACTCGATAGGTCACGTGGGACGCCCCTAATCACTGCACTGTATCTCTCTACGAGAAGCGACGGTGGCGGCAGATGCTGTGGAGGTGTTGGTGCTGCTTTGGAAGGTGTGACGGTGTTGGCTTGAAGCTCTGGTCCTGAAGTGGTGTTGGGTGTAGAAGCCGGCATTTGCTGGACTTCTTCGGCGGTGAATGATTGGCTGGCCGGCAGGTGCGGCTGCAACTGCCGGCATTCTGCGGCGGCTGGAGGCGGAAGGGTGGCACTGCTCTCAGCCGAGAGGGCCGGTTGGTGTTCAGCTGTGGCTGCGGCGACTGGAGGCGGAAGAGTGGCACTGCTCTCAGCCGAGAAGGCCGGCTGGCACTCGGCTGTGGCATCGGCGGTGTATGAGGCGGTTTCGTTTCGGCGTTTCTGCTTGGACGGAAGTGAAGGTGGCGCTGAGGCCGGCAACTGCGGCAGCAGTTGCCGGGAGCTTGCGGCATCGGCGACCGGCGATTGCGTTGGCGGTTGCCCGGCAAGAGCGGGAGCTAAAGCCGGGGAAACCGTCCAAAACGCGCTGCCATTTCTAGGTGATGGCGGCGGCGACTCACACTGTTCAGGTGACGGCGAGGTTGCGGCGGTACTCCTGTTCTTTCGGCGACCTTTCTTCGTCATCTCGGCCACTTTGACGATACACCACTCACACCACCACGTTGGATAGGTTTTTTTTTTTTTTTTTTTTTTTTTTTTTTCTTCAAGTGGAGGGGAAAAAATCCACCTTAAGGACTAACCCGGGCTGGCATGCCCGGAGTGTCGGGGTCTCCCAGGATGGGCCTACCGACTAAAAAAACCCCTCCACCGGTATTGGAAGGTAAGGATACTGCGGTACCGCTGTTGCACCCGCGCAGTAAAAGGTAAAGGTGAACTGGCCCGCTGTGCGGCCGCCAGGGGTGAGGGTTGTGCTAGTAGACCGGCTTGACCGAGGCCCAGCCGGCCCCTGTAGCGAATTATAGGTGAGTTGAGGAAATTATGGGTGGTTGGGAGTTGTTGGTGAACATGGGATTGGGAGTGTAGGGAGAGCTGCCACTCTCTCCCTGTGGTGATGATGACGGCACTGGATATTGATGGTGAAGTTGGTGCTGCAGCTCTCAGACACCCACGACCGAAGCCTCAAGAGACCCCAGCCGCGGGCACTGGTCGTGTAAGTGATGGGTAGTTATTGGTGATGTCTGCCAAGTTTAAGATGACTCTTCCGGGTGTACCCTTGCTCTGTTTGGAATTCTCTGAGCAATTGCTGCGGAGTCTTAGGCTGCTGAGGGAATGTTCCTTCAGCTACCTGCTGTTGATACTTTTGGGCGCTGGCTATCCGGTTGGACAGCTCAGCGGTGGAGGCCTGTAGAGTGGAGATGGCGGCGATGTTGGCAGCTTGTAGAGCGTCGATCCTGGTGGACAGGTCGGCGGCTGAAGTCTGCTGGCTGGTGGCTGCTGCGGCGTTAGAAGCTTGCAGTTCCTGCAGCTTCTGTGTGAGGAGGCTGCATGTCTCTTCCAGAGCAGCTATTCGAGCGCCGACGTTCAGGATCTCCGCGTGGAGGTCCTGAATGGCTTCTCGCGTCGCTGCGTCTGTTGAGAGTGCAGGTGGTGAGGCCTCGGTGGTTGATGTCTGCGGTGGAGTGGTGCGGCGCGCAGGAGGTGGTGAGGAAGTGCTGCTCCTTGGGTAGAGAAGGCACTGCGCTTGCCCTGTGTAATGTCCTGTGCCACGGCAGGTGGCACAGAACCGGCGGCGACGGCGAAGATTGTGCTCAGTGCACTCTGCGGTGGTGTTGGCGGAGCCACAATAGTGGCACCGCGGCGTCGCGGAGCAGGAGTCAGCGTTATGCCCGAAGGCACAACAGCGACGGCAGGGCCGGTTACGTTCCATCTTGCTAGCCTCGACGACCAGGAGTTGCCCTAACAAGGGCAACCCTGACGCCAAGGCAGCGTCGAGGTCCGAACGATCCTGAAGCTCCAGCCTCACAAGTGGTGTAGGTCCCCGGTTGCAAATTATCCTTGTGGCCCTCAAACAAGAAGGCCACTTGGATTTCGCTGCAGCGAGGAGGTGCCGGGTGGAAAGGTCCCTAGGGACCCCCCGTACCACGGCACTGAACCGGGGCGGCGGCGACGTGGAGCTGGGCAGCGGCGTTGGTGGTGATGGCGGCAACTGCGGCAGCAGTTGCGGCGAGGGTGTGGTGGCGGCCGGCGGCGAAGCAGGGCTTGCCGGGACCGGTGGTAACGGAGAATCTGCCTCCTCGGCGGCTGCCGAGGAAGAGGCGACGGGAGCTGCCTTAGCAGCGGCGTGTCTGCGCAGTCTCTTCTTGGCCATGTAGACGAGTCGAAGAAGAAGCTCCGTCCACCGTTGGATAGGTTGTTATTCGGCTAATGTTTTGTGTTTGAGCACGCACCTGCTAGAAAATAAGTCTTGGAAGACTGCAGGTAGAGGATTAGGTATTAAGGCTCTTTAACATTGGTGTCCATGCTGAACTTAATTGTAGGCCAGAGTCGCGATTTAGATTATTTGTTTCAGATGAGATGGCTAAAGCTTCTTTTACTCTCCTTTCCCAGTAGTTCGAACACTTTGCCACTATCTTAGTGTTGGTAAAGTTTGCTCTGTGGCTCTGTTCTATACAGTGTTCAGCCAGTCCAGATTTTTCGGGTTGCATAAGCCTTATTGATCTTTGGTGTTCAGAAATGCGTGTGGCAATAGTGCGTCCTGTTTGGCCAATGTACGCTGCGCTGCATTCGCAAGGAATGTGATAGACACCAGGTACTCTGAGAGCTAAATTATCTTTAACTGGCCTGACCAAATTTTTGATTTTAGGTGGTGGCTTATGGATGGTTTTGACATTATATTTGTAGAGTAGTCTACTAATCTTTCCCGAAAAATTGCCGGTAAACGGTATATAGGCTATGGCGGCTGGCTTGTCTTTCTGTTGAGTGTTCTTGCTGGGGTTTCTTTTTCGTCCGGCTCTTTTCAGCGCTGCTTGTGATGTCCTTGGCTGAATATCCATTTTGTTGGAGTGTGAATTTTAGGTGTTGAAATTCCGTTTGCAGATTATCTGGGTCTGATACAGAAACTGCTCTATGTGCCAATGTGTTGAGAATGCTCATTCGTTGTGACTTATGGTGGAAGCTGTTTGCGTTGAGATAAAGATCCGTGTGTGTAGGTTTTCGGTAGACGGCATGACCAAGAGTTCCGTCCGCTTTTCTGGTAACCAGAATGCCCAGAAATGGGAGGGAAGCATTTTTCTCAACTTCCATTGTGAACTGTATTTGTGATCTGAAGCTATTTAGGTGTGCAAGAAAATCTGGAAGAGTGTGCAGTCCATGCGGCCAAATTACAAATGTATCATCTACATATCTGTAAAAATGTGTAGGTTTTAATGGGGCTGTGTTAAGTATTTCATGCTCCAGAAACTTCATATAGAAGTTGGCAATAGCTGGTGACAGAGGAGAGTCCATGGCAACACCGTCTGTCTGCTCGTAGTAGGTGTTGCCATACAGAAAATAAGTGGAAGTAAGTGTGTGACTAAACAGTGCAGTAATACCAGGTGGAAAGTGTTCTGACAATAGTTGTATTGTTTCCGCAAGGGGAACTCTGGTGAAGAGAGATACCACATCGAAACTAACTAACAGGTCCGATGGCTTCACTTTGATGTTGTCAAGAACTTCAGCGAATTGTATAGAGTTCTTCACATGGTGTACACACTTACCTACTATTGGTTGCAGCAGATGTGCCAGATGACGAGCTAGGCGATAGGTAGGGCTACCAATAGCGTCCACTATGGGCCTTAGAGGTATCCCAGGCACATAGTGGACGCTATTAGCAGCCCTACCTATCGCCTAGCTCGTCATCTGGCACATCTGCTGCAACCAATAGTAGGTAAGTGTGTACACCATGTGAAGAACTCTATACAATTCGCTGAAGTTCTTGACAACATCAAAGTGAAGCCTTCGGACCTGTTAGTTAGTTTCGATGTGGTATCTCTCTTCACCAGAGTTCCCCTTGCGGAAACAATACAACTATTGTCAGAACACTTTCCACCTGGTATTACTGCACTGTTTAGTCACACACTTACTTCCACTTATTTTCTGTATGGCAACACCTACTACGAGCAGACAGACGGTGTTGCCATGGGCTCTCCTCTGTCACCAGCTATTGCCAACTTCTATATGGAGATTCTGGAGCATGAAATACTTAACACAGCCCCATTAAAACCTACACATTTTTACAGATATGTAGATGATACATTTGTAATTTGGCCGCATGGACTGCACACTCTTCCAGATTTTCTTGCACACCTAAATAGCCTCAGATCACAAATACAGTTCACAATGGAAGTTGAGAAAAATGCTTCCCACCTATTTCTGGACATTCTGGTTACCAGAAAAGCGGACGGAACTCTTGGTCATGCCGTCTACCGAAAACCTACACACACGGATCTTTATCTCAACGCAAACAGCTTCCACCATAAGTCACAACGAATGGGCATTCTCAACACATTGGCACATAGAGCAGTTTCTGTATCAGACCCAGATAATCTGCAAACGGAATTTCAACACCTAAAATTCACACTCCAACAAAATGGATATTCAGCCAAGGACCTCACATCAGCGCTGAAAAGAGCCGGACGAAAAAGAAACCCCAGCAAGAACACTCAACAGAAAGACAAGCCAGCCGCCATAGCCTATATACCGTTTACCGGCAATTTTTCGGGAAAGATTAGTAGACTACTCTACAAATATAATGTCAAAACCATCCATAAGCCACCACCTAAAATCAAAAATTTGGTCAGGCCAGTTAAAGATAATTTAGCTCTCAGAGTACCTGGTGTCTACCACATTCCTTGCGAATGCAGCGCAGCGTACATTGGCCAAACAGGACGCACTATTGCCACACGCGTTTCTGAACACCAAAGATCAATAAGGCTTATGCAACCCGAAAAATCTGGACTGGCTGAACACTGTACAGAACAGAGCCACAGAGCTAACTTTACCAACACTAAGATAGTGGCAAAGTGTTCGAACTACTGGGAAAGGAGAGTAAAAGAAGCTTTAGCCATCTCATCTGAAACAAATAATCTAAATCGCGACTCTGGCCTACAATTAAGTTCAGCATGGACACCAATGTTAAAGAGCCTTAATATCTAATCCTCTACCTGCAGTCTTCCAAGACTTATTTTCTAGCAGGTGCGTGCTCAAACACAAAACATTAGCCGAATAACTGCTATAAATAGTTTTCTACGAAGTCCGTGCCCATGTCTCAGTCATCTTAAGTACCAGCACACACACGAGGTGGTAACACAGAACCCCGACCGACACCATGCCGCCGCTGCTGCGCATTCGGCCACACCGCCGACACCTGCGCCGAGCCCCCACGGTGCCACTACTGTGGGGCGCCGAGTTTGACAGCCGAATGTGCAGCCCACGACCTAAGATCTCGACGCCGGTACTGCGCCACCTGTGATGGCTCTGGTCATTTCACAGGACAGGCGCAGTGCCCCTATTACCCACGCAGCCGCCGCCACCAGACACCAGCCTCTGACGCGACACCCATAGACAAAAAGGCGAGGACCTCAACAACCACCACCTCGACGCAGACGGAAGACTCCATCACCCATCACCTGCCTGCCGCCACTAACACTCCACAGGCAGCAGCGCCATCCGACAGCGCCGTTAAAGACGCCGTGCAGGACCTGCACTCAGAGGTCCTGCGCATTAGCGGCCGATTGAACACGCTGGAAGAAGCCCTGACTACCATGACTGCAGCCATCTCAGACGCCCACACCACTTCTACAGCCAACCGTCAAGACACCGATGCCATAGCCCAGAAAAAGGTCACGTCTGAGTTCCTCTTGGAGCTGGACGTCCTCTACACCCTGCTACAGGAAATCCACGACGTCAACGCCAGGATCTTGGAGGCCAACCAGGACCTCTATGTTCAAACTGCAAAATTACCATTACGCCTCACATTTCTGGATGACCTACTCAAAGGAACCCGAAAGGACATCAATAAGTGCTATACTGCAGTTCTTGACAGCCAAGAACTAACAGTCAACAATGTAGCCGAGCAAATTGCAAGTAGTCACCAACGGATTCTTCAGGACCTTACCACCAAAACTTCATGCCCTCTCACACACACCCGTTCCACCAGACATCAGTACTAAAGCACACCCAAGACTCCCTAGCGCTGTACTCAGGGCCCTCGGGTCATGTTTACAGACTAGATAAGCCATTCCTTGTTGCAGCCCCATGTGCTGCAGCAACATCAACTTTACCAATAATCACGGAGGTGCTATCGCGGAACTCCATCATTCCCCATTCACTGTTCCTTTCCTATCTCACCCGATTTTTCCCTTCTAATCTTCACCCAATGGCGAGATAAGCCATTCTTTCAACCCTCCAACTCTCTCTCTGTCTCCCCTTTCCAAAAAAAAAAAAAAAACACACACGAGGGAGGTGAGATGGATCCAGCTACAAGGGCAGCATTCGACGCAGGCATGGCCTTCTACAACACCGCCAGCAAGGAAGAGCTGGCACTGCGAAGGAAGAACCACCATGCCAGTAGTCAGTGGGCGCTGGCGCGCCGTGCCGCCTTGCTGCGGACAATGGAGACGCCTTCCGCCCCACTTACTAAGCCGCCTCCTGCCACGCCACCTACCCCTATGGAGCAGACAGCTTTCACCGCCGCCGAACCGGTATCCAGTAGGAAACCGGCCCGGCCTCATCCGCCGACAGCCTCCGCCGCCGTACCGACACCCAAGCGGGAACCGGCCCGGTCCAAGCCGCCGACTGCCTCCGCCGCCGTGCCGGAACCCAACCGGGAACCGGCCCGGCCCCAACCGCCGACAGCTTCCACCGCCGTACCGGAACCCACCCGGGAATCGGTCCGGCCTTCTTCGCACCATGATGGCCACCTAACAGTGGTCGTCATAGGGGTCCCGAGGGACCTCCCATCCCGCTTCGTGCTGGATGCCGCACGCCGCCTTTGGACCTCTACAGTAAAGGCCAACCGGATCACATCACCTCGGGGACCCACATCGCTGGTCCGCCTCCACCTGGGGTCCGCGCCTGAAGCCGAAGCTGCCTTGACATCACGCCTGCCATTGTTAGGGCAACAGCTACGTGTCGAGGCTAGCAGAAGTGAACGTCCGGTCCCCTGCCGACGCTGCTGCACCTACGGACATCGTTCGGAGGATTGCCACGCCGCACCGAAGTGCCACTACTGTGGGGCAAGCTCGCTCACAGCCGCTTGCTCCAACCATGATCTACGCCGTCGACGCCGCTACTGCGCCACCTGCTCCGGGAACTCGCACTACACAGGGCAAGCCACGTGCCCCCTGTATCCCCGGAGTAGGCCTTCACCTCCACAAAACTCAAAGCAGCACCACCAACCATCACCACCACCAGACTCGACACCGAACACTTCACCGACGGACACCTTTCTGAAGGACGCCGTAGAATCCATAAAGCAGAACATCGCCACCATCCAGGCGGCTACACACCAACTCGGCCTCCGTCTCGAGGAACTTCAGAGGGAAACCAACGAACGACTCGCAGCACTGGAGGCCAAGCACCAGGACTCAGATCGAGTTGCAGGTGAAAACGGCGTGGTGCTTGCGTCCATCCAGCGCCAGCTGGACCGCACAGAGAGCCACCTCGTCCATCCACCTTCCGAAGACAGCGACGACCAGTGCCCGCGGCTGGGGTCTCTTGAGGCTTCGGTCGTGGGTGTCCGAGAGCTGCAGCACCAACTTCACCAATCAATATCCAAGCAATTACACGACCTTCAGACAGGACTTACCACGGACATTCTCTCCTACATCGCTACCGGTCCAGCCCCCAGGGGAAGGAAGAACCGGTAGTGCCGTCATCATCACCACAGGGAGAGAGTGGCAGCTCTCCCTACACTTCCAATCCCAAGTTTCACCAACAACTCCCAACCACCCACAATTTCCTCAACTCCTCACCTATAATTCGCTACGGGGACGGCTGGGCCTCGGTCAAGCCGGTCTACTAGCACAACCCTCACCCCTGGCGGCCGCACAGCGGGCCAGTTCACCTTTACCTTTTACTGTGCGGGTGCAACAGCGGTACCGCAGTAACCTTACCTTTCAATACCGGTGGAGGGGCTTTTTAGTCGGTAGGCCCATCCTGGGAGACCCCGACACTCCGGGCATGCCAGCCCGGGTTAGTCCTTAAGGTGGATTTTTCCCCTCCACTTGAAACTTAAAAAAAAAAAAAAAAAAAAAAAAAAAAAAAAGACTCGTCAAGATGACCAAGAAGAGACAGCGCAGACTCGCCGCTGCTAAGGCAGCACCCGACGCCTCTTCCTCGGCAGCCGCCGAGGAGGCAGCTCCTCCGTTGCTACCGGTCCCGGCAAGCCCTGCTTCGCCGCTTGCCGCCACCGCACCCTCGCCGCAACTGCTACCGCAGTTGCCGCCATCTACAACGCCGCCGCCGCCCAGCTCCACGTCGCCGCCGCCCCGGTTTAGTGCAGTGGTACGGGGGGTCCCTAGGGACCTTTCCACCAGGCACCTTCTCGCCGCAGCGAAATCCAAGTGGCCTTCTTGTTTGAGGGCCACAAGGTATATTTGCAACCGGGGACCTACACCACTTGTGAGGCTGGAGCTTCAGGATCGTTCGGACCTCGACGCTGCCTTGGCGTCAGGGTTGCCCTTGTTAGGGCAACTCCTGGTCGTCGAGGCTAGCAAGATGGAACGTAACCGGCCCTGCCGTCGCGTTGTGCCTTCGGGCATAACGCCGACTCCTGCTCCGCGACGCCGCGGTGCCACTACTGTGGCTCCGCCAACACCACCGCTGAGTGCACTGAGCACAATCTTCGCCGTCGCCGCCGGTTCTGTGCCACCTGCCGTGGCACAGGACATTTCACAGGGCAAGAGCAGTGCCCTCTCTACCCAAGGAGCAGCACTTCCTCACCACCTCCTGCGCGCCGCACCACTCCACCGCAGACATCAACCACCGAGGCCTCACCACCTGCACTCTCAACAGACGCAGCGACGCGAGAAGCCATTCAGGACCTCCACGCGGAGATCCTGAACGTCGGCGCTCGAATAGCTGCTCTGGAAGAGACATGCAGCCTCCTCACACAGAAGCTGCAGGAACTGCAAGCTTCTAACGCCGCAGCAGCCACCAGCCAGCAGACTTCAGCCGCCGACCTGTCCACCAGGATCGACGCCCTCATGCAGCCTCTGAGGCAGGTTCTCTTGCAGCAAGCTGCATACTCTGCTGAGCTGTTTCAATCTAAACGTCAGCAACCCATCACTGCTCCTCCTCCTGCACAGGCTGAGGGGCACGCACGGCTCGGGAATGCTCGACCACCAACACAGTGGAAGACTACTGGGAGCTTCGTGGAGCAATTCCGAAGCAGGTATAATCCATAACGTCTACGTCCTATTCTCTCCTCAAATTTCCACCCTTTATTTCCTTTCCAACATCACCTCTACTCCCTAGGCTGCAGTCAGGTTCCATGGCTGTTAGCCTAGAAACAACCTTTCATTCGCTCCCGCACAACGTGCGGCAGCTTCCTATCTTTCACCGACTAACGCGGGTGCATCAGCGGGACCGCGCAAAGCCACGAGATTCTCAACAAACTACTGTTATAACGTGGAGGGGTTTTTTAGTGGGTATGCCGCATGAGGAAGCGGAGAGTCCCACATATCCTCCCTGCCATTGCACTTCGGCTGGGGGTTGAGCCCGAGAAGATTTTGAATTAACACGTCGCTAGGAAAGCTTCAGTTCTTATTTTAAGTTTACCTTGATTACTACGATGTGGATACAAGAATAACCTTTTATAACAATAGTTTGTAGAAAACGTTATGCGAATGAAACACATCAGATTATTAATTATAATAACATTTTGACTTCTCTTCAGTATTCAGGATGTACTCCAGTGCTTAGGTTTGTATCTTATGACAGCGTAATCCACATCCCGGAGGTTTGTTATAGACCAAACGGTAGCATAAGCTAAAATGCTATTCATTGTTGCAATGGTCATGGTAACGAATTTAGAACGTGTCATACTGTTAAGTTACATTTTATTATGTATATAGAGTAATGCTTATTACAGCAAAACACAACAGTGTACTACTTACTTCAGGGCACTATTATGAATACAAAAATCATTAATATTTCTCTTAAATACGACTTAAAAATCTGATGTGTACCATTCACATGACTTTCTCTACATCTCTACAACAAATTATTCTTAAAAATCTTATACTTCTATTTACTTCACGCTAATCAGAAAAAATTAAAAGAAATAGTCTTATTACTTGCTTTCTTGTGTGTCTGTGAACGCGATAACTCAAAAACGAAAAGTCAGTAAAACACCAAACTTGGTATTCAAGTTTAGTATCTTCCAGGGATGCGACCCAAAGATTTTGAGAAAAATCCCCCCACCCCAAACTACCTTTTACATGGAACTTTTTTCGAAAACTTTGATTTTCTTAAAAATGGCTATAACGATTTTGATTAAAATATCGTATATTAAAGATATTTAGCTGACAAATAATATTTATAACTTGAATTTTCTGGGAATAGCTTCTAAAGACCTGATTATTCTGGATGCAGTTTGCTTAATTTGGCATAACTAGTAAACCGTAAGAGATAAACAAAAACTTACTGTACAAAAAATGTAGGTCTTGTTAAAATACACAAGTTATGCCATATACATTTTTCTAGTAGAGCTTACAGTTTTCGAGGTATTCATTGTTATTAGTTTCAATTGTGAAGTACTTATACTTTTCTCAGACGGGAGTGTGCTGTTTTCTTTTGTTCTACTCCTGACCAAGAAAAGAAAGGATTTGCAATGACAATCGCATAACGGCCGCTTTTAAAACATTTGACTATGACTTTAGCTTAGTAGATTCCCTTATTTTTTCCTACTTATAGGTAACTAAGTAATAAGAACGTTGTGCTAATGAGTACCTCGATTAGCAAGATGCAGAAAGAAGAATAATCTTATGCCAGAAGTTTGTAGAACAACTAGAGAAAGTCATGTGAGTGCAACACATAACTATGTGCATAGTGCGTATAGAGAAAGTACCAATTAGTTCTTATTAAACAAATAAGTCAGGAATAGGTGACATATTATTATTATTATTATTATTATTATTATTATTATTACTATTATTATTATAGTAATATTTTTGTTATTATTAACACATTACAATCCATATATTTTAGCTGCAACAAAAGGAAGCACACATTTATTTAGCACGGTCCTCATTGTTAATCTGCTAATTGAGCCATTTGTACAAGCCTCTAGTTTCTTTGCTAGTTATACTTCTTTTCTGACTTCAAAGCTTTAACAAATTATTTGCCGTTGTCGGATTTGACACATTTAGCAAATTGAGCACATTTCATATTGTACTTAAAATTCACAAATAGTTCGGTTTTCACTATTGCCAGTTTCAGCGTGTTTCTTTCATTTAGCAACACAGAGAAACTGCGCTGTACAAACGCATTGTTCGGTGTCAGTATTATCAACTTGCAGCATTTTGTTTGAAACGTTAGAGTCTGGTCAAGTTCTTACAATATCAGCTTATGTTTATTTGTTCTTCTGCACGGTTATGTTATTTAGCGGCAAAAAGTAACAAACGAGCCGTGATAAATTTGCTCTTTTATTTTGTTATCGGTGCTCGTAATAAATACTTACCGCTGTCGAACAAATGAACGCGCCAACTTATATGTATGACAATACATCAGAATTTGTTGCAACAAATCCACAAAGCTCCTAACATGTATCACAATGTGACACAAAATATTGAAACCAAAGAATACTCAAACTGAAAAGTTTAACTCACTCGATTTTCATTATTTGGCTTTTGTAAAAATTTTAAAATAATGAAATCATTTAATTTATTTAGCCTAATTTAAGGGGCTCAAAAACCGAACTTTTAACGACCGGTCGACCAACTATAAATACTGGGCAATTATAAGATATCGCATGCGTTTCGTTTATATATCTTTCTCTGTCTGTTCTGCAAACAAACTATTGTTTCTAAAGAGTATTCTTCTATCTAATTCATACTAATGGAGACAAATAATAGCCCAAATAACCTTATTACTTAGTTCCTTGTAAATGTAAGGGAACACCCTAACTGAAGCGACAAATCTTTTAAAAGCTGTTGCTTTGCGATAAAATTGAAATTCATTTCTTTTCACCTGGTCGGGAATAAAACAAAACATATAAAACGAATGACGAGCTCCCGTTTGAGAAAAATGCAAGTATTTTAACATTTAAAACAATAACAAGGAATATTTAAAAAATGATTGATTAAAAACAAACAAAAAAACGAAGATTTTGTGTAATTCTTACGATTTATCGATAGTTATGCAAAAGTCCCCCAGAATAAAGGCACGATTCACAGAAAGTTTGAGATATACATTTGCCTGTAAATATCTTTAATACATCAAAGTTTAATCAAAACGTTAGAGCTATTTTGATAGATTAAAAACAATTTCGAAAAATTTTCATATAAAGATTAGTTTGGGTGAGAAATTTTCTTGGAAAATTTGTGTGCATCCTTGAAAGTTGATGAACTTAAATAACTTTTGTAATTATTTGTTTTTGGCTTACACTATTTACATACCCACACTCACACACACACGCATACACACTCGCAAACACACACTCACACAGACACACACATTCACACACACAGACACACAGACACACACACTCACACACACCCACTCACACACACCCACTCACACACACTCACACACTCACATTCACACACTCACATACAGACACACAAACACACTCACACACACTCACACACACAAACACCTCACATACACGCACTCACACTCACTCACACACACACTCACACACACACTCACTCACACACACACTCACTCACACACACACTCACACACACTCACTCACACACACACTCTCTCACACACACACTCACACACACAAACACTCATTCACTCACTCACACACTGACACACAAACTCACACACACACTCACACACATGCACACTCACACACACTCACTCACACACACTCATACTCACACACAAACACACTCTCACACTCACACACATCACACACACCCTCACACACACACTCACACACACAGACACACACTCACAAACAGACACACACACTCACACACAGACACAGACACACTCATACACACAGACACACACACTCATACTCACACATATACACACACTCACACACACAGACACACTCATACACACACACCCACACACACTCACACACAGACATACAAACTCACACACAGACACACACTCACACACAGACACACTCATGCACACAGACACACACATTCACACACAGACACACACACTCACACACAGACACAGACACACTCACACACAGACACACACACTCACACACTCATACACAGACACACACACTCACACACAGACACAGATTCACTCATACACACAGACACACACATCACACACTCACACACACACACTCACACACAGACACACACACTCACACACAGACACACACTCACACACAGACACACACACTCATACTCACACATATACACACACACTCACACACAGACACACCCACACACACTCACAGACACACAGACACGCACACACTCACTCACACACACACTCACACATACTCACACATACTCACACACACACTCACACACAAACACACTCTTACACTCACACACACACTCACACACATTCACACACTCACACACACACAGACACACATTCACACACAGACACACACACACTCATACTCACACATATACACACACTCACACACAGAAACACAAACTCACACACAGACACACTCATACACACAGACACACACACTCACACACAGACACACACACTCACACACAGACACAGACACACTCACACACAGACACACTCACACACAGACACACACACTCACACACACACTCACTCACACTCACACACACACAGACACACTCATACACACACACTCACACACAGACACACACACTCACACACAGACACACACCCACACACAGGCACAGACACACTGATACACACAGACACACACACATCATACACTCACACACACAGACACACACACTCACACACACTCACACACAGACACACACACTCACACACAGACACACATTCACACACAGACACTCACACTCATACTCACACATATACACACACACTCACACACACTCACAGACACACAGACACGCACACTCACTCACACACAGACACACACACTCACACACAGACACACATTCACACACAGACACACACACTCATACTCACACATATACACACACTCACACACAGCATACGCACTCACAGACACACAGACACGCACACACTCACACACAGACACACACACTCACACACACTCACACATAGACACACACACTCACACACTCTCACACAGACACACACTCACACACACTCACACACAGACACACACACTCACACACAGACACACACACTCACATACAGACACACACACTCACACACAGACACACACACTCATACTCACACATATACACACACTCACACACAGACACAATACTCATACTCACACATATACAGACACAACCACTCACACACACTCACACACAGACACACACACTCACACACACTCACACACAGACACAATACTCATACTCACACATATACACACACTCACACACACTCACACACAGACACAATACTCATACTCACACATATACACACACTCACACACACTCACACACAGACACAATACTCATACTCACACATATACACACACTCACACACACTCACACACAGACACACACACTCACACACACTCACACACAGACACAATACTCATACTCACACATATACAGACACAACCACTCACACACACTCACACACAGACACACACACTCACACACACTCACACACAGACACACACACTCATACTCACACATATACACACACTCACACACAGACACAATACTCATACTCACACATATACAGACACAACCACTCACACACACTCACACACAGACACACACACTCACACACACTCACACACAGACACACACACTCACACACACTCACACATAGACACACACAATCACACAGACACACACACTCACACACACTCACACACACTCACACATAGACACACACAATCACACACACTCACACACAGACACACACACTCACACACACTCACACACAGACACACACACTCATACTCATACATATACACACACTCACACACAGACACACACACTCACACACAGTCACAACACTCATACTCACACATATACACACACAACCACTCACACACACTCACACACAGACTCACACACACATACACTCACAGACACACACGCTCATACTCACACATATACACACACACTCACACTCACTCACACACGGACACACACACACTCACAGACACACAGACACGCACACACTCACACACACATAAGCGCGCATATGGAACGTTTTCTAAGAATGAAATCTAGTAGACTAAACCTGGTATTTCTGGTGAAATTTCATCATGGAATTTTGATGGAATAAATCTACCTTTTGTGTTCCTTTTTCGTGCATAGAAAGTAAACGTTTGAGGCATTCCAATCACATGACTTTCTTCACCTTTATTTTTCATGTAAATATGTTTAAAATAAAGTATTTATATCAAAATAGTTTCAGCCATTTTTCAGAAAATCAAAATACTCCACAATTTTTCCATGTGTGGGTGGTTTTTCTTGAAAATGTTCATGTCGCATCTTTGAGGATGTTGAACTTAAATATCGTTTTTGAGGTTAGCTCTTTACAAACACACACACGCAAGCACGCGTGTTTGTTTTTATTCAATTGACTCTAAAACGTTATTTTAAGTGAAATTTCGGTATGGAATTTTTCGATGAATGCAATACCTACTTCTCTACCTACTAAGTGTGTGCGGAGTAGTGAAAGCTATAAAGGGAATTGGTGTTTAAATAGGTATTGCTTCCTCTACCACGTACTATTTACATGGTAGCTGAAGAAGGTATTGTATTGTATTCCAATTATATATCGCTTCCAAAGATGCGGAAGAAGCAGGTATGAAGATGTTTATTCTCTTTTATGACAGGTAGAGGCATGCACGAGAAGATTGTAGAGCTTTTATAGATTCTAATTTGCGGCGGTCGCAGCCATCAAGACTGCGGTCATTTCTACTGGTTTTAGCCTTCAGTGACATCTACGAGAGCGAGCGGACGTTGTTTCAAACAGATTTCCCTCATGCCCTCTGCCATGCAATAAACTTCTATCCGCGCTGTGAACGATTTGCATAACAACAGATGCGCGCCGTCCCAGAGTCATTTGTCTGTCAATTGCGCGCGGTCGTATCAAGTCAGACCGGAGTTTTTAATCTACCTATGGGGTTACAGTGAACTGTCAATTTCTGTACTTCATGTACAGGGAGGTGGCTATTGCACAACATACAAATTATACCAGATAAATCAACCACTCTTCAGCTTTATTTTTATCTAGTTCTTACATAGAGCATAGGTAGAGAAAACATTCAAATTCAGAGATTGCACACCGAGATTTCACTAATATATGCGTTTTTAATCCTCTGTATCAAACAATAAACTTTCTCTAGCCCGCATGTTGCAATGTACATAAGGGGAATATTCTTTTTAGGTCACATGAGTCCGAAAAGAGCATTTTTAGAGAAAGTGTTTATCTGTGTGTCTGTGAACAGCATAACTCAAAATCGAGATTCGATTAAATACGGACTGGGTATTGAATCTCATGATAGGCTGCGCTGTGATCGAATGGTTAAAGCACCCGCCACTCACCTAGGCGACCGCTTGTGGGATCTGTGGTGGACAAAGCAGTATAGGGAACGGCTTCTACTCCGAGTTCTCCGGTTTCCTCCGACATCACATGTTAGTGCTCCATCTTCATTGTCACATGTAGTAAAAGCGGGTATTTTAAATACATTATGCTAATCAAGATAAACATAAACAGAGTTACTCTTATTACTAGCTTATTTCTAAGTAGAAGGGAAATAGGAGAATACACAGGCTAAAACGATATTTCTTTAAAAGCCGGTCGCTATGTGAAACAGTTGAAATTCCATTCTATTTGCTTGCCAGAAGTAAACAAAGGAGAAACGAGAAGAAACATGTCTTCCCGTTCAAGAAAAGTTGGTCTTAAAATTGAAAGCAATAATCTCAAACATTTCGAAAACAGTTAACTCTACAAAAAGTGCATAAGACAAATGTGTTTTAGTGAGATCTACATTTTTTGTAGAGTAAGATTTTTGTCTATCTCTTACGGTTTCCCAGTTATATAAAAGTCATCCAGAATGAGAGGTCTTTAGAGCCTATTCCCAGTTATATAAAAGTCATCCAGAATGAGAGGTCTTTAGAGCCTATTCCCAGTTATATAAAAGTCATCCAGAATGAAGAGGTCTTTAGAGCCTATTCCCACAAAATATACATATTTATATTTCGTTTGTCATAAGAAATCTTGTACATAAGGCATTTTAATAAAAATGTTTAGAGCATTTTTAAAAAAATATTAACATTTTCGAAAACCTTTCTATGTAAAGGGTACTTGGGAGGGGGAGATTCTCTTCGTGTCGCATTCTTGGAAGATACTCAACTTAAATACCAAATTTGGATTTTAACCGGCTTTTCCTTTTTGAGCTATGCTGCTCACACACACACACACACACATACACGGACATTTTTCTAAAAAATGCTTTTTTTGGATTAAAGGGGTTCCAAAACATGTATTTCCGGCGAAATCTCGTTATCGAATTTTTGACTGAATAAATTCCTTCTCTAATTACTGTGTAGAGAAAGTAAAACAGTTAAGTAAAAAGTTTTCAATAAAATACTTCCACCCGAACTACCCTTTATATTCGAAATGTTCCAAGAATGTTCATTTTCTAAACTAGTCTCTAACAATTATATTAAATATATTTAGATATTAAATAACTGTATATTAAATATATTTAGAGGAAAAATAATACGAATATTCTCTGAGAATAGCCTCTAAAGTTGTGTTCATTCTGAATGGCTTTTGCACATCTAATAAACCGTAAGAGATTGACAAAAGCTTTTGAGAAAGGCTTAACATATAAAAAATGTAAGTCTCATTAAAACACCCAATTTATATATGTACAGATCAATTTGCTGTACTGTTAACTATTTCCAAGAGACTGCTTGTTGTAGGTTTAAATACATTTCTCAAATTGGAAGTCGTTATTCGTATATGCTTTACTGTGGTCAAGCACAGGGACCGGAATTTAAACAACATAAAATAGTGACTGGCTTTTAAAAGAATTGACTATCGCTTCAGATTACTGTATCTGCTTTGTACAAGCAAATAATGTAACAAAATCATTGTAAGTAATTGTTTATCTTGATAAGCATGTAGTAGATAAAAGAATTCGCTTTTGTAGTGTGTTGCAGCATATGTAGAGAAATTTATGTGAATGTGGCATATCATTTTATGTTTTAATTTTATGTAAGTTTCTGAGCAGAAACTGTGCATTGGATGGGTTTTAGCTCACTTAAGACTGATTCAGGGCGGCGTCGTGCCTGAGGAACCAGGACTTGTAGTGGACCAAAAAACATGTGGGTGGCTTTTCTCCGGTTTCTCCCGTCATTCATTCTAATAACTGCTCTGTAATCATCTTTATTGTTATTCATTACACCGACATTTCATATCATTCCTTTCTTCCCTTTATACCAGGCATCAACCTTCTCTTTGATTCAGAATCTCTGATCCTTTACAGGCGTCCAACCCCCGGCGTTGGGGTCTCGAACTCCTGCCCCCCGAGTGAATCCTACATACAAGGAGGGTAAACAGATAAAGAAAGAAAATAAACAACGAGCTCTTTTCAGGTATAAGCGAAGGCTCAACTCTCATTGAAAAAGAGATTTCTGGAGTACGATAGAAAGAATCGAAATTCATAGCAAGCACATCGTGCCTTGTGTTCATAATTGTTTTCTGCGTATACATATTGATACACATTCCCTTTCATCTATATCAGGTAGTCTTGTCTGCTATCGTTTGCATTGGTCTTCCCTGCCACCCGCTCACCTTCGAGCTCTCATTGATTCATCTCATGAGGGTTGTTGTCTATTTCAGGTAGTTGTGTTTGTTACGGTTTGCATTGGTCATCCCTGCCACACGCTCACCTTCGAGCTCTCATTGATTCATCTCATGAGGGTTGTTGTCTATATCAGGCAGTTGTGTTTGTTACGGTTTGCATTGGTCATCCCTGCCACACGCTCACCTTCGAGCTCTCATTGATTCATCTCATGAGGGTTGTTGTCTATTTCAGGTAGTTGTGTTTGTTAGGGTTTGCTTTGGTCATCCCTGCCACACGCTCACCTTCGAGCTCTCATTGATTGATCTCATGAGGGTTGTTGTCGTCTATATCAGGCAGTTGTGTCTGTTATCATTTGCATTGGTCTTCCCTGCCACCCGCTCACCTTCGAGCTCTCATTGATTGATCTCATGAGGGTTGTTGTCGTCTATATCAGGCAGTTGTGTCTGTTACGGTTTGCATTGGTCATCCCTGCCACACGCTCACCTTCGAGCTCTCATTGATTGATCTCATGAGGGTTGTTGTCGTCTATATCAGGCAGTTGTGTCTGTGACGGTTTGCATTGGTCATCCCTGTCACACGCTCACCTTCGAGCTCTCATTGATTCATCTCATGAGGGTTGTTGTCTATATCAGGCAGTTGTGTTTGTTACGGTTTGCATTGGTCATCCCTGCCACACGCTCACCTTCGAGCTCTCATTGATTCATCTCATGAGGGTTGTTGTCGTCTATATCAGGCAGTTGTGTCTGTGACGGTTTGCATTGGTCATCCCTGCCACACGCTCACCTTCGAGCTCTCATTGATTCATCTCATGAGGGTTGTTGTCGCCTATATCAGGCAGTTGTGTTTGTTACGGTTTGCATTGGTCATCCCTGCCACACGCTCACCTTCGAGCTCTCATTGATTCATCTCATGAGGGTTGTTGTCTATATCAGGCAGTTGTGTTTGTTACGGTTTGCATTGGTCATCTCTGCCACAGGCTCACCTTCGAGCTCTCATTGATTGATCTCATGAGGGTTGTTGTCTATATCAGGCAGTTGTGTCTGTGACGGTTTGCATTGGTCATCCCTGCCACACGCTCACCTTCGAGCTCTCATTGGTTGATCACATGAGGGTTGTTGTCGTCTATATCAGGCAGTTGTGTCTGTTATCGTTTGCATTGGTCTTCCCTGCCACCCACTCACCTTCGAGCTCTCATTGATTGATCTCATGAGGGTTGTTGTCTATATCAGGCAGTTGTGTTTGTTACGGTTTGCATTGGTCATCCCTGCCACACGCTCACCTTCGAGCTCTCATTGATTCATCTCATGAGGGTTGTTGTCGCCTATATCAGGCAGTTGTGTTTGTTACGGTTTGCATTGGTCATCCCTGCCACCCGCTCAGCTTCGAGCCCTCATTGATTGATCTCATGAGGGTTGTTGTCGTCTATATCAGGCAGTTGTGTTTGTTACGGTTTGCATTGGTCATCCCTGCCACACGCTCACCTTCGAGCTCTCATTGATTCATCTCATGAGGGTTGTTGTCGCCTATATCAGGCAGTTGTGCCGAACTCATAATGGCAGAAATGTGAATTGTAGCATCGTTTGAGCGGAAGAGTTTTTCTAATAACTTACTATTCATTTTCAGCAACCTCCAAAAGGTCAGCACTCGTTTCTATATGGGCTGCATAGTCCTCCTCTTGGAGAGCAACTAGATGTGATAATACGGCTTCTTCTTCACAGTGAAATGGAGAGCGCACCAATCAATGACCCGCATAATGTTCAACTCACGGCTCAACCGATGAACGTAAGCGCTTGGACTGCATTCAACTGTTACACAATTTCTCAGATATTAATGTTTGCCTCATTTTTTTCATCTTTCACGTCACCTGTTCGTTTTAATTTGCTAACAAGACGGTTGTTCTGGCCGCTGTTGATGGCTGCTTTCCATATATTCGACGACACAGTTGTCACGACCCTTGAATGCATAACTAGTAAGTTTCCCTTTCTTGAACAGAGAGCATCATTTCAACACCTGTCATAGAAACAGTACATCTCTGTTTTTGAAACTGATTAGTTAATTCTAGCATGCCTGTACAAAATAATTAAAGCATTCATAGCTTTAAACATTAATTACATTGTTAGCGACATGTGGTAGGCTGCTATGGCTTCTGTATAATGTGTATTCATTAAAAACTACGCTAGAAACGCAGCTTAAAGTCTGCAAAGACATAGCAGAACTAGTAAATAGAGAACGATGGATAATCGCTAGATGATGTAAGAGATAAGGGTGGAGTATGTACACTCACTGTCCGCTCACAGCTAACGTGGCTACTGCTACCGATTCGAATAATACCTGCTATTTGACTCTACTATAAGTGTCGTCCTCCATAGTTTGGAGTAACATGATAGGCTCTGGTTCGCAAAAGTTGTGGGTTTCGGCGTAAAACTCTTTAGTATGGTTTCCTTTGGAAGGGAAGTAAACTCTTGGTCCCGTCTTGTATATTTATGCCATGTAAAGAATGTAAAATCTCATAAAGAGCCCTCTGAGAAAAATTAAGCGATATTTAACGCCCAATAAAATATGGAACGCTAAGAACAACAACAGTTAGGACTCTTCATAAATGAAAACTGAACTTAATTACTTACTATAAATGTGTAGTGGTAGCGTGTTTGCCCCACATTCAAGAACTTTTTCGAGTTAGTTACCCGGCTAAGATTTTTTCCGTAGCACTTTTGACGCTGAGGATTAAAAATATAATTGAGGGATAACAGCATACTTTTTTTTGAGAGTTCTAATCGAATAATTAAAAACTTTTTGTTTTTTGGGGGTCAGTGCTTTAATATTTCTAATATATGCTGCTTTTTTATTGTTAAGGAGGTTCCCTAAGAAGACAAATGTCGAACAACTCTAAGCTCTGTGGACCCTGTGCCCATTTGACCATCATTTCACACATTTCATTCATACGTCGCCTGACATGAAGTTCTATGTTGACTTACCTTAAATAATAATAAATATTGTGTGAGTTACAAGATACGAAAGACTGTCTAACGAAAATGTATAAGAATTTCACAGAAAGAACATCTTATGACAGACACAAGGAATGGGGCGGGCAGAAAATGTATCTAATTAAATAAAATATCTACTAACATCCTATCAAGGAAAATATGTGTTCCATTCTCGTGAGTTTCTCTACATCTCCACAATGAATGATTGCTAAAAAGCTTATCCTTCTCTTTATTTACATGCTAATCGAGAAAAAATTAGCAGGAAAGTTTTATTCCTTCTAAGTAGAAGGGAAATAAGGGAGTGCCATAGTCAAATCTTTTAAAAACTGGTTGCTATGTGATTGAAGTACCTTTGTTTGTATGGAAGGAGTTGACAAATTCCCGCATGAGAAAAGTGTAAGTATTTTAAAGATGAAACTAAAAACAGGGAATATCTCAAAAACGGTCAACTCCAAGAAAAAGTGTATAATATAAATTATGTGCTTTAACGATGTCTACATTTTTTGTGTGGTAAGGTTTTCCCTATCCTTTCCGGATTATGCAAAAGTCATCCAGAATAAACATGTCTTCAGACGCTAATCCCAGAAAATTGCAGATATTATACCTGCTATTTGATATGTAAATATCTTACATATAAGATTTTAATCAATATCGTTAGAGCCATTTTTGAAAAAATCAAAATTTTCGAATTTTTTTCCATATAAGGATTGTTGGGCGGAGGATTTTCTTAAAAATCTTCATGTCGCATCCTCGAAAGATACTAAGTTTGGTATTTAACGAACTTTTCGTTTTTGAGCTATGCTGCCCATAGATACACGGACGTTTTTTTAAAAATACTTTTTTTTTGATTCAGCGGGTCCCAGAAGATATATTTCCGGGTGTTGATTTTTTGGGTGCATTACAATATTTTCTGTAAACACTATGTACATAGTACGTGTGGAAAAGTAAAAATATTAAATTACAAGTAAGAGAATGTTTAGTAAGACTCTGAAGAGAGGAAAAGGAGTCTAAAATATGCCTTGGAGAAAGAAGGAGAGGAGATAACATTTGCTTCAGAATCTCTGTGATTGCAATATGGCTGCACGAATACAAAAGGTTGGCTGATTCACTAAAATAATATCATTAAATTGCTATTCATAAGCGCAACAACTTTATATTATATTGCAGTATGTGAGTAATGAAGTCCCGCCTGCGAGGATAAAAGTGTTCCCTGCCGACTAATAAGCCTTACAAAGGAACTCTTAATTAGCTCATTATGAATCCTCGCTTGTAACCTTGCACAAAGATACTGGTATAAGAGCGCGCTATCCGTCGCTCCCAACAGAAAGTGTACTACATCAATTCAATATAGAAATACAGTCAAATAACAAATGACGTTCCACAATTTTTACGTCTTCTACACGTATTATGAACATAGTGTACAGAGAAGGTATTCCATTCCATCCAAAAGTTCGAGATTTCACGGGAAATAAATGTTTTAGGATCTCCTGTATACAAAAAAAGAATTTTCAGGAAAGGTCCGTGTGTCTGTGAACACGTTGGCTCAAAAATGAAAAGTTGGTAAAATACCAAACTTTATATTCATGATATAACACCAAGATTTTGAAAAAAGTCCCCCCACCCCAAACTACCCGTACATTAAAAAAAGTGGAACGTTTTGATTTTCTCAAAAATGGCTCTAACGATTTTGATTAAAATATCGTAGTTTAAAGATATTTTCACTGCAAATAAAATGTATATTTTCAATTTTTGGGAATAGCCTCTAAAGACCACTATATTCTGGGTGAATTTTGCTGAATTTTGCATAGCTGGTAAACCGTAAAAGATAAAAAAAATCATACAAAATAAAAAAACTAGATCTCTTTAAAATACACAATTTAAGTCGGATATATTTTTTTTTTATTTGCTGGAATCTACTATTTTTTAGATATCTCTTATTTGTTTCAGATTTAAAGTACATAAGACTTTTATCACACTGGCCATGCATAGAAACGGATTTCAACCACATGGTAACGAAGTTTTAAAAGATTTGACTATCGTTTAACTTAGTGTATTCCGCTATTTATCTTCTACATACAAGGAAGCGAGCAATGTTTATCTGGATTATCATAAATAGATAGAAGAATAGCATAGGTTATCAATAATTTGTTACAGCGATGTACAGAAAGTCATGTGAATGGAACGCATCAGATTTTTAATCATTCATATGTCTTACGTTGCTGCCGAATAAAATAGAATTGTAACAACTAATTTGTGCTAAAATACAAATATCAGCAGTTGCCAAGGTGTATTTCGGGGAAAAACTAATGTTGGCAACAGACTGACTCAAGTTCACTGATCTTAAAGAAGCAGTAATAATAAGTATTATAGTTACTATTATAAAAATTGAGAGTTAAGAATATCAAATTTTGCCATGACCTACCAGTATATACATTATATTCATAAATGAAAACGCGGATATATGGCGAACGATCAGAATTAGAGAAAATGACAGATTATATGTTACACTTAACTCATTCCAGTCAGAAAAGTTCTGAATAAACATTGTTGCTTATCCTTTGCCAGTAAGATTTGGGTTTGGAAATGCGAGGGATTTAGCTCAGATCCTCTAGCAGATATTTAACTGAGCTCAGCCATGACCTTTTAACAACTTTGTCCAGCTTAACCCTCCGGAATGGAAAGCCCGACTTGACTAACGTTTCTCACTATGCCTTTATCCATAACTTTAACGTAACGTAACCTTGTGGAGAGGCACAAGGTAAAACAAAACTTGCCTGTTTTTATTTCCAGGAAGTCGAAAGAAAGAGATGTTACTTTGTCAAATATAGTACTGACAGTTTATCACGCACACATTCCCGACCTTTAAGGTGTTCATTGTCTATAACTAAAAATGCAAACCTGAGCACTTGTTTTGCCATAATCTCTGCACAGCGTCAGTCTGGATAGCTCAGTTTGAAGGCGCTGGCCTTCTTCATTCAAAGTCACGGGTTCAAACCCGGCTCAGACCGATGGCTTTTTGACTGTGCTTAAAAGCGGCATCCCCATGTCAGTAGATTTGTAGACATGTTAAAGAACTCCTGCTGGACGAAATTCCGGCACACGGGCAGTGCTGATATGATCCTGACACTTAATAGCGTCGTTACAACATTGTTTTTTTAAATGTTCTGTACACAGCTGATACAACTATTCCAGGCCGCTGCGTTAGGAGCGCTAGTGTTTTATGTCTCCAATTTTTCGACCGATTTTCTTCTATTATGGGTAATGAAGTTTCTACTACTCTTCAGAATATTATAAACAAATGTGAATTCCAACCTCTGACACTAGATGAAAGGTTTCATATATCTGATATTACTCAGGTTTCTATCTTTGATAACATTATAAACTCTGAGTTTCCAATTCACTAAGAACTCAGTTTTAAAGGCATTCATATATCGAGGGGTTGAATGGTGCAAATTCTCAATATGGTAGTTTTGTTAAATGCTCAGGTAATGCAGCAGATGGAGCTATATCTTTCGTTAACTGGTTGAACTGGTGAAAGACAGGATGATACAATGTTTGTTGCTTCATTGCATTAAACATCAGGAAGCACTATGTGGGAAAAGTGTAAAACTAAGTAATACAATGAACAAATATAAATAAACAGTAAGTATTTTACATAAATAAGATGAGGCAGGAAAGCTCAAAGGCACAGAACATTTGTTGTACTCTTCAATGTTCTGGAAACTAAGTATGGTGGCATTTAATTGTGCTGTGAAGTGCGCTGGTTTTGTGCTGATAGTTGCCTTAAACAGTTTTTGGGTTAAGGAACGAAATTCTTGCCTTTCTCAGCATTTAAAATGATAGGCATAAATATTAACATAGGCTGGGATATAGTCAAATGATTCATAACCTCGCCCTCTTGACTCGTTTAGGCGGTGTGCAGTGACCATTCACTGAGCAGATGAAATGCAGTTTATAGTTTCATGTAAACAATAGTAAATCAGAGCACAAGATCGCCTTGATGAAAATCACAACCGGTGATGGTGTGAATCAACGGAATAAATATTAAAGATAAAAATCTGACGTCTCGTATTCACATGACTTTCTCTACATCGCTGTAACAAATTATTGTTGAAAACCATATTCTTCTATATACTTTATGATACTCGTGATAAATATTAACAGAAGTTGTCTCAATTACTAGCTTCCTTGTAAGTAGAGGGGAGGGGGGGAGGGAATACAATAGGCTAAAACAGTAGTCAATTTTTTTAAAATCTGGTTGCTATGTGGTTGAAATGCGTTTCTATGCAGGGCCAGGAGTTTGTAACTTTCCGTGTGAGAAAAGTATTTTGAATCTGAAACAAACAAGGAACATTTAAAAATGGTCAATTCGTGATAAAAGCGTATATAGCATAAATTGCTTGTTTTGACGTGACCTACATTTTCTGTCTATCTCTTATTGTTTAACAGTAACACATAATTCAACAAAATTCATTCCGGATACAAAGGTTTTTAAAGACTATTTCCAGGAAGTTCAAAATATACATTTTATTTGCGATATAAATATCTTTAATATACGGTATTTTAATCAAAATCGTTAGAGCAATTTTTGAAAAAATCAGAAGTTTAGAAATCCTTTCCATGTAAAGGGGTAGGTTAGGTTGGGGGGATTTTTCTCAAAATCTTAATGTCGCATCCCTGGAAGACGCTACTTTTAAATACCAAGTTCGGTATTTTAAGAAATTTTCGTTTCTGAGTTAGCGTGTTAACAGACACACGGACACACACGGATCTTCTTCTAAATTTTTTTTGGTTACAGGGGACTCTAAAACGTATATTTTCGGTAAAATCTCGGTATCGAAATTTTGGGTGGAATGCAATACCTTCTCTATACACTATATACATGGTAGTGCAGAGAAAGTAAAAATCTCATCGGTAATGCTTCAACCTCAGAGAATGATTTCTGGAATACTATACTATTTATACAGTTACTTTAAGTAAAACTTTGTACAAAGAAACTATTCTCCAGACCTAGGTCCATTTCTGACTTTGGTAGGTTACCCATGAGAGACATGGGAATTTAAATTCCATCCTTCTCTCTTGGAAAGCAAATATAGAAATTTTATGTACCTACCTTAGGATCCCCTGTATATAAAAAAAAGGTATATTTTCATAAAAACGTCCATGTGTGTGTGTGTGTGTTTGTGTGTGTGTTCATGTCTCTGTGAACACGCTAACTCTAAAACGAAAAGTCGGTAAAATATTAAACTTGGTATTTAAGTTTAATATCTACCAGGGGATGCAACACGAAGATTTTAAAAACCCTCCCACCCTAAGCTACCCTTTACATAGAAAAACTCGAAAATTATGATTTTCTCAAAAATGATTCTAACGATTTTGATTAAACTACCGTATATTAAATATATTTACACGTCAAATAAAATGTATATCATAAATTTTCTGGGAATAGACTCTGGAGACTTCTTTATTCTGGATGAATTTTACCGACCTTCACATAACTAGTAAATCCTAAGAGATCGACAAAAACTTACTACACAAAAAATGTAGATCTCGTTAAAACACACAATTTATAAACATACATTTTTAATTTCTCTACGCGTACTATGTACATAGTGTACAGAGAAGGTATTGAAATGCACGCAAAAATACATTACCGAGATGTCAACGGAAATACATGTTTTAGGTCCCCCTGAATCCAAAAAAAAAATTAGAAAAAGGTCCGTTGTATGTAAGCGTGTGTGTGTGTGTGTGTGTGTGTATGGATAGCATACTCAAAAACGAAAAGACCGTTAAATATCGAACTTGGTATTTAAGTTTGATGTATTTAAAGAATGCGACACGAAGAGTTTGGAGAAAATCTCCGCAACCCCAACTACCCTTTACATTGAAAAAAATTCAAAACTTTTGATTTTCTCAAACATGGTTGTAACCGTTTTGATTAAAATCTCTTATATTTAATATATTTACATGACAAACAAAATGTATATCTTGAATTTTCTGGGAATAGCCTCCGGAGATTCCTTATTCTGGATGATTTTAATTGAATATTGCATAACTGGTAAACCGTAGGAGACAGGCAAAGGCTTATTATACAAAAGGCGTAGATCTCAATAAAACACACAATTTATGTCATACACATTTTTTTTGTGAATTTGGCCGTTTTCGAGATATTCCTTAATATTGGTTTGTTTTAAAATACTTAAACTTTTCTCATACGGGAATTTGTCAACTCAGGCCACGCAAAGAACCGCATTTTAATCCCATAGCAACCACATTTTAAAACACTTGACTATTGTATTCCCTTTTTTCCCTTCTATTTACAAGGAACTAAATAATAAGACATTTCTTCTAAAGTTTATACATGAAATAAATAGAAGAATAAGCTTACTAACAATAATTTGTTAAAAATATGTAGAGAAAGTCATTTGAACGGAACACATTAGATTTTTTTCGTAGAGCATTTTTGAGATATTGCTTGTTATTTATTTCAGTTTTAAAATACTTAAAACTTTTCACATACGAGAATTTGTGTACTTCTGGCAAAGCATACAAACGGATTTCATCCACATGGCAATCAGCTTTTAGAGTTGTTTTAGTGTAGTTTATTACCTTATTTCCTTTCTCCTTACAAGAAAATAATTCTCCTAATATTTATCTCGATTAGCATGAAATATAAGACAGAAGCTTAAACTTTTTAACAATAATTTGTTACAGAGATGTAAATAAGGTCATGTGAATGGAACACAAATTTTTACTTTTTCTACACGTATTAAGTACATAGTGTCCAGAGAAGGTGTGCACCGAAATATCCGAGATTTCACCAGAAATTTATGTTTTGGGTCTCCCTGATTCCAAAAGAGAAGTATTCTTAGAAAAAGGTTTATGTGTGTGCGTGTCTGTGTATGTATGTGTCTGCGGACAGCAAGACCGTTAAATACCCAACTTGGTTTTTAAGTTTGGTATCTTCCAAGGATGCGACACAAAGATTGATGAACAAAATCTCCCCACTCCAAACTATCCTTTATATGAAACATTTTTCGTAAATTGTGATTTTCTCAAAAATGGCTCTAACGATTTTGATTAAAATACCTTATGTTTAAGATTTTTATGACAAATGAATGTATTTATTGAATGTTCTGGGAATAGCCGCTGTAGACCTTTTTATTCCGGCTGACTTTTGTATAACTGCCAAACCTTAAGATATTAACAAAAACTTACTACACAAAATATGTAATGTTATTAAAACACACGATTTATGTCATATACATTTGTTTTTGTAGAGTTAGCCGTTTTCAAAATATTCTGGATAATTGGCGTCAATGTTATCCACTTTAACTTTTCTCAAACGGGAATCATCTTGCTTTTGGTTTCTCGTTTGTTTATTCCTGGCAAGCAAAGAGATTGGGATTTCAATTGTTTCACATAGCGACAGCCTTTTATAGTTGGAGCTTATGGTTTAGCCTGTGCATTACCTTTTTTCCCTTCTACTTACAAGAAACCTAGTAATAAGACTAATGTTTATCTGGATTAGCATGTAGAGAAAAGCATGCGAATGGAACATATCAGATTTTTTGGCGATATTACAGCTTACATTTAGCTAAATTTCGGATTCAGAAAGCCTTATGTGCTCCATTCACATGCTTTCTATCAATTCTGCAATCTTAAAATGTTTAATCTTCTCTCTACATCATCCTAATCAACATAAACATCAGAAGAATCTGTTTTATTTCTTCGTTTCTTGGAAGTACGAGAGAAATTAGGAAATACTCTAGGCTAAAGCAACTGTCGAATCTTTTAAAAAGCGGTCGCTATGTGGTGTATTAAAATGTTCTTCTCTTTGTACCACCACGATGAAAAACAAGAGAGAATGAGGACTTTCCTTTGAGAAAAGTAGAACTATTTTAAAATTGAAACCAATAACAAGGAAAATCTCGAAAATGGTTAACTAAACAAATTGTGCTACATAAATTATGAGTATTAACGAGATATAGCTTTTGTGTAGCAAATTTTTGTCTACTTCATCCAGAATTATTAGGTTTTTGGAGGTTATACCCAGAAAATTCAAAATATGGATTACATTTGTCCTAAAATAATGTTAAAATATGGTATTTTAATCAAAATTGTAATATTCATTTTTGAGAAAATCAAATAAACGGTAGTTTGGGGTGGGATAATTTTCTTGACATCCCTAGTGTCGCATCCTAGGACATAACTATAACTCCATGGCAAGACAGCTTATAAGGAACCTTGGCCTACCGCCCGGCCGCTGCGTCCCCCATCTCGGTCTTTGACAGACGTCATGTATGGGGTGCAGTATTGGAGGGTGAGACATCAGCGCCTCGAATCCCTCCCGGCCGATTAATGCTCATGACCTGGAGCATCCAATCAAGTAGTTCCTCAATTATCCCCTCCAGGGACCTCAAGAGGCTGAGTGCACTCCGGGCCAGGTCTCCCAACGGGGAAAACATCCCCACGCCGGTACTGGGAATCGAACCCAGGTCTTCCGCTTGTTCCTAAGAACATGCTGAACTTAAATCTCAAGTTTGATACTTAACAGACTTTTCGTTTTTGAGCCATGCTCTTCAGATCCCACCCACTTATACATGCTTATTCTCGAACGTTTTTCAAAAAATGTTTTATATGTTTATTTCTTTATTTATTCTGGTTACCTAATACCCTATATCCTTTAAAATCTTGAAATAGAGTTTTTGGGTGGCATGCAAGACAATTTCTACCTACATTGCACATAATGTACATAATCGGTGCCCAGAAACTAAAAAACTGTGAATTACTTTAATTTTTTTTTTTTTTTTGGCTCTCAGTCAGTCCACAGACTCCAATTATTAAAATATTGTGTAATTCTCTTATGTTGTAAGGTCAGCATTTATTTTGTTTTTAATTTAGCCTGTTATAGGTATGTTTATGTCCGTTAGACTTAAAATGTTCTTATGAATTCCAGTAGTTTTTAGCATAAGATTCTTTGTGTCAGCTTCTATAAAGTTCAGTAGCTCAACATTAGTTTCTATTATTCATAGCTAAGTAAACAAAATAACTCAGGACTAAATACAATTTATGGAAGAGCCTGAGCCGCTGCAAGTCTTGTGACCATCATCAAGGATATAACGGTCAAGTCTTATGACCATCATGAAGGATATTACGGTCAAGTATTGTGACCATCATCAAGGATATTACGGTCTAGTCTGTGACCATCATCAGGATATTTCGGTCAAGTCTTGTCACCATCATCAAGGATACTACGGTCAAATCTTATGACCATTATTAAGGATATTACGGTCAAGTCTTATGACCTTCATCAAGAATATTACGGTCAAGTCTTGTGACCATCATCAAGCATATTACGTCAAGTCTTGTCACCATCATCACGGATATTACGGTCAAGTCTTGTGACCATCATCCAGGATATTACGGTCAAGCCTTGTGACAATTATCAAGGATATTACGGTTAAGTTTTGTCATCATCAAAGATATTACGGTCAACTCTTATGACCATCATTGAGGATATTACGGTCAAGTCTTATGACCATCATCAAGGATATAACGGTCAAGTCTTGTGATTATCATCAAGCATATTACAGTCAAGTCTTGTACCATCATCAAGGATATTACGGTCAAGTCTTGTGACCATCATCAAGGATATTACGGTCAATTCTTGTTACCATCATCAAGGATATTACGGTCAAGTCTTGTGACCATCATCAAGGATATTACGGTCAATTCTTGTCACCATCATCAAGGATATTACGGTCAAGTCTTGTGACCATCATCAAGGATATTACGGTCAAGTCTTGTGACCATCATCAAGGATATTATGGTCAAGTCTTGGGATCATCATCAAGTATATTACGGCCAAGTCTTGTGACCATCATGTAGGATATTACGGTCAAGTCTTGTGACTATCATCAAGGATATTACGTCAAGTCTTGTCAAAATCATCAGGGATATTACGGTCAAATCTTGTCACCATCATTAAGGATATTACTTTCAAGCCTTGTCACCATCATCAAGGATATTATTGTCAAGTCTTGTCACCATCATTAAGGATATTACGGTAAGTTTCGTCATTATCAAGGACATTACGGTCAAAACTGTGACCAACATCTAGGATATTAGGTCAAGTTTTGTGACCATCATCAAGGAGATTACGGTCAAGTCTTTTGACCATCATCAAGGATATTACGTCAAGTCTTGTGATCATCATCAAGGATATTACGGTCAAGTCTTGTGAACATCATCAAGGATATTACGGACAAATCTTATGACCGTCATCAAGGATATTAAGGCCAAGTCTTGTTAGCATCATCAAGGATATTACGGTCAAGTCTTGTGTCCATCATCAAGGATATTACGGTCAAGTGTTTTGACCATCTTCAAGGATATTACGGTCAAGTCTTTTGACCATCATCAATGATATTACGGTCAAGTCTTGTGACCATAATCAAGGATATTACGGTCAAGACTTGTCACCATCATAAAGGATATTACGGTCAAGTCTTGTGATTATCATCAAGGATATTACGGTTAAGTCTTGTCATCATCATCAAGGATATTACGTCAAGTCTTATCATTATCATCAAGGATATTGCGGTAAAGTCTTGTGACCTTCATCAAGGATATTACGTTCAAGTCTTGTGACTATCATCAAGGATATTACGGTCAAGTCTTGTGACTATCATCAAGGATATTACGGTCAAGTCTTATCACTATCATCAAGGATATAACGGTCTAGTCTTGTAACTATCATCAAGGATATTCCGGTCAAGTATTGTGACCATCATCAAGGATATTACGCTCAAGTCTTGTGAATATCATCAAAGATATTACGGTCACGTCATGTCACCATCATCAAGGATATTTCGGTCATGACTTTTGACCATCAAGGATATTACGGTCAAATCTTGTCACCATCATCGAGGATATTACGGTCAAGTCTTGTCACCATCAAGGATATTACGTCAAGTCTAGTGACCATCATCAAGAATATTACACTCAAGTCTTGTCACCATCAAGGATATTACATCAAGTCATGTCACCATCATCAAGGATATTACGGTCAAATCTTGTCACCATCAAGGCATTTACGTCAAGTCTTGTCACCATCATCAAGGATATTACGGTCAAGTCTAGCCACCATCGTCAAGGATATTACGGTCAAGTCATGTCACCATTAAGGATATTACAACAAGTCTTGTCACCATCATCAAGGATATTACGGTCAAGTGTAGTCACCAACATCAAGGTTATTACGATCAAGTCTTGTCACCTACATCAAGGATATTACGGTCAAGTCTTGTCAGCATCATCAAGGATATTACGATCATGTCTGGACACCATCATCAAGGATATTACGGTCAAGTCTTGCAAACATCACCAAGGATATTACGGTCAAGTCTTGTCACCGTCATCAAGTAAATTACGGTCAAGGCTTGTCACCATCAGCAACGATATTACGGCCAAGTCTTGTCAGCATCATCAAGGATATTACGGTCAAGTCTTGTGATCATCATCAAGGATTTTACGGTCAAGTCTTGTGACCATCATCAAGGAAATTATAGTCAAGTCTTGTGACCATCATCAAGGATTTTACGGTCAAGTCTTGTGACCATCATCAAGGAAATTATAGTCAAGTCTTGTGACCATCATCAAGGAAATTATAGTCAAGTCTTGTGATCATCATCAAGGATTTTACGGTCAAGTCTTGTCACCATCATCAAGGAAATTATAGTCAAGTCTTGTGACCATCATCAAGGATATTACGGTCAAGTCTTATGACCATCATCAAAGATATTACGGTTAAGTCTTGTGACCATCATCAAAGATATTACGGTCAAGTCTTATGACCATCATCAAGGATATTACGGTCAATTCTAGTGACCATCACCAAGGAAATTTCGGTTAAGTCTTGTCATCATCAAGGATATTACGTCAAGTCTTGTGACCATCATTAAGGATATTACGGTCGAGTCTTGTGACCATGATTAAAGATATTACGGTCTAGTCATGTGACGATCATCAAGGATATTACGTTCAAGACATGTCATCATCATCAATAATATTACGTCAATTCTTGTGACCATCATCAAGGATATTACGCTCAAGTATTGTGACCATCATCAAGGAAATTACGGTCAAGTCCTGTGACCATCAGAAAGGATATTACGGTCAAGACTTGTTACTATCATTAAGGATATTACGGTCAAGTCTTGTGACTATCATCAAGGATATTACGGTCAAGTCTTGTGACCATCATCAAGGATATTATGGGCAAGTCTTGTGACTTTCATCAAGGATATTACGGTCAAGTGTTGTGACTATCGTCAAGGATATTACGGTCAACTCTTGTCCCCATCATCAAGGATATTACGGTCATGTGCTGTACTATCATCAAGGATGTTACGGTCAAGTTTTGTGACCATCATCAAGGCTATTACGGTCAAGTCTTGTGATCATCATCTAGGATATTACGGTCAAGTCTTGTGAACATCATCAAGGATATTACGGACAAATCTTATGACCGTCATCAAGGATATTAAGGCCAAATCTTGTTAGCATCATCAAGGATATTACGGTCAAGTCTTGTGTCCATCATCAAGGATATTACGGTCAAGTGTTTTGACCATCTTCAAGGATATTACGGTCAAGTCTTTTGACCATCATCAATGATATTACGGTCAAGTCTTGTGACCATAATCAAGGATAATACGGTCAAGACTTGTCACCATCATAAAGGATATTACGGTCAAGTCTTGTGATTATCATCAAGGATATTACGGTTAAGTCTTGTCATCATCATCAAGGATATTACGTCAAGTCTTATCATTATCATCAAGGATATTGCGGTAAAGTCTTGTGACCTTCAACAAGGATATTACGTTCAAGTCTTGTGACTACCATCAAGGATATTGCGGTCAAGTCTTATCACTATCATCAAGGATATAACGGTCTAGTCTTGTAACTATCATCAAGGATATTCCGGTCAAGTATTGTGACCATCATCAAGGATATTTCGCTCAAGTCTTGTGAATATCATCAAAGATATTACGGTCACGTCATGTCACCATCATCAAGGAGATTTCGGTCATGACTTTTGACCATCAAGGATATTACGGTCAAATCTTGTCAGCATCATCGAGGATATTACGGTCAAGTCTTGTCACCATCAAGGATATTACGTCAAGTCTAGTGACTATCATCAAGGATATTACGCTCAAGTCTTGTCACCATCAAGGATATTACATCAAGTCATGTCACCATCATCAAGGATATTACGGTCAAATCTTGTCACCATCAAGGCATTTACGTCAAGTCTTGTCACCATCTTCTAGGATATTACGGTCAAGTCTTGCCACCATCGTCAAGGATATTACGGTTAAGTCATGTCACCATCAAGGATATTACGCCAAGTCTTGTCACCAACATCAAGGTTATTACGATCAAGTCTTGTCACCTACATCAAGGATATTACGGTCAAGTCTTGTCAACATCATCAAGGATATTACGATCATATCTTGACACCATCATCAAGGATATTACGGTCAAGTCTTGCAACCATCTCCAAGTATATTACGGTCAAGTCTTGTCACCGTCATCAAGGAAATTACGGTCAAGGCTTGTCACCATCAGCAACGATATTACGGCCAAGTCTTGTTAGCATCATCAAGGATATTACGGTCAAGTCTTGTGATCATCATCAAGGATTTTACGGTCAAGTCTTGTCACCATCATCAAGGAAATTATAGTCAAGTCTTGTGACCATCATCAAGGATATTACGGTCAAGTCTTATGACCATCATCAAAGATATTACGGTTAAGTCTTGTGAGCATCATGAAGGATATTACGGTCAAGTCTTATGACCATCATCAAAGATATTACGGTTAAGTCTTGTGACCATCATCAAAGGTATTACGGTCAAGTCTTATGACCATCATCAAGGATATTACGGTCAATTCTAGTGACCATCACCAAGGAAATTTCGGTTAAGTCTTGTCATCATCAAGGATATTACGTCAAGTCTTGTGACCATCATTAAGGATATTACGGTCGAGTCTTGTGACCATGATTAAAGATATTACGGTCTAGTCATGTGACGATCATCAAGGATATTACGTTCAAGACTTGTCATTATCATCAAGGATAATACGTCAATTCTTGTGACCATCATCAAGGATATTACGCTCAAGTATTGTGACCATCATCAAGGAAATTACGGTCAAGTCCTGTGACCATCAGAAAGGATATTACGGTCAAGACTTGTTACTATCATTAAGGATATTTCGGTCAAGTCTTGTGACTATCATCAAGGACATTACGGTCAAGTCTTGTGACCATCATCAAGGATATTATGGGCAAGTCTTGTGACGTTCATCAAGGATATTACAGTCAAGTCTTGTGACAATCGTCAAGGATATTACGGTCAACTCTTGTCCCCATCATCAAGGATATTACGGTCATGTGCTGTACTATCATCAAGGATGTTACGGTCAAGTTTTGTGACCATCATCAAGGCTATTACGGTCAAGACTTGTGACTATCTTCAAGGATATTACGGTCAAGTCTTGTGACTATCATCAACGATATTACGGTCAAGTCTTGTGACCATCATCAAGGATATTTCGGTCATGTCTTTTGACCATCAGGGATATTACTGTCAAACCTTGTCACCATCATCGAGGATATTACGGTCAAGTCTGGTCACCATCAAGGATATTAAGTCAAGTCTTGTGATCATCATCAAGGATATTACGCTCAAGTCTTGTCACCATCAAGGATATTACATCAAGTCTTGTCACCATCATCAAGGATATTGCGGTCAAGTCTTGTCACCATCTAGGCATTTACGTCAAGTCTTGTCACCATCATCAAGGATATTACGGTCAAGTCTTGCCACTGTCATCAAGGATATTACGGTCAAGTCATGTCACCATCAATTATATTACGCCAATTCTTGTCACCATCATCAAGGATATTACGGTCAAGTGTAGTCACCAACATAAAGGTCATTACGATCAAGTCTTGTCACATACATCAAGGATATTACGGTCAAGTGTTGTCAACATCATCAAGGATATTACTATCATGTGTTGTCACCATCATCAAGGATATTACGGTCAAGTCTTGCAAACATCACCAAGGATATTACGGTCAAGTTTTGTCACCGTCATCAAGGAAATTACGGTCAAGGCTTGTCCCCATCAGCAACGATATTACGGCTAATTCTTGTCAGCATCATCAAGTATATTACGGTCACGTCTTGTGATCATCATCAAGGATGTTACGGTCAAGTCTTGTCACCATCATCAAGGAAATTATAGTCAAGTCTTGTGACCATCATCAAGGATATTACGGTCAAGTCTTATGACCATCATCAAGGATATTACGGTTAAATCTTGTTACCATCATCAAGGATATTACGGTCAATTCTAGTGACCATCACCAAGGAAATTACGGACAAGTCTTGTCATCATCAAGGATATTACGTCAAGTCTTGTGACCATCATTAAGGATATTACGGTCGAGTCTTGTGACCATTATAAAAGATATTACGGTCTAGTCATGTGACAATCATCAAGGATATTACGTTCAAGACATGTCATCATCATCAATAATATTACGTCAATTCTTGTGACCATCATGTATATTACGGTCAAGTCCTGTGACCATCATCAAGGATATTACGCTCAAGTATTGTGAACATCAGCAAGGATATTACGGTCAAGTCTTGTCCCATCAACAAGGATATTACGGTCATGTCCTGTACTATCATCAAGGATGTTACGGTCAAGTTTTGTGACTATCATCAAGGCTATTACGGTCAAGACTTGAACCTATCTTCAAGGAAATTACGGTCAAGTCTTGTGACTATCAACAAGGATATTACGGTCAAATCTTGTGATCATCATCAAGGATATTACGGTCAAAACTTGTGACTATCTCCAAAGGTATTACGGTCAAGTCTTGTCACCTACATCAAGTATATTACGGTTAATTCTTGTGACCATCATCAAGGATATTACGGTCAAGTCTTGTGACTATCATCACGGATATTACGGACAAGGCTTGTCATCATCATCAAGGATATTACGTTAAGTCTTATCACTGAAATCAATAATATTACGGTAAAGTCTTGTGACCATCATCAAGGATATTGCGGTCAAGTCTTGTGAACATCATCAAGGATATTAAGGTTAAGTCTTGTCACTATCATCAAGGATATTACGGTCAAGTCTCGTGACTTTCATCAAGGATATTACGGTCAAGTCTTGTGACTATCATCAATGATATTACGATCAAGTCTTGTGGCTATCATCTTGGACATTACGGTCCAGTCTTGTGACCATCATCAATGATATTACGTACAAGTCTTGTCACCATCAAGGATATTACGGCAAGTCTTGACACCATTATCAAGGATATTACGGTCAAGTTTGTCACCATAAACAAGGATAATTCGGTCAAGTCTTATCAACATCATCAAGGATATCACGGTAAATCCTTGTGACCATCATCAAGGATATTGCGGTCAAGTCGTGTGACTATCATCAAGCATATTACGGTCAAGTCTTGTGACCATCATCAAGGATATTACTGTCAAGTCTTGTGACAATTATCATAGATATTACGGTCAAATCTTGTGACTATCATCAAGGATATTACGGTCAAGTCTTGTCACTATCATCAAGGATATTACGGTCTAGTTTTGCGACTATCATCAAGGATATTACGCTCAAGTCTTGTGACTATCATCAAGGATATTACGGTCACGTCATGTCACCGTCATCAAGGATATTCCGGTCGAATCATGTAACCATCATCAAGGATATTGCGGTCAAGTCTTGTGACCATCATTAAGGATATTACGGTAAATTCTTGTCACCATCATCAAGGATATTACGGTCAAGTCTTGTCACCATCAAGGATATTACGTCAATTCTCGCCACCATCATCTACGATATTACGGCCAAGTCTTGTCACCATCAAGGATATTACGTCAAGTCTTGTCACCATCAAAGATATTACGTCAAGTCTTGTCACCATCATCAAGGATATTACCGTCAAGTCTTGTCACCATCAAGTTTATTACGTAAAGTCTTCTCACCATCATCAAGGATATTACGGTCAGGTCTTGTCACCATCAAGGATATTATGTCGAGTCTTGTCACCATCATCAAGGATATTACGCTCAAGTTTTGTCACCATCAAGGCTTTAACGTCAAGTCTTGTCACCATCATCAAGGATATTACGTTCAAGTCTTGTCACCATTATGGATATTACATCAAGTCTTGTCACCATTATCAAGAATATTACGGTCAAGTCTTGTCACCATCACCATGGATATTACGGTCAAGTCTTGTCACCATCAAGGTTATTACGGCAAGTCTTTTCAGATTCATCAAGGATATTACGGTCAAGTCTTGTGACCATCATCAAGGATATTTCGGTCATGTCATGTGACCACCATCAAGGATATTACGGACAAGTCTTTTGACCATCGTCAGGGATATTACGGTCAAGTCTTTTGACCATCAAGGATATTTCGGTCAAGTATTGTCACCATCATCAAGGATATTACGGTCAAGTCTTGTCACCATAAAGAATATTACGTCAAGTCTTGTGACCATCATCAAAGATATTACATCAAGTCTTGTCACCATCAAGGATATTATATCAAGTCTTGTCACCATCATCAAGGATATTACGGTATAGTCTTGTCACCATCAAGAATATTAGGTTGTCTTGTCACCATCATCAAGGATATTACGTTCAAGTCTTGCCACCATCATCAAGGATATTACGGTTAAATCTTGTCACCATCAAGGATATTACGCAATGTCTTGTCACCACCATCAAGGATATTACGGTCAAGTGTAGTCACCAACATCAAGGATATTACGATCAAGTCTTGTCACCTACATCAAGGATAGTACGCCAAGTCTTGTCACCATCATCAAGGATATTACGGTCAAATGTAGTCACCCTCATCGAGGTTATGACGATCAAAATTTGTCACCTATATCAAGGTTATTATGGTCAAGTCTTGTCAACATCATCAAGGATATTACGGTCAAATCTTGTGAACATCATCAAGGATATTACGCTGAAGACTTCTGACTATCTTCAAGGTAATTACGGTCAAGTCTTGTCACCGACATCAAGGATATTACCGTCAAGTCTTGTGACCATCATCAAGAATTTTACGTGCAAGTCTTGTGAATATCATCACGGATATTACGGTCAAGGCTTGTCATCATCATCAAGGATATTACGTTAAGTCTTATCACTATCATCAAGGATATTGCGGTAAAGACTTGTGACCATGATCAAGGATATTGCGGTCAAGTCTTGTGAACATCATCTTGGATATTACGGTCAAGTCTCGTGACTATAATCAAGGATATTACGCTCAAGTGTTGTGATTATCATCAAGGATATTATGTTCAAGTCTGTGCCTATCATCAAGGATATTACGGTCAGGTCTTGTGACCATCTTCAAGGGTAATACGGTTAAGTCTTGTCACCATCAAGGATATTAAGGCAAGTCTTGTCAACATCATCAAGGGATATTAATGTCAAGTCTTGTCACCATCATCAAGGATAATACGGTCAAGTCTTATCAACATCATCAAGGATATCACGGTAAATTCTTGTGACCATCATCAAGGATATTGCGGTCAAGTCTTTTGACTATCATCAAGGATAATACGGTCAAGTCTTTTGACCATCATCAAGCATATTACGGCCAAGTCTTGTGACCATCATCAAGGATATTACGGTCAAGTCTTGTGACTATTATCAAGGATATTACGGTCAAGTCTTGTGAATATCATCAGGGATATTACGGTCAAGTCTTGTCACTATAACCAAATTAAATACGGTCTAGTCTTGTGATTTCATCAAGGATATTACGCTCAAGTCTTGTAACTATCATCAAGGAAATTACGGTCACGTCATGTCACCATCATCAAGGATATTACGGTCAAGTCATGTAACCATCAGCAAGGATATTGCGGTCAAGTCTTGTGACCTTCATTAAGGATATTACGGTAAAGACTTGTCACCATCATCAGGGATAGTACGGTCAAGTCTTGTCACGATCATCAAGGATATTACGGTCAAGTCTTGTCACCATCAAGGGTATTACGTCAATTTTCGTTACCATCCTCAAGGATATTACGGTGAAGTCTGGTCACCATCAAGGATATTACGTCAAGACTTGTCACCATCATCAAGGATATTACGGTCAAGTCTTGACACCATCATCAACGATATTACGCTCAAGTGTTGAGACCATCATCAACGATATTACGGTCAAGTCTTGTGAACATCATCAAGGATATTACGGTCAAGTCTTAAGTCCATCATCAAGGATATTACGGTCAAGTCCTGTGACCATCATCAAGGATATTACGGTCAAGTCTTGTCACCATCAAGGATATTACATCAATTCTAGTGACCATCATCAAGGATTTTACGGTCAAGTTTTTTCATCATCATCAAGGATATTACGTCAAGTCTTGTGACCATCATCAAAGATATTACGGTCAAGTCTTGTGACCTTGATTAAGGATATTACGGTCAGGTCTTGTTACCATCCTCCAGTATATTACGGTCGAGTCATGTATCCAGCATCAAGGATATTATGGTCAAGACTTGTTATCATCATCAATGATTATACTTCAGGTCTTGTGACCATCATCAAGGATATTACGGACAAGTCTTGTGACCATCATCAATGATATTACGGTAAAGTCTTGTGACCATCATCAAGGTGTTACGGTCTGGTCTTGTGACCATCATCAAGCTTATTACGGTCAAGACTTCTCATTTTCATCAAGGATATTATGTTCAGGTCTGGTGACTATCATCAAGGATATTACGGGCAAGTCTTGTGACCATCATCAAGGATGTTACGGTCAAGTCTTGTGAACATCGTAAAAGATATTACGATCAAGACTTGTCACTATCATCAAGGATATTACGTTCAAGTCTTGTGACTATCATCAAGGATATTACGGTCAAGTCTTGTCACCATCATCAAGGATATTACTGTCAAGTCTTGTCACCATCATCAAGGATATTACGGTTAAGTCTTGTCACCATCAAGGATATTACGTCCAGTCTTGTCACCATCATCAAGGTTATTACGGTCAAGTCTTGTCACCATGATCAAGGACATTACGCTCTAGTCTTGTCACCATCACTAAGGATATTACGGTCAAGTCTAGTCACCATCAAGGATATTACGTCAAGTCTTGTCACTGTCATCAAGTATATTAGTTTCAAGTCTTGTCACCATCATTAAGGATATTACGGTCAAGTCTTGTCACCATCATCAAACATATTACGGTCAAGTCTTGTCGCCATAAAGGGTATTACGTCAAGATTTATCACTATCATCAAGGATATTAGGTTCAACTCTTGTCATCATCATCAAGGATATTACGGTCAGGTCTTGTCACCATCATCAAGGATATTACGGTCAAGCCTTGTCACCACCAAGGATATTACGCCAAGTATTGTCAGCATCAGCAAGGATATTACATCAAGTCTTGTCACCATCATCAAGAATATTAGGTTCAAGTCTTGTCGTCATCATCAAGAATATTACGTCAAATCTTGTCACCATCATCAAGGATATTACGGTCAAGTCTTGTCTCCATCATCAAGGATATTACGGTCAAGTCTTGTCACCATCATGGATATTCCGTCAAGTCTCTTCACCATCAACAAGGATATTATGGTCAAGTCTTGTCACCATAAGTATGGATACTACGGTCAAGTCTGGTCACCATCAAGGATATTACGCCAATTCTTGTCACCATCATCAAGGATATTACGGTCAAGTGTAGTGGCCATCATCAAGGATATTACATTCAAGTCTTGTCACCATCATCAAGAATATTACGGTCAGGTCTTGTGAACATCATCAAGGACATTACGGTCAATCTCTTCACCATATAAAGGATATTACGGTAATATCTTGTGACGATCACCAAAGATATTACGGTAAAGTGTTGTCACCATCATCAAGGACATTACGGTCTAGTCTTGTCACCATCATCAATGATATTACGGTCAAGTCTTGTCAGCATCTTCAAGGATATTACGGTTACGTCTTGTGACCATCATCAAGGATATTACCGTCAAGTCTTGTCACCATCATCAGGGATATAATGGTCAAGTCTTGTGGCCATCCTCAAGGATATTACGGTCAAGACTTATGGCCATCATCAAGGATATTATTGTCAAGTATTGTGACCATCATCAACGATATTACGCTCAAGACTTGTGACCATCATCAACGATATTACGGTCAAGTCTTGTGAACATCATCAAGGATATTACGGTCAAGTCTTATGTCCATCATCAAGGATATTACGGTCAAGTCCTGTGACCATCATCAAGGATATTACGGTAAAGTCTTGTCACCATCAAGGATATTACCTCAATTCTAGTGACCATCATCAAGGATTTTACGGTCAAGTCTTGTCATCATCATCAAGGATATTACGTCAAGTCTTGTGACCATCATCAAGGATATTACGGTCAAGTCTTGTGACCTTGATTAAGGATATTACGGTCAAGTCTTGTTACCATCATCCAGTATATTACGGTCGAGTCATGTGACCAGCATAAAGGATATTATGGTCAAGACTTGTTATCATCATCAAGCATTATACGTCAGGTCTTGTGACCATCATCAAGGATATTACGGTCAAGTCTTGTGACCATCATCAAGGATATTACGGTAAAGTCTTGTGACCATCATCAAGGATATTACGGTCTGGTCTTGTGACCATCATCAAGGTTATTACGGTCAAGACTTCTCACTTTTATCAAGGATATTATGTTCAGGTCTGGTGACTATCATCAAGGATATTACGGTCAAGTCTTATGACCATCATCAAGGATGTTACGGTCAAGTCTTGTGAACATCGTCAAGGATATTACGGTCAAGACTTGTCACCATCATCAAGGATATTACGGTCAAGTCTTGTCACCATCATCAAGGATATTACGGTCAAGTCTTGTCACCATCAAGGATATTACGTCAAGTCTTGTCACCATCATCAAGGATAGTACGGTCAAGTCTTGTCACCATGATCAAGGACATTACGCTCTAGTCTTGTCACCATCACTAAGGATATTACGGTCAAATCTTGTCACCAAAATCAAGGGTATTACCGTCAAGTCTCTTCACCATCAAGGATATTACGTCAAGTCTTGTCACTATCATCAAGGATATTAGTGTCAAGTCTTGTCACCATCATTAAGGATATTGCGGTCAAGTCTTGTCACCATCATCAGGGATATTACGGTCAAGTCTTGTCACCATCATCAAGGATATTACGGTCAAGTCTTGTCACCATCAAGGATATTACGTCAAGTCTTGTCACCATCATCAAGGATAGTACGGTCAAGTCTTGTCACCATGATCAAGGACATTACGCTCTAGTCTTGTCACCATCACTAAGGATATTACGGTCAAGTCTTGTCACCATAAAGGGTATTATGTCAAGATTTATTACTATCATCAAGGATATTAGGTTCAACTCTTGTCATCATCATCAAGGATATTACGGTCCAGTCTTGTCACCATCATCAAGGATATTACGGTCAAGCCTTGTCACCACCAAGGATATTACACCAAGTCTTGTCAGCATCAACAAGGATATTACGTCAAGTCTTGTCACCATCATCAAGGATATTAGGTTCAAGTGTTGTCGTCATCATCAAGAATATTACGTCAAGTCTTGTCACCATCATCAAGGATATTACGGTCAAGTCTTGTCTCCATTATCAAGGATATTACGGCTAAGGTTTGTCATCATCATCTAGCATATTACGGTCAAGTCTTGTCACCATCATCAAGGATATTACGGTCAAGTCTTGTCACCATTTAGGATATTACGTCAAGTCTTGTTACCAGCATCATGGATATTACGGTCAAGTCTTGTCACCATCATGGATATTCCGTCAAGTCTCTTCACCATCATCAAGGATATTATGGTCAAGTCTTGTCACCATCAGTATGGATATTACGGTCAAGTCTGGTCACCATTAAGGATATTACGCCAATTCTTGTCACCATCATCAAGGATATTACGGTCAAGTGTAGTGGCCATCATCAAGGATATTAAGATCAAGTCTTGTCACCATCATCAAGAATATTACGGTCAGGTCTTGTGAACATCATCAAGGACATTACGGTCAATCTCTTCACCATATAAAGGATATTACGGTAATATCTTGTGACGATCACCAAAGATATTACGGTAAAGTGTTGTCACCATCATCAAGGACATTACGGTCTAGTCTTGTCACCATCATCAATGATATTACGGTCAAGTCTTGTCAGCATCTTCAAGGATATTACGGTTACGTCTTGTGACCATCATCAAGGATATTACCGTCAAGTCTTGTCACCATCATCAGGGATATAATGGTCAAGTCTTGTGGCCATCCTCAAGGATATTACGGTCAAGACTTATGGCCATCATCAAGGATATTATTGTCAAGTATTGTGACCATCATCAACGATATTACGCTCAAGACTTGTGACCATCATCAACGATATTACGGTCAAGTCTTGTGAACATCATCAAGGATATTACGGTCAAGTCTTATGTCCATCATCAAGGATATTACGGTCAAGTCCTGTGACCATCATCAAGGATATTACGGTAAAGTCTTGTCACCATCAAGGATATTACCTCAATTCTAGTGACCATCATCAAGGATTTTACGGTCAAGTCTTGTCATCATCATCAAGGATATTACGTCAAGTCTTGTGACCATCATCAAGGATATTACGGTCAAGTCTTGTGACCTTGATTAAGGATATTACGGTCAAGTCTTGTTACCATCATCCAGTATATTACGGTCGAGTCATGTGACCAGCATAAAGGATATTATGGTCAAGACTTGTTATCATCATCAAGCATTATACGTCAGGTCTTGTGACCATCATCAAGGATATTACGGTCAAGTCTTGTGACCATCATCAAGGATATTACGGTAAAGTCTTGTGACCATCATCAAGGATATTACGGTCTGGTCTTGTGACCATCATCAAGGTTATTACGGTCAAGACTTCTCACTTTTATCAAGGATATTATGTTCAGGTCTGGTGACTATCATCAAGGATATTACGGTCAAGTCTTATGACCATCATCAAGAATGTTACGGTCAAGTCTTGTGAACATCGTCAAGGATATTACGGTCAAGACTTGTCACCATCATCAAGGATATTACGGTCAAGTCTTGTCACCATCATCAAGGATATTACGGTCAAGTCTTGTCACCATCAAGGATATTACGTCAAGTCTTGTCACCATCATCAAGGATAGTACGGTCAAGTCTTGTCACCATGATCAAGGACATTACGCTCTAGTCTTGTCACCATCACTAAGGATATTACGGTCAAATCTTGTCACCAAAATCAAGGCTATTACCGTCAAGTCTCTTCACCATCAAGGATATTACGTCAAGTCTTGTCACTATCATCAAGGATATTAGTGTCAAGTCTTGTCACCATCATTAAGGATATTGCGGTCAAGTCTTGTCACCATCATCAGGGATATTACGGTCAAGTCTTGTCACCATCATCAAGGATATTACGGTCAAGTCTTGTCACCATCAAGGATATTACGTCAAGTCTTGTCACCATCATCAAGGATAGTACGGTCAAGTCTTGTCACCATGATCAAGGACATTACGCTCTAGTCTTGTCACCATCACTAAGGATATTACGGTCAAGTCTTGTCACCATAAAGGGTATTATGTCAAGATTTATTACTATCATCAAGGATATTAGGTTCAACTCTTGTCATCATCATCAAGGATATTACGGTCCAGTCTTGTCACCATCATCAAGGATATTACGGTCAAGCCTTGTCACCACCAAGGATATTACACCAAGTCTTGTCAGCATCAACAAGGATATTACGTCAAGTCTTGTCACCATCATCAAGGATATTAGGTTCAAGTGTTGTCGTCATCATCAAGAATATTACGTCAAGTCTTGTCACCATCATCAAGGATATTACGGTCAAGTCTTGTCTCCATCATCAAGGATATTACGGCTAAGGTTTGTCATCATCATCTAGCATATTACGGTCAAGTCTTGTCACCATCATCAAGGATATTACGGTCAAGTCTTGTCACCATTTAGGATATTACGTCAAGTCTTGTTACCAGCATCATGGATATTACGGTCAAGTCTTGTCACCATCATGGATATTCCGTCAAGTCTCTTCACCATCATCAAGGATATTATGGTCAAGTCTTGTCACCATCAGTATGGATATTACGGTCAAGTCTGGTCACCATTAAGGATATTACGCCAATTCTTGTCACCATCATCAAGGATATTACGGTCAAGTGTAGTGGCCATCATCAAGGATATTAAGATTAAGTCTTGTCACCATCATCTAGAATATTACGGTCAGGTCTTGTGAACATCAAAAGGACATTACGGTCAATCTCTTCACCATATTAAAGGATATTACGGTAAAATCTTGTGACGATCACCAAGGATATTACGGTAAAGTGTTGTCACCATCATCAAGGACATTACGGTCAAGTCTTGTCACCATCATCAATGATATTACGGTCAAGTCTTGTCAGCATCTTCAAGGATATTACGGTCACGTCTTGTGACCATCATCAAGGATGTTACTGTCAAGTCTTGTGAACATCGTCAAGGATATTACGGTCAAGACTTGTCACTATCATCAAGGATATTAAATTCAAGTCTTGTGACTATCATCAAGGATATTACTGTCAAGTCTTGTCACCATAATAAAGGATATTACGGTCAAGTCTTGTCACCATCATCAAGGATATTACGGTCAAGTCTTGTCACCATCAAGGATATTACGTCAAGTCTTGTCACCATCATCAAGGATATTACGGTCAAGTCTTGTCACCATGATCAAGGACATTACGCTCTAGTCTTGTCACCATCACTAAGGTTATTGCGGTCAAGTCTTGTCACCATATTCAAGGATATTACCGTCAAGTCTTGTCACCATCAATGATATTACGTCAAATCTTGTCACTATCATCAAGGATATTAGTGTCAAGTCTTGTCACCATCATTAAGGATATTACGGTGAAGTCTTGTCTACACCATCAAAGATATTACGGTCAAGTCTTGTCTGCATAAGGGGTATTACGTCAAGATTTATCACTATCATCAAGGACATTAGGTTCAACTCTTGTCATCATCATCATCAAGGATATTACGGTCAAGTCTTGTCACCATCATCAAGGATATTACGGTCAAGCCTTGTCTCCACAAGGATATTACGCCAAGTCTTGTCAGCATCAACAAGGATATTACGTCAAGTCTTGTCACCATCATCAAGGATATTAGGTTCAAGTCTTGTCGTCATCATCAAGAATATTACGTCAAGTCTTGTCACCATCATCAAGGATATTACGGTCAAGTCTTGTCTCCATCATCAAGGATATTACGGCTAAGGTTTGTCAGCATCATCAAGCATATTATGATCAAGTCTTGTCACCATCATCAAGGATATTACGGTCAAGTCTTGTCACCATTTAGGATATTACGTCAGTTCTTGTTACCAGCATCATGGATATTACGGTCAAGTCTTGTCACCATCATGGATATTCCATCAAGTCTCTTCACCATCATCAAGGATATTATGGTCAAGTCTTGTCACCATCAGTATGGATATTACGGTCAAGTCTGGTCACCATCAACGATATAACGCCAATTCTTGTCACCATCATCAAGGATATTATGGTCAAGTGTAGTGGCCATCATAAAGGATATTACGATCAAGTCTTGTCACCATCATCAAGAATATTACGGTCAGGTCTTGTGAACATCATCAAGGACATTACGGTCAATCTCTTCACCATATTAAAGGATATTACGGTAAAATCTTGTGACGATCACCAAGGATATTACGGTAAAGTGTTGTCACCATCATCAAGGACATTACGGTCAAGTCTTGTCACCATCATCAATGATACTACGGTCAAGTCTTGTCAGTATCTTCAAGGATATTACGGTCACGTCATGTGACCATCATCAAGGATATTACCGTCAAGTCTTGTCACCATCATCAGGGATATAATGGTCAAGTCTTGTGGCCATCATCAAGGATATTACGGTCAAGACTTATGGCCATCATCAAGGATATTATTGTCAAGTATTGTGACCATCATCAACGGTATTACGCTCAAGTCTTGTGACCATCATCAACGATATTACGGTCAAGTCTTATGTCCATCATCAAGGATATTACGTCAAGTCTGGTGACCATCATCAAGGATATTACGGTCAAGTCTTGTCACCTTGATTAAGGATATTACGGTCAAGTCTTGTTACCATCATCCAGTATATTACGGTCGAGTCATGTGACCAGCATAAAGGATATTGTGGTCAAGACTTGTTATCATCATCAAGGATTATACGTCACGTCTTGTGACCATCATCAAGGATATTACGGTCAAGTCTTGTGACCATCATCAAGGATATTACGGTAAAGTCTTGTGACCATCATCAAGGATATTACGGTCTGGTCTTGTGACCATCATCAAGGTTATTACGGTCAAGACTTCTCACTTTCATCAAGGATATTATGTTTAGGTCTGGGGACTATCATCAAGGATATTACGGTCAAGTCTTGTGACCATCATCAAGGATGTTACCGTCAAGTCTTGTGAACATCGTCAAGGATATTACGGTCAAGACTTGTCACTATCATCAAGGATATTACGTTCAAGTCTTGTGACTATCATCAAGGATATTACGGTCAACTCTTGTCAACATCAGCAAGGATATTACGGTCAAGTCTTGTCACCATCATCAAGGATATTACGGTCAAGTCTTGTCACCATCAAGGATATTACGTCAAGTCTTGTCACCATCATCAAGGATATTGCGGTCAAGTCTTGTCACCATGATCAAGGACATTACGCTCTAGTCTTGTCACCATCACTAAGGATATTACGGTCAAGTCTTTTCACCATAATCAAGGATATTACCGTAAAGTCTCTTCACCATCAAGGATATTACGTCAAGTTTTGTCACTATCATCAAGGATATTAGTGTCAAGTCTTGTCACCATCATTAAGGATATTACGGTCAAGTCTTGTCACCATCATCAAAGATATTACGGTCAAGTCTTGTCGCCATAAGTGGTATTACGTCAAGATTTATCACTATCATCAAGGATATTAGGTTCAACTCTTGTCATCATCATCAAGGATATTACGGTCAAGTCTTGTCACTATCATCAAGGATATTACGGTCAAGCCTTGTCACCACCAAGGATATTACACCAAGTCTTGTCAGCATCAACAAGGATATTACGTCAAGTCCTGTGACCATCATCAAGGATATTACGGTCAAGTCTTGTCACCATCAAGGATATTACATCAATTCTAGTGACCATCATCAAGGATTTTACGGTCAAGTCTTGTCATCATCATCTAGGATATTACGTCAAGTCTTGTGACCATCATCAAGGATATTACGGTCAAGTCTTGTGACCTTGATTAAGGATATTACGGTCAAATCTTGTTACCATCATCCAGTATATTACGGTCGAGTCATGTGACCAGCATCAAGGATATTATGGTCAAGACTTGTTATCATCATCAAGGATTATACGTCAGGTCTTGTGACCATCATCAAGGATATTACGGTCAAGTCTTTTGACCATCATCAAGGATATTACGGTAAAGTCTTGTGACCATCATCAAGGATATTACGGACTGGTCTTGTGACCATCATCAAGGTCATTACGGTCAAGACTTCTCACTTTCATCAAGGATATTATGTTCAGGTCTGGTGACTATCATCAAGGATATTACGGTCAAGTCTTGTGACCATCATCAAGGATGTTACGGTCAAGTCTTGTGAACATCGTCAAGGATATTACGGTCAAGACTTGTCACTATCATCAAGGATATTACGTTCAAGTCTTGTGACTATCATCAAGGATATTACGGTCAAGTCTTGTCACCATCATCAAGGATATTACGGTCAAGTCTTGTCACCATCATCAAGGATATTACGGTCAAGTCTTGTCACCATCAAGGATATTACGTCAAGTCTTGTCACCATCATCAAGGATATTACGGTCAAGTCTTGTCACCATGATCAAGGACATTACGCTCTAGTCTTGTCACCATCACTAAGGATATTACGGTCAAGTCTTGTCACCATAATCAAGGATATTACCGTCAAGTCTTGTCACCATCAAGGATATTACGTCAAGTCTTGTCACTATCATCAAGGATATTAGTGTCAAGTCTTGTCACCATCATTAAGGATTTTACGGTGAAGTCTTGTCACCATCATCAAAGATATTACGGTCAAGTTTTGTCGCCATAAGGGGTATTACGTCAAGATTTATCACTATCATCAAGGATATTAGGTTCAACTCTTGTCATCATCATCAAGGATATTACGGTCAAGTCTTGTCACCATCATCAAGGATATTACGGTCAAGCCTTGTCACCACCAAGGATATTACGCCAAGTCTTGTCAGCATCAACAAGGATATTACGTCAAGTCTTGTCACCATCATCAAGGATATTAGGTTCAAGTCTTGTCGTCATCATCAAGAATATTACGTCAAGTCTTGTCACCATCATCAAGGATATTACGGTCAAGTCTTGTCTCCATCATCAAGGATATTACGGCTAAGGTTTGTCACCATCATCAAGCATATTATGATCAAGTCTTGTCATAATCATCAAGGATATTACGGTCAAGTCTTGTCACCATTTAGGATATTACGTCAAGTCTTGTTACCAGCATCATGGATATTACGGTCAAGTCTTGTCACCATCATGGATATTCCATCAAGTCTCTTCACCATCATCAAGGATATTATGGTCAAGTTTTGTCACCATCATCAAGTATATTACGGTCAAGTCGTGTCACCATCATCAAGGATATTACGGTCAAGTCTTGTCGCCATCATCAAGTATATTACGGTCAAGTCTTGTCACCATCATTGAGGATATTACGATCAAGTCTTGTGACCGTCAAGGATTTTAGGTCAAGTCTTGTAACCATGATCAATGATATTGCGGTCAAGTCTTTTCACCATCATCAAGGATATTCCGGTCAAGTCTTTTCACTATCAATGATATTACGTCAAGTCTTGTCACCATCATCAAGGATATCACGGTCAAGTCTTGTCACCATCATCAAGTATATTACGGTCCAGTCTTGTCACCATCATCAAGGATATTACGGTCAAGTCTTGTGAACATCATCAAGGATATTACGGTCAAGTCTTGTTACCATCATCAAGTATATTACGGTGAAGTCTTGTGACCATCACCAAGGATATTACGGTCAAGTGTTGTCACCATCATCAAGGACATTACGGTCAAGTCTTGTCACCATCATCAACGTTATTACGGTCAAGTCTTTGCATCATCTTCAAAGATATTACGGTCAAGTGTTGTGACCATCATCAAGGACATTACGTCAAGTCTTGTCACCATCATCAAGGATATTACGTCAAGTCTTGTCACCATCATCAGGGATATTAGGCTCAAGTCTTGCCACCATCAAGGATATTACGTCAAGTCTTGTCACTATCATCAAGGATATTAGGTTCAAGTCTTTTAACCATCAAGGATATTAGTCAAGTTTTGTAACCATCAAGAATATTACGGTTATGTGAAAATAGTATTCGGGTTGAATGTAGTCAAATAGTTGATAAAGCGTGGTTGGATTAATTGTTTTTTCACACAAGCCGTGTGTAAGACAGGAGCTGAATAGAATGCAACATCAATTGACCACAATAGTTGTCTATATTATGAATCCTGTGTCTTAACTACTTACAGCATTGTAAGTCGCCATTGGTGCCGCCAATGAATGTTTGTTCACCTTGTGGTTTATCGGGAAACATGTGAGTCAGTTGAGAAATTCAATGTTATGCTGGTATGTTGCCATGGTAGCTCAGTGGCAGAGCAACCGGCGATAGATCGGGAAATCCGGGGTTCAAATCCCGGCTATGGCATTGCATTTTTAACTCTGTCTCTACCTATCGAACTCCTGTCCTGGTGTGAAAAAACAATTAATCCATATTAAAATATGATCGTGAGTTTAGTGCTCGGTCAACGTTACTACTGTATCAAATCTTTATTCCAGCTTGGAATTAGGCACATGTGTAGTTGTGCTCACATATGAGCTATTCTGATAGAAACTGTTAAATTACTCCGTTAGAAGCTCTTAAGTATAATCCAAAAATAATATTCAGAGAGCAGAATTTGTCTCTTTAATATCATTAAACTAGCATTTAATTTGCAAAGAGGTGATGTGAGTCAATAACCAACCTCACAGGTCTTATGCCATTGTTTAGTTCGCGGTTCTTAGCAAAAACAAAACACAACCACAAAAGGAAGCAATGCTAACATCGAAGTTAACTTCAAATTGCAGACGACACCGTCTTCTTCACCGTGTGGGTGGAACTTTTTTAGGGCTGCTTTTACCCTAGCCTCAGCCTTCAGTCGATGGTAGGGTTGTGATTCTTCAGTCCTCGACTGGCTGAATCACTGGACTTAAAGGGTAGCATGGCTTTATTTTCATTTTATATTTAAGTGCAATTCTTAAGTGGCTTATGTAGCAGGACATTACGCTTTCCAGATAAATATGAATTTTGACCAAAAGTTGAACGTAATGACAAATTGTTTACTATTCTTCTGCGCAACAATGTGTAGAAAACCTGCATCAAATAACTTAAAATCGCGTTTCGAAGAGATAACAACGATGTATAAGTGAAATCTACAATTCATTTAATGTTTCAAATAATAATTTATTTCGCATTTAATTAAGAATAGTAATGAATACAACATTATTCAATCTATTCTATCCTGTAGCAAATTAAGATGCTATCGGTTAAAAAAATCAATACTTATTATTATTCTATGCTAAACAATAAAAGTGATTTATTTGCGCTTTTTAAGATATTATCGTGATTTTAGAAGTGCTTTAAAGTTTTTCGCATCACATTCGCGTCTCACAGCGTCAACAGGTTGCATATACTTCCATCTTGTTGGGCTCTATGTTTCAGAACCCCATAAGATTAATGGGGATGAATTAAAATGTCATTTAGCAGACATCATATTCTAATGAGCAACAGGTTTAGACCAGAAGTTTGATACAAAGCTTTACTTCGCTTGAATGAGGAATACGATTTTTTTGCTTCACCTTTATCTTCTTAAAATTAATCAAAACAATCAGTAAACATCATAATTTTAAATATAACCATTATCTTTGTTTCAACTTAGCTAACTTGAAATATAAGGCTAAAATAAATGAATATAATTAACAATGCTATGCTTTCCATCCATGAATTTCGACAGTATTTATTTGTAAAATCTACGTCACCATTTAAGGATTCATATATTGTACCCACTGAGCATTTTTAAAACCTGCATCCCCCATTTTCATAAAAATACAAAAAAAAAAAAAAAAAAAAAAGGCTCTAAAAACTATATATTATCAAGGCAAACACTATAGCACGACTCTGTTCTTACTAGACGATGACATCATAAATCAGTTGTTATCCCCAGAAGCATTTTTGAGAGCCCTGCGGAAAATGTTTCCTTGCTTTCAAAAGAATGTAACATAATGCAATATCATTTGATCTGAGGATATACAGCTTATTAAATATTTCTAGCTGTCGTTCATGCCCCAAATTGCAGGAAATGTTGGCATAGATGATGAGTTCAGTTCGAGTGACCTTGGTTAGTGCATAAATGTACATGTTCTGCCTTTTTTTCTGTATTTATTTAGTACACAGTAGATAGACAAAGAAGGTTTTGCATTGGACCCAAAAATTCGATACCGAGATTTTAATAGAAATGAACGGACACACACACACACACACACACAGCTTTTTTATACTTGGGGTGTAAAAACACTTTTAAGAAAAGTGATTAAAATGCTCTTAATTAAAGATACTGTGAGAAAAATGGAATGTATAGCTTGAATTTCCTGAGAATAGCCTCTCAATTCTTCTTTATTTTGGTTGATTATTGGATAACTGTTAAACCCTAAGAGATATACAGAAAGTTACCACATATAAATTGTGTGTCCGTATGTCTGTGAACACGAAGACTCGAAAACGAAAATTCGCTTAAATACCAAACTTGATATTTAAATTCAGCAACTTCCAAGAATGTGACACGAACATTTTTAAGAAAATACTCCCACCGCAAATTCTCTATACATGGGAAAAAAGTTCAAAAATGTTAGTTGCTCCAAGATGGCGCTAAAATGTTGATTAAAGTGCTCTTAATTAAAGATACTTTTGTAAAAAATGGAATGTATACCTTGTATTTCCTGAAATTGCTTCTGAAATCTTCTTTATTTTAGTTGATTATTAGATAACTGTTAAACCCTAAGGGATAGACAAAAGGTTACCGCACAAAAATGATGAGTTCATTAAACACACAATTTATGTTACGTGCAACTCTTTTTGTAAAGTTAATCATTTCCGAGATATCCCCTGATATTAATTTCAGTTTTAAAATACATAAAAGTATCTCATAAGAGAATCAGTCAACTCCTGGATGGATATCCAAAGAAAACCCATAACAACCAGCTTTTAAAAGATTTGACTATCGCTTTGGCACAGTGTATTCCCTTATTTCCCTTTTACTTACAAAGAACTGAGTCATAAGACCGTTTCTGCTAATGTTTATCTCGATTCGCGTGAAGTAGATAGAAGAAGAAAGTTTTTTACTTTCTCTATAGGCACTATGTACATAGTGTATTACTTTCTCTATAGGCACTATGTACATAGTGTATTACTTTCTCTATAGGCACTATGTACATAGTGTATAGAGAATGTATTGCACTCCACCAAAAAATTCGATACCGAGATTTCACCGGAAATATATGTTTTAGGGTACCCTTTATCTTAAAAAAGCATTTTCGGAAAAAGGTCCGTGTGTGTGTGTGTCCCTGTGCCTGTGGACACGATAACTCAAAAACGAAAAATAGGTAAAATACCAACCTTGGTATTTAAGTTTAGTATCTTCCAGGGATGCGACATGAAGATTTTGAGAAAAATCCCCCCTCCCCCAACTACCCTTTACATGGAACGTTTTTCGAAAATTTTGATTTTCTCAAAAATGGCTCTAAGGATTTTGATTAAAATTTCGTATATTAAAGACACTTAACTAACAAATAAAATGTATATCTTGAATTTTCTGGGAATAGCCTCTGAAGAGTAGTTTATTCAGGATGAATTTTACTAAATTTTGAATAACTGCTAAACTGTAAGAGATGGAGAAAAACGTACTCCACAAAAAATGTATAGCACGATAAAACACACAATTTATGTTATATACATTTTTTTCGTGGAGTTCGTCGCTTTCGAGACATTCCTTATTTTTGGTTTCTGCTATGAAAAACTTATACATTTCTCATACAGGAATTTGTCAACTGCTGTCCATACAAACAAAGGAACTTCAGTGACATATCAACCAGCTTTTGATTATCACTTTAACCTATGGTACTCCCTTATTTCACCTCTACTTACAAGGAAGCAAGTAATATGGCTATTTCTGCTAATGTTTTACTGAAGTTAGTAGAAGTATAAGCTTTTTAAGAATAATTTGTTGCAGGGATATAGAGAAAGTCATGTGAATGTATCACATCAGATTTTTTAAGAACCATTTCTTCAGAGATATAGAGAAAATTATGTTAACGGAACATATCAGACTTTTCAGTACTGTTTATTTAGGAGAGAGAGAGAGAGAGAGAGAGAGAGAGAGAGAGAGAGAGAGAGAGAGAGAGAGTGTTTGCGTGCGCGTACCTTTAGCATACACGTATAATGTAATTATAACGACAACAGTTTTGCAAGGCAGTAGAGTACATATTGTAGTAGAGGCAAGAGAAGAGAATAAACAAAGGTAACAGTCCAGAATTATAAAGCGTATGCTTCATTTGAGATATTCCTATATAAGAGTGCTTTTTCTATTAAGAAAAAGCAACAATGTTTGCAAGCGAGATTCCTTTCTTTTGAAATTGTTTAATGCGACCTATTTCAAGATCACTTCCGTACATTTAAACACGCTGTCAACAAGAATACAGGTTTTATTTGCAACAGATCTTCTGAAACTATTTTTATTTACGTTGCTGTATACTTTGTGAAACTGCTTCCGTATGCACCAGTAACACGACAAGACTTCAGTGTCTGCTACACTAATATTTTTGCATGAAGTTGACGTAAAAATTTAATCAAATGAGTCGGCAAATAAGCGTAGACACACGATTATAACATTTATAGGGGGATGTTCATCTTTATAACCCCTACGGATACCCTATTCGAGGTTATTACCTTATTTAATTTGAAACCAAACTTTAAAAAGAAATAGAGTTAATAACAGTTGATAGTTATAAGTAAGATAAAACACTACTTCTGAACGGAATGACATGGTGTACCAAACATTGTACAAAGTGCAGACATGGTAATGAAACTAGAATAAAGCACTCCGGCATAGCAACTTGTGGTTACTTCTAGACTACTTACGCTGGGTGCGCGGTCGCACGGTATAGGCACTTATGGTTACTCCTGGATTACTTTTGCTAAGTGCGCGGTCGTACGGCATAGGAACTTATGGTTACTTCTGGAGTACTTGCACTGGGTGCGCGGTCGCAAGGCATAGGAACTTATGGTTACTTCTGAACTACTTACGCTGGGTTCGCAGTCGTACGGCATAGGAACTTATGGTTACTTCTGAACTACTTACACTGGGTTCGCAGTCGTACGGCATAGGAACTTATGGTTACTTCTGAACTACTTACACTGGGTGCGCGGTCGCAAGGCATAGGAACTTATGGTTACTTCTGAACTACTTACACTGGGTGCGCGGTCGCAAGGCATAGGAACTTATGGTTACTTCTGAACTACTTACACTGGGTGCGCGGTCGCAAGGCATAGGAACTTATGGTTACTTCTGGAGTACTTGCACTGGGTGCGCGGTCGCAAGGCATAGGATCTTATGGTTACTTCTGAACTACTTACACTGGGTGCGCGGTCGCAAGGCATAGGAAATTATGGTTACTTCTGGAGTACTTGCACTGGGTGCGCGGTCGCAAGGCATAGGAACTTATGGTTACTTCTGAACTACTTACACTGGGTGCGCGGTCGCAAGGCATAGGAACTTATGGTTACTTCTGAACTACTTACACTGGGTGCGCGGTCGCAAGGCATAGGAACTTATGGTTACTTCTGGAGTACTTGCACTGGGTGCGCGGTCGCAAGGCATAGGAACTTATGGTTACTTCTGAACTACTTACGCTGGGTTCGCAGCCGTACGGCATAGGAACTTATGGTTACTTCTGAACTACTTACACTGGGTGCGCGGTCGCAAGGCATAGGAACTTATGGTTACTTCTGAACTACTTACGCTGGGTTCGCGGTCGTACGGCATAGGAACTTATGGTTACTTCTGAACTACTTACGCTGGGTTCGCGGTCGTACGGCATAGGAACTTATGGTTACTTCTGAACTACTTACGCTGGGTTCGCGGTCGTACGGCATAGGAACTTATGGTTACTTCTGAACTACTTACGCTGGGTTCGCAGTCGCAAGGCATAGGAACTTATGGTTACTTCTGAACTACTTACGCTGGGTTCGCGGTCGTACGGCATAGGAACTTATGGTTACTTCTGAACTACTTACGCTGGGTTCGCAGTCGCAAGGCATAGGAACTTATGGTTACTTCTGAACTGCTTACGCTGGGTTCGCGGTCGTACGGCATAGGAACTTATGGTTACTTCTGAACTACTTACGCTGGGTTCGCGGTCGTACTGCATAGGAACTTATGGTTACTTCTGAACTACTTACGCTGGGTTCGCAGTCGCAAGGCATAGGAACTTATGGTTACTTCTGAACTACTTACGCTGGGTTCGCAGTCGCAAGGCATAGGAACTTATGGTTACTTCTGAACTACTTACGCTGGGTTCACGGTCGTACGGCATAGGAACTTATGGTTACTTCTGAACTACTTACGCTGGGTTCGCGGTCGTACGGCATAGGCACTTATGCTTACTTCTGAACTACTTACGCTGCGTTCGCAGTCGCAAGGCATAGGAACTTATGGTTACTTCTGAACTACTTACGCTGGGTGCGCGGTCGCAAGGCATAGGAACTTATGGTTACTTCTGGACTACTTACGCTGGATGCGCGGTCGCAAGGCATAGGAACTTATGGTTACTTCTGGACTACTTACGCTGGGTGCGCGGTCGCAAGGCATAAGAACTTATGGTTACTTCTGGACTACTTACGCTGGGTGCGCGGTCGCAAGGCATAGGAACTTATGGTTAATTCTGGACTACTTACGCTGGGTGCGCGGTCACAAGGCATAGGAACTTATGGTTACTTCTGGACTACTTACGCTGGGTGCGCGGTCACAAGGCATAGGAACTTATGGTTACTGCTGGACTACTTACGCTGGATGCGCGGTCGCAAGGCATAAGAACTTATGGTTACTTCTGGAGTACTTACGCTGGGTGCGCGGTCGCAAGGCATAAGAACTTATGTTTACTTCTGGACTACTTACGCTGGGTGCGCGGTCGCAAGGCATAGGAACTTATGGTTACTTCTGGACTACTTACGCTGGGTGCGCGGTCAGAAGGCATAGGAACTTATGGTTACTTCTGGAGTACTTGCACTGGGTGCTCGGTCTCAAGGCATAATAGCTTGTGGCTACTTCTGGACTACTTACTCTGGGTGCGTGGCCGCAAGGCATAGGAACTTATGGTTACTTCTGGAGTATTTGCACTGGGTGCTCGGTCGCAAGGCATAATAGCTTGTGGCTACTTCTGGACTACTTACTCTGGGTGCAGGGTCGCAGGGCTCGCAGGAAGCCCTCGCCAGATAACTTCACAAAGCACAATAGTCTTTAATGCAGAAGTAATATGTCTTACCACACTATAAATAATTGACTTTTATACTGTAAATTCCTTTCTATGAATGTACTCGTGGCTACGATCTTGCATACAAGATCTCATTTACCTGCAATAAAAATCTTATGTGGTTCATTCACATGACCTTGTCTACAAACCATTGTTACAAAATATTATTCTTTTATCTGCTTCGTGGTAATTTAGATAAACATCACATCGGAAATAATTCCCTCTAGTAGTATGGAAATGAGGTTATTTTGTATGGTCAGGAATAAGACAAAAGAGAGATGAAACGAAAAATGACTCCCTGTTTGAGAAAAGTTTAAGTAGTTTCAAATTGAAGTCAATAACAATTAATATTGGAAATGGTTAACTTTATAAAAATTGTATATGGCCTAAATTGTATGCTTTAACGAGATCTGAATGCTTACTTTCTCTAGCCTTTGTGTTACAATGTACATAGTAGCTAGAGAAAGCATTCCACCCAAAAAGTCGATGTCGATATTTCATCGGAAATATATGTTTTGAGGTTCCCTGGGTACGAAAAAAAGCATCTTTAGAAAACCATGTGTATGTGTGTGTGTGTGTGTGTGTGTGTGTGTGTGTGTGTGTGTCCGTGGAAATGCTGTTCAAAAACTAAAACTAAAAGACCGTAAAATATCAAACCTAGTGTTTAAGTTTAGTATCTTCCAAGGATGCGACACGAATATTTTGAACTACATCGCCCCTCCCCAAAATACCTTTACATGGAAAAATGTTATCTTTATCAAAAATTGCCCTAAACATTTTGGTTAATACACTTATAATGAATAATTTACACCAAAAATAAAAAGTGTATCTTGAATTTACTGGGCATTGCTTCTGAAGACCGATTCATTTAGGATGAATTTTGCTTAAATTTGCGTAACTGACAAACTGTAAGAAATAGACAAAAACTTAGTGGTTAAAACACACAATTTAATTAATTTTTGTTATAGAATTGACGGTTTCCGAGATCTTCTTTGTTATTGGTTTTAATTTGAAGGTACTTAAACTTTTCTCAATCGGTATGCAAGCTTTCTTTCTTATGTCTTCTGTTTACCTATTTCTGGCAAGCAAAGAAAACAGCATTTCAATAGTTTCACACAGTGACCGGCTTTTAAAGGAATTGAATATCGCTTTAGCCTAATGTATTCATTCCCTTACTCCATTCTGCTTAAAACAATCAAGTAATAAGACCAATTCTGTTTATCTCGATTAGCATAATATAAATAAAAGAATAAACTTTTGTAAGAAAGTTTTGTTCAGCTAGAGAAAGCCATGCAAATGGAACATATCAGATTTTTTTTTTTTTGTGCAGTAAGTTTTCCTCTATCTCTTTCGGTTACCAGTTTTGCAAAATTCATTCAGAATGAAAATAACTTCAGAGGCGAATACCAATAAGTTCAGGAAATAACATTTTTCTTGTCATGTAAATAGCCTTACTATATGGGATTTTAATCAACATCGTTAGAGACCGTTTTGAGAAAAACATTTTTAAATATTTTTCTGTTAAGGGGTGGTTTCTAGTGGAGTGATTTTCTTGAAAATCACACACACACACACACACACACAAACAAATAGCTACACTTGCGTGCGTGGACTGACTTTTTTTCTAAGCATGCTTTTTTTTTTATTATTTATTTTTTTATTTTTTTATTCAGAGTATCTCAAGACATATATTTCCGGTAAGATCTCGACATTGAGTTCTTCGGTAGAACTCAATGCCTTCTCTTTCTGCTATGTGAATAGGGAGAAAATAAAAGCGATATGATGTGTTCCATTCACATGATATTCTCTATTTGTTCTATAAGCAAACTGTAGTTACATTATTTTATCTACAACGAAGATTAACATTTCAGAAATAGTCTTATTATTTAGTTCCTTATGAGTAGAGGGGGAATGAGAGGGCTAGTTATTTCCTGTAACTCCTAAGTGGAGCAAGTAATCATGGCTTCACGGCTGTTCAGGTGTGTCAGATTTATAAAATCCGAGGTTTCGGCCATTCTAAGCTCCATGGCCTTCTTCAGGGACTGAGTGAAATTCCGCCCGTCTCTCCGAGATCTGGCGAGCCTCTGTGTAGTTACCCTGGTAAGGGCTTAACCACAGGAATGAGGAGGATGATTTATGTTTGGTAATAATTGAGGTCTCGGGTGATGTTAAGGAGGTAGCGCTGGATAGGCTCCTTGAACGGTTGCGTCCTTCCTCTGCTCCGCTTTTTTTTTTTTTTTTTTGGTAGTGTTTAACGCCCGCTTTAACTACTTATGGCACCGCAGGCGGTCTGCTCCGCTGGTGTTTGCTTTCATTAACATTGTTTTTTTTGGAGAAACATTGTTTTTTTTTTTTGGAGAATTTTGATTGGCCGCTCCCAATGATGTGAGGGGAGTACTTAGTTCAGCTAATTTGCTGTTCAATGGTTTGAAGCCGTTGTTACCGGGGGTGCCCGCAAGCCATGCGGGGAACCCGATACCGCCTTTATCGGCGTTTAGTAGGTAAGTACTCCTCCAGCGATCTGACTAGTGCGTTCTCATGTTCTGGCGTAGAATTTCTGAGCCCAGCGCTTGATTACATCCTCCACGTATGGGAGCGTCGAAGTTTCATGTAGTAGCCTCACTGGGAAACCTCGGCATACAGAATAGATTGACCAGAATCATCTATTCTGTATCCGCTATAATCAGAGAAGCCAGGAATCTGCTGCCATACTCCACCTTCGCAGGCGTAGAGCATCAGGGGGACTATGAGCGCCTTGAAAAGACGTAACTTTAAGTGGACCGGCATGTAAGAGCCCAGAACAGGGTAAAGAGTGGCCACCCGGGTTAACGGACATCCGCCACTGTCAGCACCAGTCCTAAACGAGACGGAGGTGTCTCTGTATTGGATTGAAGTCTGCCATAAAGAGGTTAAACAAGGTGGGTGCTAACACAGAGCATTTGGGGATTCCGCCTCGTAGAATACCTTCGAGAGGGTACGAAGGAGGCTAATGGAGCGATAGCTAGAAGGAAGCGCTGGGTCCTTGCCGGGCTTCAAAATGCATACCACCCGCGGCACTTTGCACTCCTGTGGGCAGTTGCCCAGGGTGAGGCAAACGCTGAACACCTTGGTCAGGAACAGCAGTGCTCTGAAGGGAATGTTGGTAATCATGTTAGGCGTAAGCCCGTCTTGCCCATAAGCCTTATTGGTGTAGAGATGCCGGAGTGCGCCTTGGACTTCACTAGGGTGGATGATTGAAAGGGGATCCTCAGCTTCATCAGGCTGAAGCCGCAGGTAGCGGTCAACTTCCTCATGAACTTGGGCGGTGAAGAGTACGTCCTGGGGGTCCTCTCTCGGCCTGCAGGTATCCTCTATGTAGTTCGCAAGCACCTTTGCTTTGGCTTGTGGTTCATATACAAGGCCAAGTTTGCCTTAAAGTGGGGAGTGGTACTGAATCCGTTGGCGTCGGAGGCTTTTTGCGATTCTCCAGTCGTCCTCACCCTCCAGAAATTGCACAGCCATTGTGGCCTCCCACGCTTGCACTCGGTACTCGCGTAGTCGGACATAGACCTCACGACGGAGACGCCGTAGAAGACCTCGATTGTCGATTGTGTGGCGTTAGGTTTCGCTGGAATAGTCTGTGGGCTACCCAGGAACGTTTTATAAGAAGTTCCAGGTCTAAAGAGAGGATCTCTGGTTGAGGGGGCGTTCGGATGGCGAGGTTGTGAACCATCCTTACCACTGTGGTTGTAAAGGTTTGTACTGCAGTCTGTGGGTTAGAGATAGGTGATGCTGAGTAAATCCTTTACGCATTCCCAGCCGATTTCTCTGGTGTGACCTGGCTGGCCGCTCTGGTGCTGAATTCCACCAACAGGGGATTGTGGTCGGAATGGAGTGCTGCGAGTGACGTGAGCATGGGATGAGCATTGCTTTGTGATCACAAAGTCGATGGCAGATGGTTGTCCTCGACCATACGGATGCTATGTGAGTTTCCAGGGGCCCAGAACTGTAAGCTGGGGATCGCTATCTATCATGCGAATCATTGTAGGATCCGCGCGGGGGCCAGAATGCCAACGCTGATGTTTGGCATTGAAGTCCCCGGCGAACATCACCAAGGATGGAGGGTGAAGAGGGATTGGTAGTCAGCAGGTAAGAACGGCCTACTGGATGGGCGTTCCTCCGAGCTCAACACACTCTTGCATCGCCTCAAGGGCTTGTAATGGAGGGTAGGGATAGGTTTGTGATCCACGTTTTGCCTCACAAGGATCGCTGTGCCGCCTCCAGGCGGGGCACTCGGTCACTGAGGTGACAAACGTAGCCAGCTATGTGGAAAGGAATGTCAGGACGCAAATGTGTTTCCGAAACTAGTATGAGGTCCAGGGCATATTGGGCAGCAAAGTGCTGAAGTTCATCTCTTTGTTCTCTCACGCCATTGGTATTCCAAAAGACGAATCGTAAGGTCGTATGAGACCTAGTTGTGTCCGTCATTTGGAGTCAATGGGGCGAGGCTGAACAGAAAGGTGAGGCCCTCAAAGAGGATCATTGCCTTGCTGGTTGGATCGATAGCCTAGAAGTACCTGATAAAGAGGTCCCGGATGCTCTCAGCGTTCAGCAATAATTGCTGAAGCCACCCCAGTAGATCCGAGAACTCCACAGCAGGATCGGTGGAGTGTAGGGTTGGAATTGGTAGATTAGATTGAGGAGGTGGAGCATATATTACGGGCCTCTCCTCTCGGGAGATGCACGCCGGCGTCGGCACTGGACCGGTAACCGCGGGCACCTGCCGATCAGAATCGAATTCTGTTGGGCTACTGCCGATTTTTCTGGTTGTAGCAGTCTGATATTGCGCTATGTTCTTTGCACCTCTCTTCAACTGTGCGTCCAGTTTGTTCAACGTGCACCTTCCCGCATTTGCACGGAATTTTGTGCACTTCTGGAACTTTTATCGCTCTCAGGTACTACTGGATTTTCTTAGGGGCTGAAAAGTAGGTCTTGATGTGTTTGGCAAGAATGCGGGAAATTTTGTTAGAAGTAGGACCATAGAATGGTATGAATGCCTTGCTTAACCATGTATCTCTACCCTTGGAATTAGGAGGGCACAGCGAATCATTCTTTGTTTTCAAGACTTTCTTGTAGGCCCCCTTGATGTCCTGCAAGTGTTGAATCCTAAGTTTAGCATAGAACATCGTTACGACGTTTCCGTGATCGGATTTTAGTTCCTAGTTCGTCAGTTCGCCGCTGTGCGTCATTGTGAAAGTGATCAGCTCTCGGCCCGCAGACGGCACTGTAGGACAGACACTAAATGGAAGAATTTTGTCCAGGAACCTTCTTCTTTCAAGGCATGGTATTCTTTTACGTGCAAATAAGCATAACACGGAACCATCGGCTTTACTACCCACCCGAAGGAAACCATGCTAGGGATTTTTGCATCCCAAAAAAAGCAATCATCCTCTGCCGGGTTTGAACCTGTGATTTTGAGTTTTAGGGCTAGCAAAGTAACCAAGGCGACAGCTAAATCTTTTAAAAGCTGCCACTATGGAATTGTCATTGTTCTCTGTCAATGGCCGGATGTAAAACAATAAGATACCGATGAGGTCTGTCCATTTGAGAAAGGTTTATACGTATTTTAAAATTGAAATATCTCTGAAATAGTTATCTGTACTAAAAACAATATGCATATGATATAAATTATGTGGTTTATTGAGACCTACATTTTTTGTGCGGTAAGCTTTTGTCTATCTCTTATGGTTTACCAGTTAACCAAAAGTATTAATAATGAAGAGCAGATTAGTGGCTATTCCGAAGAAATTAAGAATATACGTTTTGTTTGCCATGTAACATCTTTAATATTCTACATCATTTTAATGAAGTTATTAAAATCATTTTTTAGAAAATCTAAAATTTCGAAAAATATTCCATGTAAAAAGTGTTTCGGAGAGGTGAAAATCCTGAAAATTTTCTTGTTGTATCCTTGGAAGGTATGGTATTTCACCAAGTTTTTTAATTATGCAGTTCACATACACATACTCTCTCTCTCCCTGTCTCTCTGTCTCTCTCTCTCTGTCTCAAACACAGACACACACACACGGATCCTTTTCTAATTGTTTTTATTCGGGAGCCTCAAAACATGCATTTCCGGTGAAATATCGATATAGAATTGGGGTGGGATACAACACCTTCGCTACTTACAATGTATATTGTACATACATGCTTAAAAGGGTAACATAAAAGGATAAATAAATGGATTTTCAACACTCACTTGTTGCTTTGAATTTTAGAAGAAAACAGTTTCAGAGTTTCATGAACGCAATAATAGGCAACAATGCTGTAGGTGTAAACTAAGCTTCAGTTCTTCTTTCCTTTGTAAGAAACCCCTGAAACTTTGTTACAAGTTGCCTGAGTGTGCACGCAAATAAGCTGAAATGTAATGAGAAAAGTTACTTAAAACTTCTCTAGAGCAAATGTTTGATGTTTTTTAATAACCCGTCTGAGTTTAAGCGTTCCAAAACTGCTCCAATATGGAAGAATATCATTATTACTTTCTTCAAGTCTGATGAAAGAAAGTCATAGAGAGACGCAGAAGCAGATTTAAATGTAAAGTACAATTTTATCCGCAAACTGTCCAATATATTATGTGGCCAGAGATTTTGCTTTATCGTTTATAATATCTTCTGTAGATGTTTGTTGAGTAAAATGATTGTAACATAATCTGAAGATATTCAGTAATTCCATTTGTGAATCCATGTATTACCCACAACCAATAACATATTATTTTGTTAACAGCAATAACAGCTAAGTTCTGTGGTAAAAGCAAACACGCACTTCCAACGCAATTTATTGTATAATTGTGATAGTTTAACCCATTTCACAAAGCACTATACAGGTTTTTAAGAATTCTATAAATTCCCTAAGTTTTCGTAACAATCAAATTCAAGCTTTGTGGCAATGTACAAATTGATAAGAACAGATTTTGCTCCAAGATTCATATTTATCACGTGGCCAAGACACAGAATCTTACCTCGATTTGTTATTTGTTTAAAACAATTCTTTATTTCTTTTTATTTTCTCTGTTATGCACATACAATGTACCTAGTAGGAATAGAGGACCCAAAAACTCGGTAACGAGATTTCATCGAAGTACATGTTTTAGCTCCCTTGATTAAATACAAGAATAAGCTTTTGTAAGAATACTTTGCATAATGATAGTACAGAATGTCACGTGAGTGCAGCATATCATATCATTGTACTTTCTCTACAATGTGCATAGTGAAAGAATTGTATAAATCCATGGCACGACGGCTCACGGGGAACCTTGGCCTACCGCCCGGCCGCTGCGTCCCCCATCTCGGTCCACTACAGACGTCATGGATGGGGTGCAGTATTGGAGGGTGAGACGTGGTCAGCGCCTCGAGCCCCTCCCGGCCGGTTAATGCGGTCCTCACGACCAGGAGCCGCTACTTCTCCATCAAGTAGCTCCTCAATTGGCCCCCCAGGGACCTCACGAGGCTGAGTGCACCCCGGTCCAGGTCTCCCAGCGGGGGAAAAATCCCCACGCCGGTACTGGGAATCGAACCCAGGTCTCCCGCTTGGTAGGCAGCTGCGCTACCACCGCGCTAAGGAGACGACCGAAAGTATTGTATTGCACCCAAAATTCGATACCGAGATTTCACCGAAAATACATCTTTTGGGACCCCCTGAATAAAAAAGAACATGTTTAGAAACATGTCCGTGTGTGTGTTTGTGTGCGTCTGTGTGTGTCTGTGTGTGTGTGTGCGCGCGTTTGTGGGCAGCGTAGCTCAAAAATGAAAAGTCCGTTAGTTACAAAATTTGGTATTTAAGTTCAGTATCTTCCAAGCATGCGACAGGAAGATTTTCAAGAAAGTTCACCCAATCTATCTTTTACATAGAAAAATTTCGAAAGTTTTAATTTTCTCAAAACTGGCTCTAATGGTTTTGAATAAAATCTCTTATATTTAGGAAGTTTACATGACAAATAAAATATATATCTTGCATTTCCTGGGAATAGCCCCTGAAGACCTCTATATTCAGGTTTATTACTTTATCTGCACGTAGTATGAGATAGGTATTGTAGTATAGAGAAGGTATTATACTCCACCCAAAAATTCGAGACCGAAATTTCACCGGAAATATATGTTTTAGGGTCCCCTGTATGCAATAAAAGGATTTTCAGAAAAAGGGTGCGTATGTGTGTGTCCGTGTGCTCGTGTATCTGTGAACACAATAGCTCAAAAACGAAAAGTCGGTAAAATACCAAAGCTGTTATTTAAGTTTAGTATCTTCCAGAGATGCGACACGAAGATTTTGAGAAAAATCCCCAAACTACACTTTACATGGAATTTTTTTTGAAAATTTTGATTTTCTTAAAAATGGCTCTAATGATTTTGATCGAAATAACGTATATTAAAGAAATTTACCTGACAAATAAAATGGACATCTTTAATTTTCCTTTAAGACTACTTTATGGTGAATTTTCCGGAGTTTGCTGCGGCCTTATATGTGGCATGTTCTGCTGATCAGCACGTTTGGAGCAGCAGATGCTGCGTTCAAATAACGCTCTCAAATTTTGCATAACTGCTAAACCGTAAAAGATGGACAAAAACTTACCACACAAAAATTTTGAGCACGTCAAAACACACAATTTATGTTATATATATATTGTTTTCGTTAGTTGACTTTTTTTTTAGATACTCCTTGTTTTAGGTTTCAGTTTTAAAAGAAAACATACTTTTCTCATACAGGAATTTGTCAACTCCTGTCCATACAAACAAAGGAACATCAGTCACATAGCAACCATCTTTTGACTATCACTTTAACCTATGGTACTCCCTTATTTCCTTTCTATTTACAAGGAAGTAAGCAATAAGATTATTTCTGCTAATTTTTTCTCGATTAGCATGAAGTTAATAGAAGCATTAGTATTTTAAGAATAATTTGTTGCAGAGATGTAGAGAAAGTCATGTGAATGGAACACATCAGATTTTTTTACTGAATTTTACATAAGTGATATACCGTAAGGGATACACAATAACTTACTATACAAGAGACGCAGATCTCGATAAAGCACACAATTTATGTCATACATTTGTTTCGTGTAGTTGGCCGTTTTCGAGATACTCCTTTTACTGATTACAGGGTTAAAATACTTACCCTTCTCATACGGGAGCTTGTCAATGCCTGAATACGCAAAGAAACTTTGTTCAGTCCCATAGCAACCACATTTTGAAATACTTACCCTTCTCATACGGGAGCTTGTCAATGCCTGAACACGCAAAGAAACGTTGTTCAGTCCCATAGCAACCACATTTTGAAATACTTACTTTTCTCATACGGGAGCTTGTCAATGCCTGAACACGTAAAGAAACGTTGTTCAGTCCCATAGCAACCACATTTTAAAATACTTACTTTTCTCATACGGGAGCTTGTCAACGCCTGAACACGTAAAGAAACGTTGTTCAGTCCCATAGCAACCACATTTTAAAATACTTACTTTTCTCATACGGGAGCTTGTCAATGCCTGAACACGCAAAGAAACGTTGTTCAGTCCCATAGCAATCACATTTTAAAATACTTACTTTTCTCATACGGGAGCTTGTCAATGCCTGAACACGTAAAGAAACGTTGTTCAGTCCCATAGCAACCACATTTTAAAATACTTACTTTTCTCATACGGGAGCTTGTCAATGCCTGAACACGCAAAGAAACGTTGTTCAGTCCCATAGCAATCACATTTTAAAATACTTACTTTTCTCATACGGGAGCTTGTCAATGCCTGAACACGTAAAGAAACGTTGTTCAGTCCCATAGCAACCACATTTTAAAATACTTACTTTTCTCATACGGGAGCTTGTCAATGCCTGAACACGCGAAGAAACGTTGTTCAGTCCCATAGCAATCACATTTTAAAATACTTACTTTTCTCATACGGGAGCTTGTCAATGCCTGAACACGCAAAGAAACGTTGTGCAGTCCCATAGCAACCACATTTTAAAAAAATTCGCTTCTACATATAAGGAACTAAGTAATAAGACCGTTTCTGTTAATGTTTATCTCGATTAGCATGAAATAGATAGAAGAATAAGCTTATTAAATATAATTTGTTACAGAGATGTAGAGAAAAGCATTTGAATGGAACACATCAGATTTTGTTACCTTCTCTGGCACGTATGAACAATGCACGTAGTAGATGGGGAAGGTATTGTGTTCCACCCAAAAATTCGATACTCAGATTTCACTAGAATTACGTTATTTGAGGACACCTAAATAAAAAACTTTAGAGAAAGGTCAGCGCGCGCGTGTGTGTATGTGTGTGTCTGTGTTCGCATAAGTCGAAAACGAAAAGTCTGTTAAATACCAAACTTGATATTTAAGTTTAGTATCTTCGAAAGATGCGATAACATTTTCAAGAAAATCTCCCCACCCCAAACTACATAACAAAGGATAGTTTGTAGTAGGGAAGTTTACCTCCAAAATGGCTTTAATGATTTTGATTAAAATATTGTATATTAAAAGGTATTGTGGCAATGCCGCCCGTGTTTGTGAATAATTTCGCGTTCTCTCTGGTATGCGGCACTGGAACTGAAAAACAAATTCATGCCTTAAAAAGATCAGGAATCTTCTAGAATTCCACCCTTACTCCTATTCGAATGGGACTTCTACAAACTTCCCAGAAGTTGTATAACGTCACTTTCTAGCTATGAAAGGAGGAAGAATTCCAGTACAGGAGAGCAGGCGTGCTGTATTGTGAATTGTACTGAGTCGTGAGTGTGTAGAGTGTTTGCGTTCAGTGGTGCGCGACCCATGAATGGCGTGGAACATATACTGTCGACGCATCGAAATATCGAGTCATTCATTCGCAACAAGTGAATCAAGTAACCGTTTTTTGAGTCAATAAACACATTTTTACAGCATTTATATGGCAAATAAAATGTATTCGAATTTCCTATGAATAGTCTAAAGACTGTTCGTTCTCAATGGAGTTTTCTAGAACTGGCAAACAGTAAGATATAAACAAAATCTTACTATACATAAAATATAAATTCGTTAAAAGACACAATTTATGTTAGTTACTTTTTTTGTGGAGTTAAACATTCACGAGATATGCCATGTTAGTTGTTTAATTTGAAAGTACCTTTGTCAAATGTTAAGTTCTCTTTCATTTTTGCTTTCTCAAGCACATACACGTTGGATGGAGAAAGTATTGTATTCCACCCAAAATTTGATACCAAGGTTTTACCAAAATACATGTTTTGAGGCCCTCTGAATAAAAAAAATTATAAATATGCCCGAGTGTATGAGCGTGTGTTGTGGCGGAGGCTAGAGGGTCAGCATAGATCAAAAACGAAAAGTGTGCTAAGTACCGTCTTGGTATTTAATTTCAGTAATATACAAGAATGCGACACGAACATTTTCAAGAAAATCCTCACCCCCAACTACTCTTTACATCATCTCTTTACATTTATTTTTTCACAAATGGATCTAAAGATTTTTATTAAACTGCCATGAGTTTAAGATATTTTTATGTGAAACGAAATGTATATCTTGAATTTTCTGGGAATAGTCTCTCCAGAACTTTTTATTTTGAATGACTTTTGTATTCATTTTTATAACTGGTAAACCGAAAGAGATAGTAAAAACCGTACTCACAGAAAAAAAAAATAATAAATCCCGTTAAAACACACAATTTATGTCATATATTCTTTTTTGTAGAAATAGCCGTTTTCGAGAATTTTCGAGTTATTAGTTTCAGTTTTAAGGTAATTAAAATGTTCTGAAACGTGAAGTTGATTTTTTCATCTGTCTTTTGTTGACTCCTAGCAAGCAAAGAGAACCGAATTTCAATTCTTTCACACAGCGACCGGCTTTTAAAAGATTTATCTAATACTTTATGTGTGCATTCCTTTATTTACCTTTAATCTACAAAGAAGTAAGCAAAAAAAACAATTCTGGTAATGTTTATCTTGATTAGCATGGTGTAGATAAAAAGAATAATCTTTTGGCAGAAACGTTGTTTATGGAACAACTAAAGAGAGTCATGTGAATGGAAAACATTTTTATTTTGTGTTACTCCTAGCCACGTTTAGCGACAGCTTTTGAAAGATTTGATTATCGTTTTGTCGCAGCTCTTTCGTCCACCTTTGAATCGGTCTGAATTAGTGCCAGTGAAATACTCTTAAAATAAGCGTGTACGTACCTCCTTGATGTCCGGTGATGCGCCGGCTAAGCTCATCGATGTTAGAACACATAGAATCGACTCTCACTGTGGCGAGGAAGAATGAGCTGGGTATGTCACACTGGCAGACTCACAGAAGTAAGTGCTTCACTTAGATTCGTCACAATTGATGCTCCTTATTCGTACTTCTTCTTCTTCTTCTTCTTCTTCTTCTTCTTCTTCTTCTTATTATTATTATTATTATTATTATTGAGGCACTACTGCGTCGAGGGACTCCCGACATAGTTCTTGTAGATTCTTCTGGCTACAAAGTTTCTCTTTGCCTCGGTCGTTAATAGTTATCGCTTACTTCACTATTACGCGATATAAAACTTACACATCAACTAATGCGGCAACTGCAGTTTTTCGCGCCAGATTGTCACATAATCAAGAACCAACAATACAAAACAGAACGTACATACAGCATCCTCTTTTCTCGTGTGCACACTACTTTTATACCCAAAATATCCAAGCTTGGTGCTTATTTCTGATTGGTTACTAAGTAGCTCTAAGGCATAGTTATCGCGTGGTTAGTTTAGGGTTCATGGTATTCTACTTACGTGACCGCTCTTTATAATGAAAGAGTCCAGAACTTCGAACTTTTAGGGGAAAACCCTGTTTCTTAGACATTGCACCAAAACCTTGCTCTTACAAAACTATTTGTATATTTGGATTGACAAAAGAAGTGACCTTGACCGATATAATAACACATTCTTACCCTCATGTTTTGTTCTGCATTTGCCAAGACCTGGCTACTGAAGCAAATATGTTTCCTATACTAAACCTGTGCAAATTAATAACTAAAATAATAAAAAGCAAAATGTGATAATATACTGTTGCAGCCCCAGTCTAAAGTATTCACTTATTTTCCTTCTTCTTATAAGACACTAAGTATTAAAACTATCTCAATTACCATGAAGTAGATAGAAGAATAATCCTTTGTAAGAATAGTTTCTTATTAGAATAATAAAAAAAGTATATGAATGGAATAAACATCATAGAGGTGCACTTATTTATTTATCTTTTTTGAGCTAGGGGTATTCACATCGTTGCCTCTGCACCACAAAAAACTCCTTTCTGGTGGTTATCTATTTCTCTTGATTATTTACTTTTCAGGCTGCGCTAATGGTCTACGTGGCAAGAAAATTCTTAAGGTGTCCATTGAAAGTGATAATTTGGACAGTTTATTATATTAATAGGTAATCTGCAGCACATTCCTTTCAATGATTGTTGATTGTGAAGAAAAGTTATTTCAATCTCGACACCAATGTCGTTAATGCAGGTAATATATGCACACACAAAATATGCTCAATTAAGGCATATTCACATAGAAACATTAACATGACTCCATAAACATAGACACCTTATCTATTGTGCGCTGATACTTCTCAGAAGGAAAAAGTAAGGGAACCACTGAGGCCAAGGCATACACGCTACAGAGACGCGTGGAAGTACCTTACCAGGTTCGGGGTCTTATCACACGTTTCCGTCATGCAAGGACAGCTGCCACATGTTGGTGTAATCGAGAATAACAGTATCTGTAGTGCGCATGCATCTGCCAACACACATTCAAGGGAACGACTGAGGCCAAGGCATACACGCTACAGAGACGCGTGGAAGTACCTTACCAGGTTCGGGGTCTTATCACACGTTTCCGTCATGCAAGGACAGCTGCCACATGTTGGTGTAATCGAGAGTAACAGTATCTGTAGTGCGCATGCATCTGCCAACACACATTCAAGGGAACGACTAAACATCCGGCTTGTGAGTGGCACTACCGCAATCGGTCAAAAAGACAACGCTGATTTAGAAATAAAATAACTTCTATCAAATTCCCTTATTTTCCTATTTCATGTATCCAAGCATTACAATAATGTTTTTTCCTCTCAAATCCCAGTAACACATGAAACCTTGTAGATTGCAAGGTTTGGTGTCAGCGTCTGGCGATAGTGTGCGTGTTCACGTAAACGAAAACCGTTGGAATGGTCTTGTTCTTTTACCCCATAGCTAGCGTTGGTGTTTGTGGTACATTTTCATTAACGTTTCTATGTGAATGGTGCCTTAAACTTTAGTTGATTGGAAACGTTAGCAAAAAAATCTGATGTGTTCCATTCACACGACTCTCCCTACAAATTATTGTTTCAAATGTTATTTTCCTATGTTTGCCACATGGCAATTGAGCCAAACATTAGAATAAATTGTTTTATTACTTAGTTCCTTATTAATAGGAGAGAAATAAGGCAATATACTAGGTTACAGGTAGTCAAATATTTTAAAAACCCGATTACAATGTGAAACAATTGAAATTCAGTATGCTTTGCACGGCAAAAGCAGAGATGAAACGAAAGATAGCCCTCCGTTTGAGAAAAATTTAAGTGTTATAAAATTGAAACTAATAATGAAGTACATACTGGAAATAGGGGTCAGCATACTTTGAGCAAGTATAGTTTTACAACATTTGACAAAATTTACAATACATAAAACAACAATAAATGGTAATGATTGAAAGTTTTACTACATATTTACAATGAAATTATACATATTTTGGTTTATTTTTCATGATTTTGGTTGTTAAAATAGATTTTTAAAAAAATCAGATATATAAAAATACATTGAAAAATATTTTGCAAAAGCACACAAAACTTGTGTACATTTTCCTTGGGAACCATTTGTAACACACAACTCTAAACATTCAGGCATATTTCGGATATACCTAGCTACTCTGGAGGGCAGAATGTTTAAAATATATTAATTGGTGAAGTCTAGAAAATATAATTGTTAAATTGTGAAATATGTTTGGACTTTTAAGCCATTTCGTAACAAGTTTTCAGTTTGCTCATATGCTTAATAGTAGATGAGCTTAAAAATACTATTTTACAGACTACGTAAGTGTGGAAAGTTTCAAGCCCTATGATTAGTAGTTTATGAGAAAAAAGTACCTTTGCACATAACATTTACATACTGAGAAATAGTTGTTTTGTGATGCTCTGCAAGCCTACCTTAATACTTTCTAAGATCATAGTTATCATTATCGTCATATATGTAGGTCCTCCAGCTGCTTCTCTACTTGCCTCCTTTTTATTCTAGTCTCTTTTGTTGAGGCTTGTGCTGCTCTTTGGACTTGGTAGAGGCATTGCTCATCGATCCGCTGAAGAGTTTTCTATGACGGTCCTGTTTTCAGCCTCATTTCATTTAGCACAAGAAGTCTGCTCACAGCACAACCATTGAATGTAATAATGGCGCCATGGGCACACATTTTCACTACATCTGATGACACAAACACTGTCTTGGGCACACGTTCCCATATAGAATTGTTAAAACTTTCATTTTGATTTTGGGTGTATCCATACAAGCACTTACTCAGTAGATTTGAGTCACTCAGTTCCTATAAATACGCTTTATTGCCTCTATTACATCATATGAGTTTGTATGCCTATAAGACTCAGCTGACATTGCAGCCTTGTGGTAACCACACAAAGTGTCAGGCCCCTTAGGACAGAAGGCATGATGAGCTTTTTCATCTGCCGACGCAGCATTTCTCATGGCATCAATGGCATGTGTACTTCTTCTTATTGCAAGGCCATGATATGTTTTCAGCTGATCAATAACTTTTGTTGTCAATAGACCTATCCCTCAGTTTTCTTCCACTTCGTTTATGGCTATGGCCCACACATTCAAGTTTTTCAATCACATCTCCACAAGGCTTACATTCATTGAACGCTTTGGAGTCCCCATCCTCCAAGTATTTAACATACCTCACACCACGAGGACCTACAGAATAACAGACTATATTCTTGGCTCCCTCTGCTTCCATGCTGCCACTGGTTCTTCTTGTATTGATGGTCTCCCTTTTTACTGTTACAACCAGTGCAGTGATTTGCAAGGGCTTCACTTTCCCATTGTCAATGGATGTTACAGCTACCACACCATGATGTGACAGATGTCCATGCTGCCAGGTTCCATCTACTACAACAGTAGTATCCATGTGACCTTCCTGTTGCTCCAATAATTGCTTTGCAGCCAACATCATTGAGCCATTTCAAATGTCGCTCTAAAAATTCTGAATAATCGCTAAACCTTGAAGGAGAAGATGACAAGTTTAGCAAGTTCTCCCCGCTTTTGATCTTTCCTAATGCATCTTAGGCCATAAACAAATGTTACATTTACCTGCGTTTTTTTTGTATCAGATGTCCTGGTGGAATTACTTGCTTTGCAGTTTGTGCAAGACAGAGTTATTTGGTACCACTAGCCTAACGTACTATTTATTTTTTCTTCTATGTACAAAGAGCCCACGCCCTTGCAATATTTATATTGGGTTTCTGCTAGTAAAGGAAGTCAATAGCTTACACTAATAATAATATTAACCTATTTACAGATGACACCTTCTCGACATCCACTATTTGTACTAGAAAACTTCTTTGTTGAAGAACTTACAACTTCAGATACAACTTCACAGTTCCCATTTAGCATATGGTTCTTGTGAAACTTGAAGGTTATGGCTGTTACTATTGTCAGTAAATGTGTACTGATTTCCAAAAATGTGCGTTTTTATACGCTTTTGTACTCCTAGGCATATTGCTGCAATTAACTACCTAACAGAAGTAATCACTGATGTAAAAAAGCGCAAATACTAGTTTTTGTTTACTTTCCACAATATACAGAAGAGGAAATCAAAGAGAAAGCTGCAGAGAAGCCACAGCATCTTAGGATGGAAAACAAGTTTACCACAGAAAATGTTCACACAAAAGACCAAAGAAACACGAATTTGGGTGGAATGAACCTATTGGAGGGCCGTGGCAAAATGGTGTATCTGAATTTAAACAGCAGCATGCTCAACTTAAAATCCTTATAAAAGTGGTAGTAATTGTACGAACAACATGAATGATAAATCACTCTGTTCAGGAAAACTGAACATTTTTAAGACAATGAAAAACAAAAAATGTGATATTTGAAAAGTTCACAGTACACTGTCCCCTTAGTTCTACAAAACAAAAATAATGTATATTACATGAAGTGTATTTTAACGAGATCTACATTTTTTTGTTTCATAAGATCTTGTCTGTCTCGCACAGTTTACCAGTTATGGAAAATGCATTCAGAATGAAGGTCTTCAAAAGATATTGCCAGAAAATTCAAGATATACATTTCGTTTGTCATGTAAATATGTATACAATATCTTAATCAAAATAGTGAGAGCCATTTTTCAGAAATATAACATTTTCAAAAAAGTTTCGTGTCGCATCCTTGGAAGATACTAAGCCTTAAATACCAGATTTGGTATTTCACGAACTTTTCGTTTTTGAGCTATGCTATCTATACAGACACATCCATCCACACACACACTCACACACACACGCACACACTAGCGGACCATTTTACAGAAAAGTTCTTTTTACGAGAGTTATATTCAAAGCGGTATGTCATCTTTTGAATCTCACTGTATCCGACAGCATCGAAATTCGGAGCAGAAGTTCACTCTTCAACTTCTGAGACGGTTTAGTAAGTACCTCTGACCAAAAGTAATATAATTTTCTCGCAAGTAAAGATTTTGCCCGAGGAGGACGTGATCTAGTTTGTTCCACAGCATTTGCGGATGTGGAACACAACTCTATTATTTTGGATCGATGCATCAAGCTCGTCAGTCGGTTGCTACTCCCCTCCCTCGACACAATGTTGTTACCCAGATTTAATTTTCTGAACTACAGTAGCCGCTGTACAAAATTAACCCCGGGACTTGCTCCTCTTTCATTCTGAAAGCATTGCTGCTATTCAATGGAAAACAATTTCAGTAGTGCAAACTTCCCCCATTTGTGCTGCTGAAGTACGTGTGGCCAAAAATATTAAAGGGATCTCATGTGAGATAGACACAATGTGTTACATTCACATCCCGTAACAAAATATTCTTTAAAAACCTTACTTTTCTATCTACTTCTCATATGTGGATATAAACATACGCGGAAATACTTTTATTACATACTTGAGTGTAGGTAGGCGGGAATAAGGAAATACATTGGGCTAAGGAAATAGTAAAATCTTTCGAGAGCTGGCGGCTACGTCACGCATTGATATTCCGTTCTCTTTGCTTCACCAGCAGAAAGAAGAATTAATAACAATTTTCTATTTCAAAACTGTATAAATATTGTCAAATTGAAACCAATTACTATGAATATCTCGGAAACGGCCAACTCCACGTAAAATAATTTTGTATACTTTATTTGTTTTAATATGTATTTTTTTTTCTTTTTTTAAGTTTAACGTCCTGGTCATATTGGTCGGTGAATGAAATTGGTGAAATGTTGCTCAAATGATATCGGGGTCCATGGAGCTTAAAGTTACTCGACATTCGTCTCCTTAGGATAAGGGAAAACCCCGAAAAAAATTATCCGGGTAACGTACCCTAAGCGAGATTCGAACCCACAACTTTTGAATGTGAGGCAGACACGCTACCACCACGCTACCCAGGCGGGCTATTGTATATTTTTTGTGATTTTATCTATCGCTTATAGTTTACTAATTAAGGAAAATTACCTGGATATTCCCAGCAAATTAAAGATATACTTTTCATTAAGCGTAAAATATCTTAAATGTATCTACTATATTTTAATCAAAATCAATGAGCGATTTTTGAGAAAAACAAAATTTTCGAAAAATATTCCATGTAAATGATGTAACATTATTGCAAATCTTCATATCTCAATCTTGTATAATGCTGAACTTAAATATCAAATTGTGCCAAATATCAAAGTTATTTTCTAGATCGCACACAATTGGCCATTACGTAAACGTGGAGGTGCCATTTTCATTCTGAATGCCCCATTGATAGGCCAGTAGTCGAAGGAGTGCACAATCAATACGATACTTAAACTATTGGATTTCCAATTTTGGCAAATTTTGCTTTTTTTTTTTTGAGCGTGTGCACGTCACTGACAACCATTCTGTTGATTTCAGATCATAAGTAATCAGCTGCAGCACACACTGGTGGGCGAGTTGGTATTGCGCTGGCCAAAGAATCTTAGAATTTTAAGTTTTCACCGCTCTCTGAAGGTTCTATTTTTTATTTTTCTTGTTTATCTCACAGAAGTACGCGTTTTCAGCAACACTGGTGCACTTAGTTTACATTTTTTAGTCAGGACGATAAACTCTTCAAAATAGAAATTACTTCCAAAAGACTATGAATGAATGGCCTTTAATATCAAATGCAATAATTGTTTGTCAATGGACCTGCATAAAGTAATGTGCTAAAACAATTAGGTTTGTAATGAGTGCTTTAAAACGTAGAAACTGAACTATGATTTTAGCGGCGGAATTAGAACTCTGCTATTGCTGGGATTCAAACTGCGTTACTTTGGGTTTATCGTGTCTCTGACTACTTAAGCTATTGTGGTCCAACGCGATTGTGCTTCTGAAAAGCTTGTCTAATTGCTACACATGACTACTGGATTGCTAAACGGAAATCATACGGACCATGGTAGAATTATAGAAGGTGAGGGACAAGAGCTGTTTGTTTGCCAAGGCCTACGAACGCAAGAGGCGCTGCACTACGATGAGCAAATTGTAATGGTAGTCCTTGCTGTCCATCTAAGTATTATTGCAATTGATTTGCAAATGTATTCAACGTTTCTTTTTTTGTTATTATTTCAATTCAAATTAGGAATTTACCTAAGCTTTATAATGTGCAGCCTAAGAAATAATATTAACGATGATTTAATTTACATTACATAAAACTTAACGCGTGAAATTATCTGAAAACGGCTTGATATTTTCATACAGCTCTTTTCTATCTATTCTGTATCGCCCTGTAATGGTTACCATTCTAACTTCATACACCCAAGAACACGGGTTCAAACCCGGCGGAGGACGATGGATCTTTTTCGGGTGTAAAACCCTTAGCATGGCTTCCTTCGGAAGGGAAGTAAACCGCAGGGCCCGCGTCTAGGTTTACGGCACGTACAAGAACCTCAAACGTGATGCAGAGGTCTCTGAGCAAATTAAGTGATCTTTCACGCCCGATTTAGACTGGGATGCTGAGTACCACAGCAGTAAAACAGCGCCTATAAATAGCACGAAATTTTTTCTACCTATTCTGCAACTCAATATTCTTACAGAAGTTTATTCTTCTATGACATGACCATCAATGTCAGCATTAGCAGCAATAGTTTTATTACTAGTTCCTTCTAAGTAGAAAATAAATAAGGGAACTTTCTGTTCTAAAGCGGTAGTAAAATCTTTTAAAAGCTGGTCGCTATCTAATGATTTTGAAATTCGATTCCCTTTGCATGTCTAGATGTATAAATAGAAATACAAATTATGATAATTTTAATTGTTTTCTCACAGACACTGTGTGTAGGACAGGCAGAGTCAGACTGAAAAATTCAATGCCATAGCCACGGAAATCCTAGTCTCTAACCGGTTGGCTATCCAATACAACTGATGCTCTCCGTGTGAGAAAACTTAAGTGATGAACCATTTACAACATGGAATATCTCTGAAATCCTAGTCTCTAGCCGGTTGGCTATCCAATACAACTGATGCTCTCCGTGTGAGAAAACTTAAGTAATGAAACATTTACAACAAGGAATATCTCTGAAATCCTAGTCTCTAGCCGGTTGGCTATCCAATACAACTGATGCTCTCCGTGTGAGAAAACTTAAGTGATGAAACATTTACAACAAGGAATATCTCTGAAATCCTAGTCTCTAGCCGGTTTGCTATCCAATACAGATGATGCTCTCCGTGTGAGAAAACTTAAGTGATGAAACATTTACAACAAGGAATATCTCTGAAATCCTAGTCTCTAGCCGGTTGGCTATCCAATACAACTGATGCTCTCCGTGTGAGAAAACTTAAGTAATGAAACATTTACAACAAGGAATTATCTCTGAAATCCTAGTCTCTAGCCGGTTGGCTATCCAATACAACTGATGCTCTCCGTGTGAGAAAACTTAAGTAATGAAACATTTACAACAAGGAATATCTCTGAAATCCTAGTCTCTAGCCGGTTGGCTATCCAATACAACTGATGCTCTCCGTGTGAGAAAACTTAAGTAATGAAGCATTTACAACAAGGAATATCTCTGAAATCCTAGTCTCTAGCCGGTTTGCTATCCAATACAGATGATGCTCTCCGTGTGAGAAAACTTAAGTGATGAAACATTTACAACAAGGAATATCTCTGAAATCCTAGTCTCTAGCCGGTTTGCTATCCAATACACATGATGTTCTCCGTGTGAGAAAACTTAAGTAATGAAGCATTTACAACAAGGAATATCTCTGAAATCCTAGTCTCTAGCCGGTTGGCTATCCAATACAGATGATGCTCTCCGTGTGAGAAAACTTAAGTCATGGAACATTTACAACAAGGAATATCTCTGAAATCCTAGTCTCTAGCCGGTTGGCTATCCAATACAGATGATGCTCTCCGTGTGAGAAAACTTAAGTAATGGAACATTTACAACAAGGAATATCTCTGAAATTCTAGTCTCTAGTCGGTTGGCTATCCAATAAAACTGATACTCTCCGTGTGAGAAAACTTAAGTCATGGAACATTTACAACAAGGAATATCTCTGAAATCCTAGTCTCTAGCCGGTTGGCTATCCAATACAGATGATGCTCTCCGTGTGAGAAAACTTAAGTCATGGAACATTTACAACAAGGAATATCTCTGAAATCCTAGTCTCTAGCCGGTTGGCTATCCAATACAGATGATGCTCTTCGTGTGAGAAAACTTAAGTCATGGAAGATTTACAACAAGGAATATCTCTGAAATCCTAGTCTCTAGCCGGTTGGCTATCCAATACAACTGATGCTCTCCGTGTGAGAAAACTTAAGTAATGAAACATTTACAACAAGGAATATCTCTGAAATCCTAGTCTCTAGCCGGTTGGCTATCCAATACAACTGATGCTCTCCGTGTGAGAAAACTTAAGTAATGAAACATTTACAACAAGGAATATCTCTGAAATCCTAGTCTCTAGCCGGTTGGCTATCCAATACAGATGATGCTCTCCGTGTGAGAAAACTTAAGTGATGAAACATTTACAACAAGGAATATCTCTGAAATCCTAGTCTCTAGCCGGTTGGCTATCCAATACAACTGATGCTCTCCGTGTGAGAAAACTTAAGTAATGAAACATTTACAACAAGGAATATTTCTGAAATCCTAGTCTCTAGCCAGTTGGCTATCCAATAAAACTGATGCTCTCCGTGTGAGAAAACTTAAGTCATGGAACATTTACAACAAGGAATATCTCTGAAATCCTAGTCTCTAGCCGGTTGGCTATCCAATACAACTGATGCTCTCCGTGTGAGAAAACTTAAGTAATGAAACATTTACAACAAGGAATATCTCTGAAATCCTAGTCTCTAGCCGGTTGGCTATCCAATACAACTGATGCTCTCCGTGTAAGAAAACTTAAGTCATGGAACATTTACAACAAGGAATATCTCTGAAATCCTAGTCTCTAGGCGGTTGGCTATCCAATACAGATGATGGATGCTCTTCGTGTGAGAAAACTTAAGTCATGGAACATTTACAACAAGGAATATCTCTGAAATCCTAGTCTCTAGCCGGTTGGCTATCCAATACAACTGATGCTCTCCGTGTGAGAAAACTTAAGTAATGAAACATTTACAACAAGGAATATCTCTGAAATCCTAGTCTCTAGCCGGTTGGCTATCCAATACAACTGATGCTCTCCGTGTGAGAAAACTTAAGTAATGAAACATTTACAACAAGGAATATCTCTGAAATCCTAGTCTCTAGCCGGTTGGCTATCCAATACAGATGGTGCTCTTCGTGTGAGAAAACTTAAGTGATGAAACATTTACAACAAGGAATATCTCTGAAATCCTAGTCTCTAGCCGGTTGGCTATCCAATACAACTGATGCTCTCCGTGTGAGAAAACTTAAGTAATGAAAAATTACCACAAGGAATATCTCTGAAATCCTAGTCTCTAGCTGGTTGGCTATCCAATAAAACTGATGCTCTCCGTGTGAGAAAACTTAAGTCATGGAACATTTACAACAAGGAATATCTCTGAAATCCTAGTCTCTAGCCGGTTGGCCATCCAATACAGATGATGCTCTTCGTGTGTGAAAACTTAAGTAATGAAACATTTACAACAAGGAATATCTCTGAAATCCTAGTCTCTAGCCGGTTGGCTATCCAATACAGATGATGCTCATCGTGTGAGAAAACTTAAGTGATGAAACATTTACAACAAGTAATATCTCTGAAATCCTAGTCTCTAGCCGGTTGGCTATCCAATACAACTGATGCTCTCCGTGTGAGAAAACTTAAGTGATGAAACATTTATAACAAGGAATGTCTCTGAAATCCTAGTCTCTAGCCGGTTGGCTATCCAATACAACTGATGCTCTCCATGTGAGAAAACTTAAGTCATGGAACATTTACAACAAGGAATATCTCTGAAATCCTAGTCTCTAGCCGGTTGGCTATCCAATACAACTGATGCTCTCCGTGTGAGAAAACTTAAGTCATGGAACATTTACAACAAGGAATATCTCTGAAATCCTAGTCTCTAGCCGGTTGGCTATCCAATACAACTGATGCTCTCCGTGTGAGAAAACTTAAGTGATGAAACATTTATAACAAGGAATGTCTCTGAAATCCTAGTCTCTAGCCGGTTGGCTATCCAATACAACTGATGCTCTCCGTGTTTGAAAACTTAAGTGATGAAACATTTATAACAAGGAATGTCTCTGAAATCCTAGTCTCTAGCCGGTTGGCTATCCAATACAACTGATGCTCTTCGTGTGAGAAAACTTAAGTAATGGAACATTTATAACAAGGAATATCTCTGAAATCCTAGTCTCTAGCCAGTTGGCTATCCAATAAAACTGATGCTCTCCGTGTGAGAAAACTTAAGTGATGAAACATTTATAACAAGGAATGTCTCTGAAATCCTAGTCTCTAGCCGGTTGGCTATCCAATACAACTGATGCTCTCCGTGTGAGAAAACTTAAGTAATGAAGCATTTACAACAAGGAATATCTCTGAAATCCTAGTCTCTAGCCGGTTGGCTATCCAATACAGATGATGCACTCCGTGTGAGAAAACTTAAGTAATGGAACATTTATAACAAGGAATATCTTTTAAATCCTAGTCTCTAGCCGGTTGGCTATCCAATACAGATGATGCTCTCCGAGTGAGAAAACTTAAGTCATGGAACATTTACAACAAGGAATATCTCTGAAATCCTAGTCTCTAGCCGGTTGGCTATCCAATACAACTGATGCTCTCCGTGTGAGAAAACTTAAGTCATGGAACATTTACAACAAGGAATATCTCTGAAATCCTAGTCTCTAGCCGGTTGGCTATCCAATACAGATGATGCTCTCCGTGTGAGAAAACTTAAGTCATGGAACATTTACAACAAGGAATATCTCTGAAATCCTAGTCTCTAGCCGGTTGGCTATCCAATACAGATGATGCTCTTCGTGTGAGAAAGTTTAAGTCATGGAACATTTACAACAAGGAATATCTCTGAAATCCTAGTCTCTAGCCAGTTGGCTATCCAATACAACTGATGCTCTCCGTGTGAGAAAACTTAAGTAATGAAACATTTACAACAAGGAATATCTCTGAAATCCTAGTCTCTAGCCGGTTGGCTATCCAATACAACTGATGCTCTCCGTGTGAGAAAACTTAAGTCATGGAACATTTACAACAAGGAATATCTCTGAAATCCTAGTCTCTAGCCGGTTGGCTATCCAATACAACTGATGCTCTCCGTGTGAGAAAACTTAAGTAATGAAAAATTACCACAAGGAATATCTCTGAAATCCTAGTCTCTAGCCGGTTGGCTATCCAATAAAACTGATGCTCTCCGTGTGAGAAAACTTAAGTCATGGAACATTTACAACAAGGAATATCTCTGAAATCCTAGTCTCTAGCCGGTTGGCTATCCAATACAGATGATGCTCTTCGTGTGTGAAAACTTAAGTAATGAAACATTTACAACAAGGAATATCTCCGAAATCCTAGTCTCTAGCCTTTTGGCTATCCAATACAGATGATGCTCTCCGTGTGAGAAAACTTAAGTAATGAAACATTTACAACAAGGAATATCTCTGAAATCCTAGTCTCTAGCCGTTGGCTATCCAATACAGATGGTGCTCTTCGTGTGAGAAAACTTAAGTGATGAAACATTTACAACAAGGAATATCTCTGAAATCCTAGTCTCTAGCCGGTTGGCTATCCAATACAACTGATGCTCTCCGTGTGAGAGAACTTAAGTAATGAAAAATTACCACAAGGAATATCTCTGAAATCCTAGTCTCTAGCCGGTTGGCTATCCAATAAAACTGATGCTCTCCGTGTGAGAAAAATTAAGTCATGGAACATTTACAACAAGGAATATCTCTGAAATCCTAGTCTCTAGCCGGTTGGCTATCCAATATAGATGATGCTCTTCGTGTGTGAAAACTTAAGTAATGAAACATTTTCAACAAGGAATATCTCTGAAATCCTAGTCTCTAGCCGGTTGGCTATCCAATACAGATGATGCTCTCCGTGTGAGAAAACTTAAGTCATGGAACATTTACAACAAGGAATATCTCTGAAATCCTAGTCTCTAGCCGGTTGGGTATCCAATACAGGTGGTGCTCTTCGTGTGAGAAAACTTAAGTGATGAAACATTTACAACAAGTAATATCTCTGAAATCCTAGTCTCTAGCCGGTTGGCTATCCAATACAACTGATGCTCTCCGTGTGAGAAAACTTAAGTGATGAAACATTTATAACAAGGAATGTCTCTGAAATCCTAGTCTCTAGCCGGTTGTCTATCCAATACAACTGATGCTCTCCGTGTGAGAAAACTTAAGTCACGGAACATTTACAACAAGGAATATCTCTGAAATCCTAGTCTCTAGCCGGTTGGCTATCCAATACAACTGATGCTCTCCGTGTGAGAAAACTTAAGTAATGAAACATTTACAACAAGGAATATCTCTGAAATCCTAGTCTCTAGCCGGTTGGCTATCCAATACAGATGGTGCTCTTCGTGTGAGAAAACTTAAGTGATGAAACATTTACATCAAGGAATATCTCTGAAATCCTAGTCTCTAGCCGGTTGGCTATCCAATACAACTGATGCTCTCCGTGTGAGAAAACTTAAGTAATGAAACATTTACAACAAGGAATCTTTCTGAAATCCTAGTCTCTAGCCGGTTGGCTATCAGATAAAACTGATGCTCTCCGTGTGAGAAAACTTAAGTCATGGAACATTTACAACAAGGAATATCTCTGAAATCCTAGTCTCTAGCCGGTTGGCTATCCAATACAGATGATGCTCTTCGTGTGAGAAAACTTAAGTAATGGAACATTTACAACAAGGAATATCTCTGAAATCCTAGTCTCTAGCCGGTTGGCTATCCAATACAGATGATGCTCTCCGTGTGAGAAAACTTAAGTCATGGAACATTTACAACAAGGAATATCTCTGAAATCCTAGTCTCTAGCCGGTTGGCTATCCAATACAACTGATGCTCTCCGTGTGAGAAAACTTAAGTAATGAAACATTTACAACAAGGAATATCTCTGAAATCCTAGTCTCTAGCCGGTTGGCTATCCAATACAACTGATGCTCTCCGTGTGAGAAAACTTAAGTCATGGAACATTTACAACAAGGAATATCTCTGAAATCCTAGTCTCTAGGCGGTTGGCTATCCAATACAGATGATGCTCTTCGTGTGAGAAAACTTAAGTCATGGAACATTTACAACAAGGAATATCTCTGAAATCCTAGTCTCTAGCCGGTTGGCTATCCAATACAACTGATGCTCTCCGTGTGAGAAAACTTAAGTAATGAAACATTTACAACAAGGAATATCTCTGAAATCCTAGTCTCTAGCCGGTTGGCTATCCAATACAACTGATGCTCTCCGTGTGAGAAAACTTAAGTAATGAAACATTTACAACAAGGAATATCTCTGAAATCCTAGTCTCTAGCCGGTTGGCTATCCAATACAGATGGTGCTCTTCGTGTGAGAAAACTTAAGTGATGAAACATTTACAACAAGGAATATCTCTGAAATCCTAGTCTCTAGCCGGTTGGCTATCCAATACAACTGATGCTCTCCGTGTGAGAAAACTTAAGTAATGAAAAATTACCACAAGGAATATCTCTGAAATCCTAGTCTCTAGCCGGTTGACTATCCAATAAAACTGATGCTCTCCGTGTGAGAAAACTTAAGTCATGGAACATTTACAACAAGGAATATCTCTGAAATCCTAGTCTCTAGCCGGTTGGCTATCCAATACAGATGATGCTCTTAGTGTGTGAAAACTTAAGTAATCAAACATTTACAACAAGGAATATCTCTGAAATCCTAGTCTCTAGCCGGTTGGCTATCCAATACAGATGATGCTCTCCGTGTGAGAAAACTTAAGTCATGGAACATTTACAACAAGGAATATCTCTGAAATCCTAGTCTCTAGCCGGTTGGCTATCCAATACAGATGATGCTCTTCGTGTGAGAAAACTTAAGTGATGAAACATTTACAACAAGTAATATCTCTGAAATCCTAGTCTCTAGCCGGTTGGCTATCCAATACAACTGATGCTCTCCGTTGTGAGAAAACTTAAGTGATGAAACATTTATAACAAGGAATGTCTCTGAAATCCTAGTGTCTAGCCGGTTGGCTATCCAATACAACTGATGCTCTCCGTGTGAGAAAACTTAAGTCATGGAACATTTACAACAAGGAATATCTCTGAAATCCTAGTCTCTAGCCGGTTGGCTATCCAATACAACTGATGCTCTCCGTGTGAGAAAACTTAAGTCATGGAACATTTACAACAAGGAATATCTCTGAAATCCTAGTCTCTAGCCGGTTGGCTATCCAATACAGATGATGCTCTTCGTGTGAGAAAACTTAAGTGATGAAACATTTACAACAAGTAATATCTCTGAAATCCTAGTCTTTAGCCGGTTGGCTATCCAATACAACTGATGCTCTCCGTGTGAGAAAACTTAAGTGATGAAACATTTATAACAAGGAATGTCTCTGAAATCCTAGTCTCTAGCCGGTTTGCTATCCAATACAACTGATGCTCTCCGTGTGAGAAAACTTAAGTGATGAAACATTTATAACAAGGAATGTCTCTGAAATCCTAGTCTCTATCCGGTTGGCTAGCCAATACAACTGATGCTCTTCGTGTGAGAAAACTTAAGTCATGGAACATTTATAACAAGGAATATCTCTGAAATCCTAGTCTCTAGCCGGTTGGCTATCCAATACAACTGATGCTCTCCGTGTGAGAAAGCTTAAGTAATGAAGCATTTACAACAAGGAATATCTCTGAAATCCTAGTCTCTAGCCGGTTGGCTATCAAATACAGATGATGCACTCCGTGTGAGAAAGCTTAAGTAATGGAACATTTATAACAAGGAATATCTCTGAAATCCTAGTCTCTAGCCGGTTGGCTATCCAATACAGATGATGCTCTCCGTGTGAGAAAACTTAAGTCATGGAACATTTACAACAAGGAATATCTCTGAAATCCTAGTCTCTAGTCGGTTGGCTATCCAATACAACTGATGCTCTCCGTGTGAGAAAACTTAAGTAATGGAACATTTACAACAAGGAATATCTCTGAAATCCTAGTCTCTAGCCGGTTAGCTATCCAATACAACTGATGCTCTCCGTGTGAGAAAACTTAAGTCATGGAACATTTACAACAAGGAATATCTCTGAAATCCTAGTCTCTAGCCGGTTGGCTATCCAATACAACTGATGCTCTCCGTGTGAGAAAACTTAAGTCATGGAACATTTACAACAAGGAATATCTCTGAAATCCTAGTCTCTAGCCGGTTGGCTATCCAATACAGATGATGCTCTCCGTGTGAGAAAACTTAAGTCATGGAACATTTACAACAAGGAATATCTCTGAAATCCTAGTCTCTAGCCGGTTGGCTATCCAATACAGATGATGCTCTCCGTGTGAGAAAACTTAAGTCATGGAACATTTACAACAAGGAATATCTCTGAAATATTTAATTTTACAAATAATAATGATAATAATAATCTTACATAATCTGCGTCTTTTAACGAGATATACATTTTTGTGTAGTAAGATTTTGTCTACCTCTTACGATTTATCAGTAATACAAAAGTTAGAACAAATGAAAAGGGTTTTAGAGACTAGTTTCGTATTTAACCGACTTTTTATTTCTTAGTTCCGCTGTTTACACACACACACACACACACACACACACACACACACACACACACACACAAACGGACCGCTTTCTAAAATATTTTTATGTAGTTAGGGTCCTCAAGACCTGCACTTGCGATAAAACGTCGGTTTTTAATATTTGGGTGGAATGCAATACCTTATCTAACTGCTATGTACATTGAATTTATGTGCTAGAGAAAGTAAAATCTGATGTGCTATATACACTTTACTTTCTCTATATATGCTGCAGAAAACTATTCTTACAAAAGGTTACTTTTCTACTTCAAGCATATCAATAGTAACATTAGCAGAAGTAGTTTTATTACGATATATTTCCTTGTGCGAGAGGAACGGCATAGGTATAATAAGCTAAAACTATTCAAATACTTTAAAAGTGATAGTATAGAAATTGCGTTCCCTTGGCCTGACAAGGATTAAAAAATATAAACGACTTCTCCTATCAGAAAAAAGTAAGAATTGGGAAATTTAAGCTTATAAGAAGCCGTATATTGTAAAAAGCTGTAAAACAAAAATATATTAGATATAAATAGTCTGTTTTGATGATATCTACATTATGTGTTATGTAATTATTTGCTTATCTCTTACGTTTATGAGTTATGTAAAATAATTTAGAATGAAGAGGACTTCTGAGGCTATTACCAGGAAATTCAAGATATACATGTCATGTAAAAATCTTTAATGTACTTTCATCAAAATCGTTTTCCATGTAAAGGAATGATTGTGGTGGGGGATTTTCTTGAAAATATTCGTGTCGCATCCATGGAATATGTTTAATTTATTTATCAAGCTTGGATATTGACCAACTTTGTTTTGAGACAATCCTTTTTCTAAAAAAATTATTTTTTATACAGGGAACCCTAAAACGTGAATTTCCAGTGAAATCTCGGCATGTAATTTTTTCAGGGAATGCTGTCATTCTCTACGCATATACTGCGTAAGATGTGGAACATTTAAACTAATAGTAAATAGATAGACCAACATTTACAATTTATGAGACACCGATGAAGAAGGTTAAATTACTTTTCGGTATTATTATGTTTCCTGCCAGATCGCACCTGTAAGTGAAGAAAATAATATTATTACCAGTCCTACATACCTTAGCATCATACTCATGTTAGGTTTCATTATGAATGAAGGGCTGTTATTAACACACATTTTAATTTTTAACGGTGAAGAATTTACAACACTCAGAAATATTTTATGAAACGAACCACATTAAATATTTCACTAATATTTCATCTAATTACCAAGTAAGCTACATCAGAAACAATGCAGTCGGCCGTTCTGAAATATCAACCGAAATAAAGTGCTAATGCCAAAAAAAAAATCAAAATATACATTTTATTTGCGTTGTGAATCACTTTAATATAGAGCATTTTTATTAAAATAGTTACAGCCATTTTTGGGAAAACTAAAATTTCCAAATAATTCTCCATGTAAAGCGTAGTTAGATAGAGGGGAACTTTCTTCAACATATTCGTATTGCATCCTTGGAAGGTAATGATCTCAAATACCAAATTTAGTATCTAGCGGTCTTTTAGTTTTTGAGCTATGTTCTCCAAGACACACATGGACCTTTTTCTAAAAATGTTTTGTTTTATTTAGGGGAAGTCAACACTTAAATTTCCGGTGAATTCTCGGTGTAGAATTTTTTGGTGTTATATAATACCTTTCCTATACACTATGTACAGAGTACGTGTAAAAGAAAGTAAAATTTGGGGTTTGAAAAGAGGTTCAATTTCGCTTCCAAAAGGAATCATCCGGGATAGTTTTATAACATATTCTCCCATAGTTTCAAGGAAATAGGTGAATAGAGAAGCCAATATTCAAATCTTCTAGAGCTAGCCCTATGCGATGGCCTTGAAATTTCGATCTATTTGCCGAACTAGGACAAAAAAAAAAAAAAGGAATGCCGACTTCTTATTTTAGAAAAATATACGGTAGAGAAATTTAAAACGGAAAACCAGAAATATCTCGGAAATGATCAACTCAAAAAAAAAAAAATATATATATATATATTTGTCATAAATTACGCACAAAGAGATTACAGTTTTTACGTAGTGATATTTTGTCTATTTTTTATTTTTGAACAGTTACAGAGAGGTTATCCACGGTGAACACTGCTTAAGAGGTTATTCCCAGAAAATTGAAGATATTCATAAAAATATCATAAAACCGTTCTTTAATACAGGACATTTTAATCAAAATCGTGAGAGTTGCTTTCGACAAAATCGAATGTTTGGAACAAATAATAGCGAAATGTTTAGAATAATCTTCCATATAGTGGGTAGTTTGTGTGCTGGAGAATTTCCTGAAAATCTTCGTATTGCAATTCTTGAAACATTAGTGAACTTAAATAGCAATTTTAATACTCGCACCCACTTATAAGTTCTTAGATATGCCGTTCAGAGACACGAGATAACGTTTTTCTAGAACTCTTGTGTTACGTTTATATTCGCTTCCTCTACCTCTTCTGCAAACAAACCATTCTTTACCAAGATTTTACTTTTATTTACAGCATGCTAATTTAGGCAAAGGTCTTATTACACACTTTCTTGTAGGTACAAGGAAAACAAGGGAATGAATGCCCTGCTATAAATTCTGTTCTTTTCATAGCCAGGCGTAAAAGAAACATTTTTTGAAACGAATGAGGACTTTCTGTGAGAGAAAGCTGTAAGTAGGTATTTTAAAACTAAAACAAAAATTATCTCGGAAATCGTTAAATCTGCAAACTATGTAGGATAACAGAATGCGTGTTTTAACAAGATCTATGTATTCTGTGTAATAACTTTTTGTCTATTTCATACAATTTAATGGTTATGAAAAAGTCATTAAAGAGCCTATTCTCCCAAAACTCAAAATATACCTACATTTCATTTGTCATGTAGTTTTGTGTCTGTAATATAAGGTACTTTAACCAAAATCATTAGAGCCATTTTGGAAGATGCTGAACTTAAATATCAAGTTTGGTATGTAACTGTATTTTAGTTTTTGACTTATCGTGTGCACAGACATACGGACACCCATATGTACACTATATGTAATAATGCCTTTTTGGACTCAGGGGACTTCAATAAAATATTTCCCTGAAATTTCGATATACACCCTCTCCACCTATATATACACGGTGTTAATGAATACACCGAAATAATTTCACAGAATATGTAAACTACTTAAATAAGTAATTTGAGATAGGAGACTTATGGCCTGTTTACTGAAATTTCGAAGTAACAGCTGTAAGTTCTGAGGTGCCAGTACGCCACATATTGTGGCACTTCGTCTGGAATGAAAATAATAATAATAATAATAATAATAATAATAATAATAAACATTTACTCTATGACAGGAATCGTACTCATGAGCTTTGAGATAGCAGTTTCCAGCGTTACGCATTAAGCCACCAGAGCAGCTGAAAAAACGCCTCCAGAGTAGACTATATAACTCAAGACTTCATAAATTAATAAGACTTAATAAATGCTCAGTGTTGCACTGTCAAGAGATTTTACAGATTTTAGCGACATTAAATCTTGAGAACGTTGGCAACGAGCTGCTAAAAATCGATATTTTTGAACTCGGGCTGCAGTTTTAAAGACATTCTAGGCCATTTTTTCAACCTGCTTTTCTTTAACACAGACTTATCAGCACCTGATACCCACACATTTAACGCGTTATGTTTATCCGGGGACCATGCATCGCCAATCTCAAATTACTTATATCAATCACGTGCACAATCTCGCGAATTATTTCGGTGTAGTTCATTAACATCCTGTATATATACATACATATGTAGTATGTAGTGTTAGAGACCGTAAGTATTTCATTCCACCCAAAAATTCGATATTGAGATTTTAATTGAAATTAATATTTTGAGGACACCTGAATAAAACAAAACAAAAAAATTATATAAAATGTCTGTGTTTCTGTGTGTCTGAAGTGCATAAGCCCAAAACAATAAACCGGGTAAGTACCAAACTTGGTAGTATGTAAGTAAGTTACAAGTAAACAATGGAGAAAAGAATGTTGTTCTGCGCATGCAACCCATAGTATCTTGTTTCCCCACTCGGTGTGCCCATGAACATGTAATCAGTTGGCGGTGGTCCTCACAATAATGCTCATTCTTCCCCAAGATGTCATGGATCGGTGTGTTCATAGTGTGCACAAAGTTAGGCAATGTGCGCATTATCTTTAATTGGTTGCTGGGCAGAATGAGGTGGGAACGGAAAGTGTAAGGGAAACAGACGTCAAGCCGCACCCTCTCACCATTCTTTCCTATGTCACCCATAGTATCTTCCAAGGATGCGACACTAAGATTTAATTGGTTGCTGGGCAGAATGAGGTGGGAACGGAAACTGTAAGGGACACAGACGTCAAGCCGCACCCTCTCACCATTCTTTCCTATGTCACCCATAGTATCTTCCAAGAATGCGACACTAAGATTTAATTGGTTGCTGGGCAGAATGAGGTGGGAACGGAAACTGTAAGGGACACAGACGTCAAGCCGCACCCTCTCACCATTCTTTCCCATGTCACCTATAGTATCTTCCAAGGATGCGACACTAAGATTTTCAGGAAAATCCCACCACCCCAAAATACCCTTTACATGGATAAATATTTTACGAAAATTTCGATTTTCACAAAAAGGTCTGCAACGATGTTAACTAAAATGCATATATTAAAGAGAGTTACATGTTAAATGAAATGATATTTTGAATTTCTAGAAATTGCCTCTGAAACCCTCTCATCCAAGAGAACTTTTGTATAACTGGCAAAACGTAAGAAATATGAAAAATTTGTCATAAAAAAATATATATCTCATTAAAATACACAATTTGTCACATAGTTTTTTTTTTTTTTTATTGCACTTAACCATTTCCGAGATAATCCATTATATATTTGATTATCGCTTTAGCCTAATATATTCCCTTATTTCTCTCCTACTTATAAGGAACTAAGTAATAATATCATTTCTGCTGATGTTTATCTTGATTAGCAGCCAACTGCACGTAAAAGCGTGTATGACATAAATAATGTGTTTAACGAGATGTACATTTTTAAGTAGGTAAGTTTTTGTTTATTTCATACGGTTTACCAGGCTCGCAGTCCATCCAGCACAAATATCTTTAGAGATTATTCCCAGAAAATTTAACATATACATTTATTTTTTGTGATGTAAATATCTTTAATATACGGTATTTTTATCAAAATCATTAAGAGCTATTTTTTGAGAAAATCAAAATATTTGAATATCTTCAATATATGGTATTTTAATCAAAATCATTAAGAGCTATTTTTTGAGAAAATCAAAGTATTTGAACATCTTTAATATAAAATAAGAACTTTAATATACTGTATTTTAATCAAAATCGTTCCAGTTATTTTTTTCAGAAAATCAAAATATTTGAATATCTTTAATATACGGCATTTTAATCAAAATCATTAAGAGCTATTTTTTGAGAAAATCAAAATGTTTGAATATCTTTAATATATGGTATTTTAACCAAATTATTAAGAGCTATTTTTTGAGAAAATCAAATTTTTTGAATATCTTTAATATTCTGTATTTTAATCAAAATCATTAAGAGATATTTTTTGAGAAAATCAAAATGTTTGAATATTTTTAATATACGGTATTCTAATCAAAATCGTTACAGTTATTTTTTTCAGAAAATCAAAATGTTTGAATATCTTTAACGGTATTTTATTCAAAATCATTAAGAGCTATTTTTCAGAAAATCAATATGTTTGAATATTTTTAATGTACGGTATTTTAATAAAAATCATTAAGAGCTATTTTTTGAGAAAATCAAAATGTTTGAATATCTTTAATATACGATATTTTAATCAAAATCATTAAGAGCTATTTTTTCAGAAAATCAAAATGTTCGAATTTCTTTAATATACGGTATTTTAATCAAAATCATTAAGAGCTATTTTTTGAGAAAATCAAAATGTTTGAATATCTTTAATATACTGTATTTTAATCAAAATCATTAAGAGCTATTTTTTGAGTAAATCAAAATATTTGAATATCTTTAATATACGGTATTTTAATCAAAATCGTTATAGTTATTTTTTCAGAAAATCAAAATGTTTGAATATCTTAATTTACGGTATTTTAATCAAAATCGTTACAGTTATTTTTTTTTAGAAAATCAAAATGTTTGAATATCTTTAATATACGGTATTTTAATCAAAATCGTTACAGTTATTTTTTCAGAAAATCAAAATGTTTGAATATCTTTAATATACGGTATTTTAATCAAAATAATTAAGAGCTATTTTTTGAGTAAACCAAAATGTTTGAATATCTTTAATATACGGTATTTTAATCAAAATCGTTACAGTTATTTTTTTGAGAAAATCAAAATGTTTGAATATGTTTAATATACGGTATTTTAATCAAAATCATTAAGAGCTATTTTTTTAGAAAATCAAACTGTTTGAATATCTTTAATATACGGTATGTTAATCAAGATAGTTACAGTTATTATTTTCAGAAAATCAAAATGTTTGAATATCTTTAATATACGGTATTTTAATCAAAATCATTAAGAGCTATTTTTTGAGAAAATCAAAACGTTTGAATATCTTTAATATACGGTATTTTAATCAAAATCGTTTCAGTTATTTTTTTGAGAAAATCAAAGTATTTGAATATCTTTAATATACGGTATTTTAATCAAAATCATCAAGAGCTATTTTTTGAGAAAATCAAAATATTTGAATATCTTTAATATACGGTATTTTAATCAAAATCATTAAGAGCTATTTTTTGAGAAAATCAAAATGTTTGAATATCTTTAATATGCGGTATTTTAATCAAAATCATTAAGAGCTATTTTTTCAGAAAATCAAAATATTTGAATATCTTTAATATACGGTATTGTAATCAAAATCATTAACAGCTATTTTTTGAGAAAATCAAAATGTTTGAATATCTTTAATATACGGTATTTTAATCAAAATCATTAAGAGCTATTTTTTGAGAAAATCAAAATGTTTGAATATCTTTATTATACGGTATTTTAATGAAAATCATTAAGAGCTATTTTTTTAGAAAAACAAAATGTTTGAATATCTTTAATATACGGTGTTTTAATCAAAATCATTAAAAGCTATTCTTTGAGAAAATCAAAATGTTTGAATATCTTTAATATACGGTATTTTAATCAAAATCATTTAGAGCTATTTTTTGAGAAAATCAAAATATTTGAATATCTTTAATATGCGGTATTTTAATCAGAATCATTAAGAGCTATTTTTTGAGAAAATCAAAATATTTGAATATCTTTAATATACGGTATTTTAATCAAAATTCATTAAGAGCCATTTTTTGAGAAAATCAAAATGTTTGAACATCTTTAATATACGGTATTTTAATCAAAGTCATTAAGAGCTATTTTTTGAGAAAATCAAAATGTTTGAATATCTTTAATATACGGTATTTTAATCAAAAAATCATTAAGAGCTATTTTTTGAGAAAATCAATATGTTTGAAAATCTTTAATACACGGTATTTTAATCAAAATCATAAAGAGCTGTTTTTTGAGAAAATCAAAATGTTTGAATATCTTTAATATACGGTATTTTAATCAAAATCGTTACAGTCATTTTTTTGAGAAAATCAAAATGTTTGAATCTCTTTAATATACTGTATTTTAACCAAAATCGTTACAGTTATTTTTTTTCAGAAAATCAAAATATTTGAATATCTTTAATATACAGTATTGTAATCAAAATCATTAAGAGCTATTTTTAGAGAAAATCAAAATGTTTGAATATCTTCAATATACGGTATTTTAATCAAAATCATTCAGAGCTATTTTTTGAGAAAATCAAAATGTTTGAATATCTTTAATATACTGTATTTTAATCAAAATCGTTACAGTTATTTTTTTCAGAAAATCAAAATATTTGAATATCTTTAATATACGGTATTGTAATCAAAATCATTAAGAGCTATGTTTTGAGAAAATCAAAATGTTTGAATATCTTTAATACACTGTATTTTAATCAAAATTGTTACAGTTATTTTTTTCAAAAAATCAAAATGTTTGAATATCTTTAATATACGGTATTGTAATCAAAATCATTAAGAGCTATTTTTTGAGAAAACCAAAATATTTGAATATCTTTAATATACGGTATTTTAATCAAAAACATTTAGAGCTATTTTTTGAGAAAATCAAAATGTTTGAATATCTTTAATATACTGTATTTTAATCAAAATCGTAACAGTTATTTTTTTCAGAAAATCAAAATATTTGAATATCTTTAATATACGGTATTGTAATCAAAATCATTAAGAGCTATTTTTTGAGAAAATCAAAATGTTTGAATATCTTTAATATACTGCATTTTAATCAAAATCGTGATAATTATTTTTTTCAAAAAATCAAAATGTTTGAATATCTTTAATATACGGTATTGTAATCAAAATCATTAAGTGCTATTTTTTGAGAAAATCAAAGTATTTGAATATCTTTAATATACGGTATTTTAATCAAAATCATTAAGAGCTATTTTTTTAGAAAATCAAACTGTTTGAATATCTTTAATATACGGTATGTTAATCAAGATCGTTACAGTTATTTTTTTCAGAGAATCAAAATGTTTGAATATCTTTAATATACGGTATTTTAATCAAAATCATTAAGAGCTATTTTTTGAGAAAATCAAAATGTTTGAATATCTTTAATATACGGTATTTTAATCAAAATCGTTACAGTTATTTTTTTGAGAAAATCAAAGTATTTGAATATCTTTAATATACGGTATTTTAATCAAAATCATCAAGAGCTATTTTTTGAGAAAATCAAAATATTTGAATATCTTTAATATACGGTATTTTAATCAAAATCATTAAGAGCTATTTTTTGAGAAAATCAAAATGTTTGAATATCTTTAATATGCGGTATTTTAATCAAAATCATTAAGAGCTATTTTTTCAGAAAATCAAAATATTTGAATATCTTTAATATACGGTATTGTAATCAAAATCATTAACAGCTATTTTTTGAGAAAATCAAAATGTTTGAATATCTTTAATATACGGTATTTTAATCAAAATCATTAAGAGCTATTTTTTGAGAAAATCAAAATGTTTGAATATCTTTATTATACGGTATTTTAATCAAAATCGTTACAGTTATTTTTTTCAGAAAATCAAAATGTTTGAATATCTTTGATATACTGTATTTTAATCAAAATCATTAAGAGCTATTTTTTGAGAAAATCAAAATATTTGAATATCTTTAATATACGGTATTTTAATCAAAATCATCAAGAGCTATTTTTTGAGAAAATCAAAATATTTGAATATCTTTAATATACGGTATTTTAATCAAAATCATTAAGAGCTATTTTTTGAGAAAATCAAAATATTTGAATATCTTTAATATACGGTATTTTAATCAAAATCATTAAGAGCTATTTTTTGAGAAAATCAAAATATTTGAATATCTTTAATATGCGGTATTTTAATCAGAATCATTAAGAGCTATTTTTTGAGAAAATCAAAATATTTGAATATCTTTAATATACGGTATTTTAATCAAAATTCATTAAGAGCCATTTTTTGAGAAAATCAAAATGTTTGAACATCTTTAATATACGGTATTTTAATCAAAGTCATTAAGAGCTATTTTTTGAGAAAATCAAAATGTTTTAATAGCTTTAATATACGGTATTTTAATCAAAAAATCATTAAGAGCTATTTTTTGAGAAAATCAATATGTTTGAAAATCTTTAATACACGGTATTTTAATCAAAATCATAAAGAGCTGTTTTTTGAGAAAATCAAAATGTTTGAATATCTTTAATATACGGTATTTTAATCAAAATCGTTACAGTCATTTTTTTGAGAAAATCAAAATGTTTGAATCTCTTTAATATACTGTATTTTAACCAAAATCGTTACAGTTATTTTTTTTCAGAAAATCAAAATATTTGAATATCTTTAATATACAGTATTGTAATCAAAATCATTAAGAGCTATTTTTAGAGAAAATCAAAATGTTTGAATATCTTCAATATACGGTATTTTAATCAAAATCATTAAGAGCTATTTTTTGAGAAAATCTAAATATTTGAATATCTTTAATATACGGTATTTTAATCAAAATCATTCAGAGCTATTTTTTGAGAAAATCAAAATGTTTGAATATCTTTAATATACTGTATTTTAATCAAAATCGTTACAGTTATTTTTTTCAGAAAATCAAAATATTTGAATATCTTTAATATACGGTATTGTAATCAAAATCATTAAGAGCTATGTTTTGAGAAAATCAAAATGTTTGAATATCTTTAATATACTGTATTTTAATCAAAATCGTAACAGTTATTTTTTTCAGAAAATCAAAATATTTGAATATCTTTAATATACGGTATTGTAATCAAAATCATTAAGAGCTATTTTTTGAGAAAATCAAAATGTTTGAATATCTTTAATATACTGCATTTTAATCAAAATCGTGATATTTATTTTTTTCAAAAAATCAAAATGTTTGAATATCTTTAATATACGGTATTGTAATCAAAATCATTAAGAGCTATTTTTTGAGAAAATCAAAATATTTGAATATCTTTAATATACGGTATTTTAATCAAAATCATTAACAGCTATTTTTTGAGAAAATCAAAATGTTTGAATATCTTTAATATACGGTATTTTAATCAAAATCATTAAGAGCTATTTTTTGAGCAAATCAATATGTTTGAATATCTTTAATATACGGTATTTTAATCAAAATCATTAAGAGCTTTTTTTTTTAGAAAATCAAAATGTTTGAATATCTTTAATATACTGTATTTTAATCAAAATCGTTACAGTTATTTTTTTCAGATAATCGAAATTTTTGAATATCTTTAATATACTGTATTTTAATCAAAATCATTAAGAGCTATTTTTTGAGAAAATCAAAATATTTGAATATCTTTAATATACGGTATTTTAATCAAAATCATCAAGAGCTATTTTTTGAGAAAATCAAAATATTTGAATATCTTTAATATACGGTATTTTAATCAAAATCATCAAGAGCTATTTTTTGAGAAAATCAAAATGTTTGAATATCTTTAATATACGGTATTTTAATCAAAATCATTAAGAGCTATTTTTCAGAAAATCAAAATGTTTGAATATCTTTAATATACGGTATTGTAATCAAAATCATTAAGAGATATTTTTTGAGATAATCAAAATTTTTGAATATCTTTAATATACGGTATTTTAATCAAAATCATAAAGGGCTATTTTTTGAGAAAATCAAAATATTTGAATATCTTTAATATACGGTATTTTAATCAAAATCATTAAGAGCTTTTTTTTCAGAAAATCAAAATGTTTGAATATCTTTAATATACGGTATTTTAATCAAAATGGTTACAGTTACTTTTTTCAGAAAATCAAAATGTTTGAATATCTTTAATATACGGTATTTTAATAAAAATCATTAAGAGCTATTTTTTCAGAAAATCAATATGTTTTAATATCTTTAATATACAGTATTTTAATCAAAATCATTAAGAGCTTTTTTTTGAGAAATTCAAAATGTTTGAATATCTTTAATATACGGTATTTTAATCAAAATCATTAAGAGCTATTTTTTGAGAAAATCAAAATTTTCGAATATCTTTAATATACGGTATTTTAATCAAAATCGTTACAGTTCTTTTTTTGAGAAAATAAAAATGTTTGAATATCTTTAATATACGGTATTTTAATCGAAATCATTAAGAGCTATTTTTTGAGAAAATCAACATATTTGAATATCTTTAATATACAGTATTTTAATCAAAATCATTAAGAGCTTTTTTTTGAGAAAATCAAAATGTTTGAATATCTTTAATATACGGTATTTTAATCAAAATCATTAAGAACTATTTTTTGAGAAAATCAAAATGTTCGAATATCTTTAATATACGGTATTTTAATCAAAATCATTAAGAGTTATTTTTTGTGAAAATCAAAATATTTGAATAACTTTAATATACGGTATTTTAATCAAAATCGTTATAGTTATTTTTTCAGAAAATCAAAATGCTTGAATATCTTAATATACGGTATTTTAATCAAAATCGTTAGAGCTATTTATTTTTTTTTTCAGAAAATCAAAATATTTGAATATCTTTAATATACGGTATTTTAATCAAAATCATTAAGGGCTATTTTTTGAGAAAATCAAAAAGTTTGAATATCTTTAATATACGGTATTTTAATCAAAATCGTTACAGTTATTCTTTTGAGAAAATCAAAATGTTTGAATATCTTTAATATACGGTATTTTAATCAAAATCATTAAGAGCTATTTTTTGAGAAAATCAAAATATTTGAATATCTTTAATATACGGTATTTTAATCAAAATCATTAAGAGCTATGTTTTGAGAAAATCAAAATGTTTGAATATCTTTAATATACGGTATTTTAATCAAAATCGTTAGTTATTTTTTTCAGAAAATCAAAATTTATGAATATCTTTAATCGACGGTATTTTAATCAAAATCATTAAGAGCTATTTTTTGAGAAAATTAAAATGTTTGAATATCTTTCATATTTGTTATTTTAATCAAAATCTTAACAGTTATTTTTTTCAGAAAATCAAAATGTTTGAATATCTTTAATATACGGTATTTTAATCAAAATCTTTATAGTTATTTTGTTCAGAAAATCTAAATGTTTGAATATCTTTAATCTACTGTATTTTAATCAAAATCATTAACAGCTATTTTTTGAGAAAATCAAAATTTTTGAATATCTTTAATATACTGTATTTTAACCAAAATCGTTAGTTATTTTTTTAATAAAATCAAAATGTTTGAATATCTTTAATATACGGTATTGTAATCAAAATCATTAAGAACTATTTTTTGAGAAAATCAAAATGTTTGAATATCTTCAATATACGGTATTTTAATCAAAATTATTAAGAGCTATTTTTTGAGAATATCAAAATATTTGAATATCTTTAATATACTGTATTTTAATCAAAATCGTTACAGCAATTTTTTTCAGAAAATCAAAATATTTGAATATCTTTAATATACGGTATTTTAATCAAAATCATTAACAGCTATTTTTTGAGAAAATCAAAATATTTGAATATCTTTAATATACTGTATTTTAATCAAAATCGTTACAGGTATTTTTTTCAGAAAATCAAAATATTTGAATATCTTTAATATACGGTATTGTATCAAAATCATTAAGAGCTATTTTTTGAGAAAATCAAAATGTTTGAATATCTTTAATATACTGTATTTTAATCAAAATCGTTACAGTTATTTATTTTCAGAAAATCAAAATGTTTGAATATCTTTAAAATACGGTATTGTAATCAAAATCATTAAGAGCTATTTTTTGAGAAAATCAAAATGTTTGAATAGCTTTATTATACGGTATTTTAATAAAAATCATTAAGAGCTATTTTTTGAGAAAATACAAAATGTTTGAATATCTTTAATATACGGTACTTTAATCAAAATCATTAAGAGCTATTTTTAGAGATAATCAACATGTTTCAATATCTTTAATATACGGTATTTTAATCAAAATCGTTACAGTAACTTTTTTCAGAATTTCAAAATATTTGAATATCTTTAATATACGGTATTTTAATCAAAATCATTAAGAGCTATTTTTTGAGAAAATCAAAATGTTTGAATATCTTTAATATACGGTATTTTAATCAAAATCGTTACAGTTATTTTTTTCAGAAAATCAAAATATATGAATATCTTTAATAGACGGTATTTTAATCAAAATCATTAAGAGCTATTTTTTGAGAAAATTAAAATGTTTGAATATCTTTCATATACGTTATTTTAATCAAAATCTTAACAGTTATTTTTTTCAGAAAATCAAAATGTTTGAATATCTTTAATATACGGTATTTTAATCAAAATCTTTATAGTTATTTTGTTCAGAAAATCTAAATGTTTGAATATCTTTAATATACTGTATTTTAATCAAAATCATTAAGAGCTATTTTTTGAGCAAATCAAAATTTTTGAATATCTTTAATATACTGTATTTTAACCAAAATCGTTAGTTATTTTTTTCATAAAATCAAAATGTTTGAAAATCTTTAATATACGGTATTGTAATCAAAATCATTAAGAACTATTTTTTGAGAAAATCAAAATGTTTGAATATCTTCAATATACGGCATTTTAATCAAAACTATTAAGAGCTATTTTTTGAGAAAATCCAAATATTTGAATATCTTTAATATACTGTAATTTAATCAAAATCGTTACAGCAATTTTTTTCAGAAAATCAAAATATTTGAATATCTTTAATATACGGTATTTTAATCAAAATCATTAACAGCTATTTTTTGAGAAAATCAAAATATTTGAATATCTTTAATATACTGTATTTTAATCAAAATCGTTACACGTACTTTTTTCAGAAAATCAAAATATTTGAATATCTTTAATATACGGTATTGTATCAAAATCATTAAGAACTATTTTTGGAGAAAATCAAAATGTTTCAATATCTTTAATATACTGTATTTTAATCAAAATCGTTACAGTTATTTATTTTCAGAAAATCAAAATGTTTGAATATCTTTAAAATACGGTATTGTAATCAAAATCGTTAAGAGTTATTTTTTGAGAAAATCAAAATGTTTTAATAGCTTTAATATACGGTATTTTAATAAAAATCATTAAGAGCTATTTTTTGAGAAAATCAAAATGTTTGAATATCTTTAATATACGGTATTTTAATCAAAATCATTAAGAGCTATTTTTAGAGATAATCAAAATGTTTCAATATCTTTAATATTCGGTATTTTAATCAAAATCGTATCAGTAATTTTTTTCAGAATTTCAAAATATTTGAATATCTTTAATATACGGTATTTTAATCAAAATCATTAAGAGCTATTTTTTGAGAAAATCAAAATATTTGAATATCTTTGATATACGGTATTTTAATCAAAATCATTAAGAGCTATTTTTTGAGAAAATTAAAATTTTTGAATATCTTTCATATACGTTATTTTGATCAAAATCTTAACAGTTATTTTTTTCAGAAAATCAAAATGTTTGAATATCTTTAATATACGGTATTTTAATCAAAATCTTTATAGTTATTTTTTTCAGAAAATCTAAATGTTTGAATATCTTTAATATACGGTATTTTAATCAAAATCATTAAGAGCTATTTTTTGAGAAAATCAAAATGTTTGAATATCTTTAACATACGGTATTTTAATCAAAAATATTAAGAGCTATTTTTTGAGAAAATAAAAATTTTTGAATATCTTTAATACACTGTATTTTAATCAAAATCATTAAGAGCTATTTTTTGAGAAAATCAAAATATTTGAATATTTTTAATATACGGTATTTTAATCAAAATCGTTACAGTTATTTTTTTCAGAAAATCAAAATGTTTGAATATCTTAATATACGGTATTTTAATCAAAATCGTGAGTTATTTTTTTTTCAAAAATCAAAATGTTTGAAAATCTATTATATACGGTATTTTAATCAAAATCGTTACAGTTCTTTTTTTGAGAAAATCAAAATGTTTGAATATCTTTAATATACGGTATTTTAATCAAAATCATTTAGAGCTATTTTGTGAGAAAATCAAAATATTTGAATATCTTTAATATACGGTATTTGAATCAAAAACATTAAGAGCTATTTTTAGAAATAATCAAAATGTTTGAATATCTTTAATATACGGTATTTTAATCAAAATCGTTACAGTAATTTTTTTCAGAATTTCAAAATATTTGAATACCTTTAATATACGGTATTTTAATCAAAATCATTAAGAGCTATTTTTTGAGAAAATCAAAATGTTTGAATATCTTTAATATACGGTATTTTAATCAAAATCGTTACAGTTATTTTTTTCAGAAAATCAAAATATATGAATATCTTTAATAGACGGTATTTTAATCAAAATCATTAAGAGCTATTTTTTGAGAAAATTAAAATGTTTGAATATCTTTCATATACGTTATTTTAATCAAAATCTTAACAGTTATTTTTTTCAGAAAATCAAAATGTTTGAATATCTTTAATATACGGTATTTTAATCAAAATCTTTATAGTTATTTTGTTCAGAAAATCTAAATGTTTGAATATCTTTAATATACTGTATTTTAATCAAAATCATTAAGAGCTATTTTTTGAGAAAATGAAAATTTTTGAATATCTTTAATATACTGTATTTTAACCAAAATCGTTAGTTATTTTTTTCATAAAATAAAATGTTTGAAAATCTTTAATATACGGTATTGTAATCAAAATCATTAAGAACTATTTTTTGAGAAAATCAAAATGTTTGAATATCTTCAATATACGGCATTTTAATCAAAACTATTAAGAGCTATTTTTTGAGAAAATCAAAATATTTGAATATCTTTAATATACTGTATTTTAATCAAAATCGTTACAGCAATTTTTTTCAGAAAATCAAAATATTTGAATATCTTTAATATACGGTATTTTAATCAAAACCATTAACAGCTATTTTTTGAGAAAATCAAAATATTTGAATATCTTTAATATACTGTATTTTAATCAAAATCGTTACACGTATTTTTTTCAGAAAATCAAAATATTTGAATATCTTTAATATACGGTATTTTATCAAAATCATTAAGAGCTATTTTTTGAGAAAATCAAAATGTTTCAATATCTTTAATATACTGTATTTTAATCAAAATCGTTACAGTTATTTATTTTCAGAAAATCAAAATGTTTGAATATCTTTAGAATACGGTATTGTAATCAAAATCATTGAGAGCTATTTTTTGAGAAAATCAAAATGTTTTAATAGCTTTAATATACGGTATTTTAATAAAAATAATTAAGAGCTATTTTTTGAGAAAATAAAAATGTTTGAATATCTTTAATATACGGTATTTTAATCAAAATCATTAAGAGCTATTTTTAGAGATAATCAAAATGTTTCAATATCTTTAATATACGGTATTTTAATCAAAATCGTTACAGTAATTTTTATCAGAATTTCAAAATATTTGAATATCTTTAATATACATTATTTTAATGAAAATCATTAAGAGCTATTTTTTGAGAAAATCAAAATGTTTGAATATCTTTAATATACGGTATTTTAATCAAAATCATTAAGAGCTATTTTTTGAGAAAATCAAAATGTTTTAATAGCTTTAATATACGGTATTTTAATAAAGATCATTAAGAGCTATTTTTTGAGAAAATAAAAATGTTTGAATATCTTTCATATACGTTATTTTAATCAAAATCTTAACAGTTATTTTTTTCAGAAAATCAAAATGTTTGAATATCTTTAAAATACGGTATTGTAATCAAAATCATTAAGAGCTATTTTTTGAGAAAATCAAAATGTTTTAATAGCTTTAATATACGGTATTTTAATAAAAATCATTAAGAGCTATTTTTTGAGAAAATAAAAATGTTTGAATATCTTTCATATACGTTATTTTAATCAAAATCTTAACAGTTATTTTTTTCAGAAAATCAAAATGTTTGAATATCTTTAGTATACGGTATTTTAATCAAAATCATTATAGTTATTTTTTTCAGAAAATCTAAATGTTTGAATATCTTTAATATACGGTATTTTAATCAAAATCATTAAGAGCTATTTTTTGAGAAAATCAAAATGTTTGAATATCTTTAACATACGGTATTTTAATCAAAAATATTAAGAGCTATTTTTTGAGAAAATAAAAATTTTTGAATATCTTTAATACACTGTATTTTAATCAAAATCATTGAGAGCTATTTTTTGAGAAAATCAAAATATTTGAATATTTTTAATACACGGTATTTTAATCAAAATCGTTACAGTTATTTTTTTCAGAAAATCAAAATGTTTGAATATCTATTATATACGGTATTTTAATCAAAATCGTTACAGTTCTTTTTTTGAGAAAATCAAAATGTTTGAATATCTTTAATATACGGTATTTTAATCAAAATCATTTAGAGCTATTTTATGAGAAAATCAAAATATTTGAATATCTTTAATATACGGTATTTTAATCAAAATCATTAAGAGCTATTTTTTGAGAAAATCAAAATGCTTGAATATCTTTAATATGCGGTATTTTAATCAAAATCATTAAGAGCTTTTTTTTGAGAAAATCAAAATTTTTGAGTAGCTTTAATATACGGTATTTTAATCAAAATCATTAAGAGCTATTTTTTGAGAAAATCAAAATGTTTGAATATCTTTAATATACGGTATTTTAATCAAAATCATTAAGAGCTATTTTTTGAGAAAATCAAAATGTTTGAATATCTTTAATATACTGTATTTTAACCAAAATCGTTACAGTTATTTTTTTTTCAGAAAATCAAAATGTTTGAATATCTTTAATATACGGTTTTGTAATCAAAATCATTAAGAGCTATTTTTTGAGAAAATCAAAATGTTTGAATATCTTTAATATACTGTATTTTAATCAAAATCGTGATAATTATTTTTTTCAAAAAATCAAAATGTTTGAATATCTTTAATATACGGTATTGTAATCAAAATCATTAAGAGCTATTTTTTGAGAAAATCAAAATATTTGAATATCTTTAATATACGGTATTTTAATCAAAATCATTAACAGCTATTTTTTGAGAAAATAAAAATGTTTGAATATCTTTAATATACGGTATTTTAATCAAAATCATTAAGAGCTATTTTTTGAGAAAATCAAAGTGTTTGAATATCTTTAATATACGGTATTTTAATCAAAATCATTAAGAGCCTTTTTTTTAGAAAATCAAAATGTTTGAATATCTTTAATATACTGTATTTTAATCAAAATCGTTACAGTTATTTTTTTCAGAAAATCAAAATGTTTGAATATCTTTAAAATACGGTATTGTAATCAAAATCATGAAGAGCTATTTTTTGAGAAATTTAAAATTTTTTAATATCTTTCATATACGGTATTTTAATAAAAATCATTAAGAGCTATTTTTTGAGAAAATCAAAATGTTTGAATATCGATAATATACGGTATTTTAATCAAAATCTTTATAGTTATTTTGTTCAGAAAATCTAAATGTTTGAATATCTTTAATATACTGTATTTTAATCAAAATCATTAAGAGCTATTTTTTGAGAAAATGAAAATTTTTGAATATCTTTAATATACTGTATTTTAACCAAAATCGTTAGTTATTTTTTTCATAAAATAAAATGTTTGAAAATCTTTAATATACGGTATTGTAATCAAAATCATTAAGAACTATTTTTTGAGAAAATCAAAATGTTTGAATATCTTCAATATACGGCATTTTAATCAAAACTATTAAGAGCTATTTTTTGAGAAAATCAAAATATTTGAATATCTTTAATATACTGTATTTTAATCAAAATCGTTACAGCAATTTTTTTCAGAAAATCAAAATATTTGAATATCTTTAATATACGGTATTTTAATCAAAATCATTAACAGCTATTTTTTGAGAAAATCAAAATATTTGAATATCTTTAATATACTGTATTTTAATCAAAATGGTTACACGTATTTTTTTCAGAAAATCAAAATATTTGAATATCTTTAATATACGGTATTGTATCAAAATCATTAAGAGCTATTTTTTGAGAAAATCAAAATGTTTCAATATCTTTAATATACTGTATTTTAATCAAAATCGTTACAGTTATTTATTTTCAGAAAATCAAAATGTTTGAATATCTTTAAAATACGGTATTGTAATCAAAATCATTAAGAGCTATTTTTTGAGAAAATCAAAATGTTTTAATAGCTTTAATATACGGTATTTAATAAAAATAATTAAGAGCTATTTTTTGAGAAAATAAAAATGTTTGAATATCTTTAATATACGGTATTTTAATCAAAATCATTAAGAGCTATTTTTAGAGATAATCAAAATGTTTCAATATCTTTAATATACGGTATTATAATCAAAATCGTTACAGTAATTTTTATCAGAATTTCAAAATATTTGAATATCTTTAATATACATTATTTTAATGAAAATCATTAAGAGCTATTTTTTGAGAAAATCAAAATGTTTGAATATCTTTAATATACGGTATTTTAATCAAAATCATTAAGAGCTATTTTTTGAGAAAATCAAAATGTTTTAATAGCTTTAATATACGGTATTTTAATAAAGATCATTAAGAGCTATTTTTTGAGAAAATAAAAATGTTTGAATATCTTTCATATACGTTATTTTAATCAAAATCTTAACAGTTATTTTTTTCAGAAAATCAAAATGTTTGAATATCTTTAAAATACGGTATTGTAATCAAAATCATTAAGAGCTATTTTTTGAGAAAATCAAAATGTTTTAATAGCTTTAATATACGGTATTTTAATAAAAATCATTAAGAGCTATTTTTTGAGAAAATAAAAATGTTTGAATATCTTTCATATACGTTATTTTAATCAAAATCTTAACAGTTATTTTTTTCAGAAAATCAAAATGTTTGAATATCTTTAATATACGGTATTTTAATCAAAATCATTATAGTTATTTTTTTCAGAAAATCTAAATGTTTGAATATCTTTAATATACGGTATTTTAATCAAAATCATTAAGAGCTATTTTTTGAGAAAATCAAAATGTTTGAATATCTTTAACATACGGTATTTTAATCAAAAATATTAAGAGCTATTTTTTGAGAAAATAAAAATTTTTGAATATCTTTAATACACTGTATTTTAATCAAAATCATTGAGAGCTATTTTTTGAGAAAATCAAAATATTTGAATATTTTTAATACACGGTATTTTAATCAAAATCGTTACAGTTATTTTTTTCAGAAAATCAAAATGTTTGAATATCTATTATATACGGTATTTTAATCAAAATCGTTACAGTTCTTTTTTTGAGAAAATCAAAATGTTTGAATATCTTTAATATACGGTATTTTAATCAAAATCATTTAGAGCTATTTTATGAGAAAATCAAAATATTTGAATATCTTTAATATACGGTATTTTAATCAAAATCATTAAGAGCTATTTTTTGAGAAAATCAAAATGCTTGAATATCTTTAATATGCGGTATTTTAATCAAAATCATTAAGAGCTTTTTTTTGAGAAAATCAAAATTTTTGAGTAGCTTTAATATACGGTATTTTAATCAAAATCATTAAGAGCTATTTTTTGAGAAAATCAAAATGTTTGAATATCTTTAATATACGGTATTTTAATCAAAATCATTAAGAGCTATTTTTTGAGAAAATCAAAATGTTTGAATATCTTTAATATACTGTATTTTAACCAAAATCGTTACAATTATTTTTTTTTCAGAAAATCAAAATGTTTGAAAATCTTTAATATACGGTTTTGTAATCAAAATCATTAAGAGCTATTTTTTGAGAAAATCAAAATGTTTGAATATCTTTAATATACTGTATTTTAATCAAAATCGTGATAATTATTTTTTTCAAAAAATCAAAATGTTTGAATATCTTTAATATACGGTATTGTAATCAAAATCATTAAGAGCTAATTTTTGAGAAAATCAAAATATTTGAATATCTTTAATATACGGTATTTTAATCAAAATCATTAACAGCTATTTTTTGAGAAAATCAAAATGTTTGAATATCTTTAATATACGGTATTTTAATCAAAATCATTAAGAGCTATTTTTTGAGAAAATCAAAGTGTTTGAATATCTTTAATATACGGTATTTTAATCAAAATCATTAAGAGCCTTTTTTTTAGAAAATCAAAATGTTTGAATATCTTTAATATACTGTATTTTAATCAAAATCGTTACAGTTATTTTTTTCTGAAAATCAAAATGTTTGAATGTCTTTAAAATACGGTATTGTAATCAAAATCATGAAGAGCTATTTTTTGAGAAAATTAAAATTTTTTAATATCTTTCATATACGGTATTTTAATAAAAATCATTAAGAGCTATTTTTTGAGAAAATCAAAATGTTTGAATATCGTTAATATACGGTATTTTAATCAAAATCATTAAGAGCTATTTTTTGAGAAAATCAAAATATTTGAATATCTTTAATATACGGTATTTTAATCAAAATCGTTACAGTTATTTTTTTGAGAAATTCAAAATTTTTGAATAACTTTAATATACGGTATTGTAATCAAAATCATTAAGAGCTAGTTTTTGAGAAAATCAAAATGTTTGAATATCTTTAATATACTGCATTTTAATCAAAATCGTTAAGAGCTATTTTTTGAGAAAATCAAAATGTTTGAATATCTCTAATATACGGTATTTTAATCAAAATCATTAAGAGCTATTTTTTCAGAAAATCAAAATGTTTGAATATCTTTAATATACGGTACTGTAATCAAAATCATTAAGAGCTATTTTTTGAGAAAATCAAAATCTTTGAATATTTTTAATATATGGTATTTTAATCAAAATCATTAAGAGCTATTTTTTGAGAAAATCAAAAGGTTTGAATATCTTTAATATACGGTGTTTTAATCAAAATCATTAAGAGCTATTTTTTGAGAAAATCAAAATGTTTGAATATCTTTAATATACGGTATTTTAGTCAAAATCATTAAGAACTATTTTTAGAGAAAATCAAAATATTTGAATATCTTTAATATACTGCATTTTAATCAAAATCGTTACAGTTATTTTTTTCAGAAAATCAAAATGTATGAATATCTTTAATAGACGGTAGTTTAATCAAAATCATTAAGAGCTATTTTTTGAGAAAATCAAAATGTTTGAATATCTTTCATATACGGTATTTGAATCAAAATTTTTAGTTATTTTTTTCAGAAAATCAAAATGTTTGAATATCTTTAATATACGGTATTTGAATCAAAATCATTACAGTTATTTTTTTGAGAAAATCAATATGTTTGAATACCTTTAATATACGGTATTTTAATCAAAATCATTAAGAGCTATTTTTGGAGAAAATCAAAATTTTTGAATATCTTTAACATACGGTATTTTAATCAAAATTATTAAGAGCTATTTTTTGAGAAAATCAAAATTTTTGAATATCTTTAATATACTGTATTTTAATCAAAATCATTAAGAGCTATTTTTTGAGAAAATCAGAATATTTGAATATTTTTAATATACAGTATTTTAATCAAAATCGTTACAGTTATTTTTTTCAGAAAATCAAAATGTTTGAATATCTTTAATATACGGTATTTTAATGAAAATCATTAAGAGCTATTTTTTCAGAAAATCAAAATATTTGAATATCTTTAATATACGGTATTTTAATCAAAATCATTAAGAGCTATTTTTGAGAAAATCAAAATTTTTGAATATTTTTAATATACGGTATTTTAATCAAAATCATTAAGAGCTATTTTTTGAGAAAATCAAAATGTTCGAATATCTTTAATATACGGTATTTTAATCAAAATCATTAAGAGCTATTTTTTGAAAAAATCAAGATGTTTGAATATCTCTAATATACTGTATTTTAATCAAAATCATTAAGAGCTATTTTTTGAGAAAATCAAAATATTTGTATATCTTTAATATACGGTATTTTAATCAAAATCGTTATAGTTATTTTTTCAGAAAATCAAAATGTTTGAATATCTTAATATACGGTATTTTAATCAAAATCGTAACAGTTATTTTTTTTTCAGAAAATCAAAATGTTTGAATATCTTTAATATACGGTATTTTAATCAAAATCGTTACAGTTATTTTTTCAGAAAATCAAAATATTTGAATACCTTTAATATACGGTATTTTAATCAAAATAATTAAGAGCTATTTTTTGAGTAAATCGAAATGTTTGAATATCTTTAATATACGGTATTTTAATCAAAATCATTAAGAGCTATTTTTTGAGAAAATCAAAATGTTTTTAATATCTTTAATATACGGTATTGTAATCAAAATCATTAAGAGCTATTTTTTGAGAAAATCAAAATATTTGAATATCTTTAATATACGGTATTTTAATCAAAATGGTTACAGTTTTTTTTTTCAGAAAATCAAAATGTTTGAATATCTTTAATATACTGTATTTTAATCAAAATCATTAAGAGCTATTTTTGAGAAAATCAAAATGTTTGAATATCTTTAATATACGGTATTTTAATCAAAATCGTTACAGTTATTTTTTTGAGAAAATCAAAATGTTTGAATATCTTTAATATACGGTATTGTTATCTAAATCATTAAGAGCTATTTTTTGAGAAAATCAAAATGTTTGAATATCTTTAATATACTGTATTTTAATCAAAATCATTAAGAGCTATTTTGTGAGAAAATCAAAATGTTTGAATATCTTTAATATACGGTATTTTAATCAAAATCTTTAAGAGCTATTTTTTCAGAAAATCAAAATGTTTGAATATCTTTAATATACGGTACTGTAATCAAAATCATTAAGAGCTATTTTTTGAGAAAATCAAAATGTTTGAATATCTTTAATATACGGTATTTTAATCAAAATCATTAAGAGCTATTTTTTGAGAAAATCAAAGTGTTTGAATATCTTTAATATACGGTATTTTAATCAAAATCATTAAGAGCTATTTTTTCAGAAAATCAACATTTTTGAATAGCTTTAATATACGGTGTTTTAATCAAAATCATTAAGAGCTATTTTTTGAGAAAATCAAAATATTTTAATATCTTTAATATACGGTATTTTAGTCAAAATCATTAAGAGCTATTTTTTGAGAAAATCATAATGTTTGAATATCTTTAATATACGGTATTTTAATCAAAATCGTTACTGTTATTTTTTTTCAGAAAATTAGAATGTTGGAATATCTTTAATATACGGAATTTTAATCAAAATCGTTAAGAGCTATTTTTTGAGAAAATCAAAATATTTGAATATCTTTAATATACTGTATTTTAATCAAAATCGTTAGAGCTATTTTTTTGAAAAAATCAAAATTTTCAAAACTTTTTCCATGCAAAGGGTAGTTTGGGGCTAGAGATTTTCCTCAAATTCTTCTTGTTGATAGAAACTAAGCCGAAATACCAAGTTTGTTGTTTTACGGACTTTTCGTATTTGACTTATGGATTCACTGACACACGGACACACACAGGATTTTTTCTAAAAATGTTTCTTTTTTGTATTCAGGGGACCCTAAAACATGTATTTTCTGACCTGAAATGCGATTAATCTTACCCATTTCTAAATGTATTGTTGTAACATTATTTTATGTGAAATGTTTAAGTAATTATTATTTTCTGATGACGCAGCCTATGTATGTTTTATACTTAATGACTGAAAATACTCTTCTATCGATCTATGTAATCTCCACATCGAATGTTTAAGTGGAATGCAGTACCTTCTCTATGCACTATGTACACACTACATGTAGAGAAAGTAAAATCGGCAGAAAATCATTATTTTTTGTTTCCCATTTTAGATTTTATAAACCTATTTTGGGTAAAGTTATACACACAAGGCTGAACTTATATTCAGAATTAAACGCATGAAAAGTTCAATTAGTAAAAACAAATGAACTGGTAGTAATAAGCTTGTCAGGATTTAAACTGGGTTCATCCTTAGAATGAAATAGGAAGAGTGCCATTTTTTCTACACATTTAAATATCAATGTTTTTTTAATATAATATACAAAATAGTGTAAATACCTCTTTAGGGTTTCTGTCTACTAGCAATACGTATGAAGCAACTTTTTGTTTGTGTGCCATTCGAGTATACTCAAGAGAACTGGTATTGATGTGCTCCATTCACATGACTTTCTCTACATCTCTGTAAGAAATAATTGTTAATAAATTTATTATTCATTCTGCTTTATGCTAATCAGATAAACATAAAACAATTGTATTATTATTAAGTAATAGAGAAATAAGAGAATACATGGGTTAAATCGACAGTTAAATGTTTTAAAATGTGTTGCTATATGTTTCAAATCCGCTTCCGTGCGTGGCCAGGTTTTGAAAAGCTCCCGTAGGACAAAAGTTATAAGTATTTTAAAACTGAAACCGATGACAAAGAATATCTCGAAAACGGTTAACTCCATGAGAAAAATGCATATGACCTAAATTGTGTGTTTTAATGATATCCATATTTATTATGTATTGCTTTTTATATCTATCTCTTACGGTTTACCAATATGCAAAATTCAGAAAAAATGCATCCAGAATAAAGAGGTCTTAAGAGGCTTTTTGCAGAAAGGTCAAAATATACATATTATCTGAAATGTATATATCTTAAATATGAGATATTGTAATAAAATTGTTAGAGCCATTTTTGAGAAAAACAAAATTCTCGAAATTTTTCCACATAAAGGGTAGTTGGGGATAGAGGATTTTCTTGAAAACCATCGTGTCGCATCCTTGGAAGCTACTGAACCTAAGTATCAAGTTTGGTGTTTAACGGACTTTTCGTTTTTGAACTAAGTTGCCCACAGACACACGCACACATACATACGGAAATGTTTCTAATAATGCTTTACTTTCTCCACACATACTATGTACAGTCATAGAAAAAATGATTGAGCCCACTCTGAGAGTAAAATATTTCAAAGTTCATATCACAGAGAGGTTTACACTGGTCCCTGTTTACCTAACAGAGTCTGCGATATATGTTATCGCCTGTCAAACACATTAACAGGCTATCTTACAGCGCATTTGTATTGGTTCCTGATTAAACAAGCGACAACAATCGCCATGCGTCCCATTCTTCATTAGGTAATTTGTAAACAAACCCAAAACTGTTTCCGGGTGATCCTGTGCTCCTTGGTAGTTGGAGCAACCAATCAACAACAAGCTGGTTCAGAAGCCATTAAGTACCCTGAATACAATAAAGGAATCACGTAATCATAAGAACCATGACTGGTATTACAGCACATGTGGCAGCAGACACTTTTTGGACCAAACAAATATAGTTTCTAGCTCATAGGCAAGCGCTTTGTAAATGACCGAACCTAAGTTCAAACCTGCGCAACAGTATATATTTTTTCTCCTCCATTTATGTTGTTTCTTCTATCATATTTTCTATTTCACATTTTTAATTTATATTAATACAGAGTTTCCGCTTTATTAGCTATAATTTGAGTATTAGATAATAGGCAGATTATGTATAATAGCCAAGGTTTACAAGTGATAAGTTTGATTGCTTTGTCGTTATTGTGTTTCTTTCTGGCTGGTACAATGTTTATGCTTGGTTCCATTAGTCACTGACATCACTACTACAACGACACACTCATTCGTACTTTAGCAATGGCAGAGGCGTTGATAAACGTTCTGCTGTTCTCACCCTGGTACACGGCTACCAGAGCGGGTAGCAATTGTTATGTTCCAGTCCACTGCAAAGTTATACAGCTTGCTGCAAGCAAGAGACTGGTTGTATCTACCGAGAACGAAGATAATCTCTCATGGCAGAGGTCGAAAAGAGATCCGCTGAATACAAAGCTTTATCTTTATTCCCGGGTAGCAACCGCTGTTAAGAGCATAGACGTGCGGCAGTAAAGCAACTGCTAACTGAAGTCCACAAAATTGACAGGCCACATTTACTGTACAGTACGAAAACTCTATTGGAGCAAAGTAGTTTTCTCCGACGAAGCTACGTTCTACTGCAGATATCAATTCGACTGTGTTCCTTTACAGCCCTAGTGGTGCTCGATATCACATGGGTTATTTGGCCACTCGTGCAAGGCGTTTTCTTTTCTTTATGTATATAGTAAGAAAAACTTTCAAAGACACCACTCTCACTCTGTGTGGGAGTTGCATTTTCACCAACTAAAAACCCTACTTCCCGTCATATATAATTACGTCTCTTGGAACTGCTGGAGGCATTAATTCAAGAGACGATGACATCATGCTGTTCATTTTTCCTGTTTAATTACTTTTAGTTTGAGTTATCTCTATTTTGATTTGACATCATTATTTTGCCATACTCGTGTTTCTCCTGGAGAATTTCCTTGATAAATGTTGCAATAGCTGCAAGGAGTGGTCGAACGAACGTTACTGCTTGGGCATGGATATGTCAGGAATGTTCAGGTATGCAAGAACATGTTCATGGAAAGCTGAACGGGGAAACTTATTCTGAAATTCTAGAACACGTTCTACTTACAACTGCCCAAGAGCGTTATCTTGAAGGTATTGTTAAATTTCAACAGGATAATTATTCGGTCCACACATCAGCCAAAATTCGAAAGTGGTTTTTGGAGCACACGAATATCTTAGAGCAGATACCGTGGCCTCCAAAGTCAGCAGATCTCAATCCAATTGAACATGTTTGGACGAAAGAAAGCAGAGGCTTTCTCGAGGTCCCAGATTGAACACTGCTACACAAGTGCCATGGTGTGCCATGACAGACATCTAGGATATACTAGCAGAAGCCTTTAATTAAACGCTATTGGATTCCATGCCCCGAAGATTGAGGGCAAATAATGGGAGAACAGATTGCAGTGTTTTTCTTTCTTTTCTAGTTTGCCAGAACAGCAAATAAAATATTTCACATTTCACAGAGTGAATGATTCATATAACATAATCCATATAGGTTTTAAAGAGGAGGTACTAATACGATCTAAAAACAAAATAAAACAAAATCTATGCAGATTACGGGACTCCAACCTGCGCTAGGCAGAACACTAAGTTTCAAACGGAGCACATAAGGACTAAGCCATTTCTACTTTGATTACTCTTTTCCCTATTTATAAAAAACTCTATCGGACAACTCAGCTATCAAGGTTAGGCTTATTTCTTAGTGTTTCTGTGTATGTTATCGAAAAAGAATTATTTAGTTGTTCCCTGGTTGCTATTGTATGCTATAGAGCATTAAACTACGTCTTATCTCGCTGTACAAAAGCATGTTTTACACGTGCACGTGTAAACCCAGCTTCGTGGGCTTCCGTGAGACCGAAGGGACAAGTTACCGCGCTCAATCATTTTGTCCATGACTGTATATAGTATTGTAATGCACCCAAAATTGGATACCGAGATTTCACCGAAAATTTATGTTTTTGGGTCCCCATGAATCCAAAAAGAAAAAAAAAAAAACACCACATTTTTGGCAAAAGTGTGTGTGCGTTTGTGTGTGTGTGTGTTCCTGTGTGTGTGTGTTCCTGTGTGTGTGTGTGTAAAAAAATGTAAATGGCGTATTATTTATGGACGCTCTTTAACTGCTGTGGTTTTCAGCGTCCCATTCTATATTGGGCGTGAAAGACCGCTTAATTTTGCTCAGAAGCCTCTCTATCAGGCTTGATGTACTTTTACATGCCGTAAATCTACGACACGGAACCAACGGCTTCACTTCCCTTCCGAAGGAAGCCATTCTAAAGATTTTTACGCCCAAAAAATCCATCGTCCTCCGCAGGGTTTGAACTTGGGTAGGTATATGAAGTCAGCAATGTAAACCATTACACCACGGAGGGCGACAGGTGTGTTGTGTGTGTGTGTTCCTGTGTGTGTTTGTGTGGATTTATGTGTTCCTGTGTGTGTTTGTGTGCTCCTGTGTGTGTTTGTGTGTTCCTGTGTGTGTTTGTGTGTTTCTGTGTTTGTTTGTGTGCTCCTGTGTGTGTTTGTGTGCTCCTGTGTGTGTTTGTGTGTTCCTGTGTGTATTTGTGTGCTCCTGTGTGTGTTTGTGAATTCCTTTATGTGTACCTGAGTGTGTGGTCCTGTGTGTCTTTGTGTGTTCCTGTGTGTGTTTGTGTGTTCCTGTGTGTGTCTGTGTGTTCCTGTGTGTGTTTGTATTTTTCTGTGTGTTTTTGTGTGTGTTTGTGTGTTCCTATGTGTGTTTCTGTGTGTGTTTGTGTGTTCCTATGTGTGTTTGAGTGTTCCGATGTGTGTGTTTGTGTGTTCCTGTGTGTGTGTTTGTGTGTTCCTGTGTGTGTTTGTATGTTCCTGTGTGTGTTTGTGTGTGTGGGTTTGGACAGCATAGCTCAAAAACTAAAAGTCGGTAAAATACCAAACTTGGTATTAAAGTTTAGTTAGTATTTTCCAGGGATGCGACACGAAGATTTAAAATACCCCTAACCCAAACCACCCTTTACATGGAACTTTTTTCGAAATTTTTGATTATCTTATAAATAATGGCTCTAACGATTTGGATTAAAATATCGTATATTAAAGATATTTATCTAACAAAATAATGCATATCTTGAAGTTTCTGGGAATAGCCTAAGAAGACTGCTTTATTCTGAATGAGCGTTATTAAATTTTGCCTAACTGCCAAACTGTAAGAGATAGCCTAAACTTACATATTAGAAAATGTAGAGCTTGATAAAACAAGCAATTTATGCAATATGCACTGTTTCGTGGGGTGGATTTTTTCAGATATTCCTTGTTATTGGTTTCAATTTTAAAAAACTTAATTTTTCTCATACGGGAATTTGTGAACTCCTGTCCATACATACAAACAAAGGAACTTTAGTTACTCAGCAGCCAGGTTTTGACTAATACTTCAGCCTCTGCTACTCCCTTCTGTCCCTTCTGTTGCAAGGAAGCAAGTAATAAAATCATTTCCGTTAATTTTTTCTCGATTAGTATGAAGTAAAAAGAAGCATAAGTAGAGATGTACCTAGAGAAAGTCATATGAATTGATCACATCCGATTTTTTATTTTCTGTACACGTACTAGGTACATAGTGTACAGAGAAGGTATTGTATTGCACCCAAAAATGCGATACCGAGATTTAACCGCAAATACATGTTTTGGGTATCCCTGGATAAAATAAAAACAGTTTTGGAAAAAGGTCCGTGTATGTTTGTGTGACTTTGGACAGCATAGCTCCAAAATGAAATGCCCGTTAAATATCAAAGTTCATATTTAAGTTTGGTGTCTTCCATAAAAAGTATATCTTGATTTTCTGATAATGGTCTCCACAGACCGCTTTATTCTGGATGAAGTTTAATTACTTTTTCATAACTGGTAAACTGTAAGAGATAGAAAAAAAAAATGTAGATCACGACAAAACACACAATTTGTGTCATATACGTTGTTTTTCGTGGATTTGACTGTTTTCGTGATATAGCTTGTTACTGATTTGTCTTAAAATGCGCTTGGCCGCGCAAAGAAACGGATTACAATTCCAAAACAACCACATTTAAAACATTTGACTGTCAGTTTAGCCTAGAGTATTGCCTATTTCCCTTCTGCTTATAAAGGAACTAAGTAATAAGGCCGTTTCTGCTAATGTTTTAGCATTAAATAGATAGACGAATAAGCTTACCAACAATGATTTGTTACAGAGATGTAGAGAAAGTCATGTGAGTGGAGCACATCAGCTTTTTTTTGGATTCAAGGGACCCCAAAACATTTATTTCCGGTGAAATCTCAGTATCACATTTTTGGGAGCAATACAATACTTTATCTACATTCTATGTACATAGTACGTGTAGAGAAAGTAAAAATTGTCTTTTAATTTTTTTCACCGGCAATCATTTATTTGTAGAGCAATTCTACAAACAATTCACATAAAAGCTACTTATGTAACTAATTTTTCTAACCATGTCATGTGTCCGCAAGAAATTGTTTCAAACCTGATGTAATTATAGCACGTGCATACAGTGGCTGGCTGTCTAAACGTGAAGCTGTAATTTACCTGCCTGGATGTTATGCCACACACTTGGTTATTATAAAACGACTCTATTCGAATATCGCTCGGTTCCTACGAAAAATGAGACTTTCACCGGTAAATGCAAAAAATGTATCATGCATGTAAGATCGCAGATACATGTCACACTAATCCAGACAATTTGGAGTAAAACATTGTCATCTATGTATCTAGGATAGCTTAGCGAATTGCTACTTTCTCTATAGGTACTATTGTACATAGTGTATAGAGAAGGTATTGCACTCCACCCAAAAATTCGATACCGAGATTTCACCGGAGATATGTTTTAGGGTCCCCTGTATAAAAAAAAACAAAACAAAAAAAAACATTTACACAAAAAGGTGCGTGTGAGTGTGTTTTTCCATGTGTCTGTGTGTCAGTGTGTCCGTAAGTCTGTGAACCCGATAACTCAAAAACGAAAAGTCAGTAAAATACCAAACTAAGTTTAGTATCTTCCAGTGATGCGACACGAAGATTTTGAGAAAATCCCCCCACCCCAAACTACCCTTTATATGGAAATTTTTTAAAAAAATTGTTTTTTTTTTATAAATGGCTCAACGATTTTGATTAAAATATCAAATATTAAAGATATTTACCTGACAAATAAAATGTATATCTGGAATTTCCTGGGAATAGCCTCTGAAGACCTCATTATTCTGGAGGAATTCTACGGAATTTGCTAAACCGTAAGACATGGAAAAAAACTTAATACATAAAAAAATGTAGAGCACTTTAAAACACATAATTTAAGTTATATAGCTTTTTTTCATAGAGTTAATCGTCTTTGAGATATTCCTTGTTTTTGTTTTAAGCTTTAAAAATTATACTTTTCTCAAAAAGGACTTTGTCAACTCCTGTCCATACAAACAAAGGAACATCAGTCACATAGCAACCAGCTTTTGGCTTTCACTTTAACCTATGGTACTCCCTTATTTCGCTTCTGCTTACAAGGAAGCAAGTAATAAGACGATTTCTACTAATTTTTTTTCGATTAGCTGTAAGTAAATAGAACAATAAGCATTTTAACAATGATTTTTTGCAGAGATGTTGTGAAAGTCATGTGAATGGAACATATCACATTTTTACAAAGGTGTTGAAACTTATCAGTAAGTCTAGAATTAAATATTAAATATTAATCCAGCTAGCTGACTGACACGCGTGCATTTAGCTTTTCTTTGCCTTGAAATGCTCTTTTTGGATTTAACAAGAATACAGTAGGCCTGAAATTTATATGTGTAGAAATCCTGAGGTGGATGTCTAAATTAATAATCAACTTCTGTTACTGTTTTAGTCTGAAATTGCTAAAAATTCTGCATTTCATTCGCTCTAACATTTTAAATAAATTGAATTGAGAACTCGTTTTATGTACTTGAGGTACGAGCAGTACAGACTACCTTGAGGACACTATCCACTTTAATATAATGGTTGTGGGGAAGATGAGCACGACAGCGACGTCTTGTCCTAATTACTACAACGTTATGCTTCCAGAGACTTTACAAGCCGTTGATGAAACGCGCTACAGCTCCCTCTAAAAGTTACTGTTTCCCATTCTTCTTACAAACCCTACTGCTGACATACATTTAATACTTCAAATGTTTTGATGATAAAAATTTAACCGCCGACCCGAAACTATCCATTCACTCATATTGCATTATCCTTACTATCATGAAAACTACTCCTGGCAGAACTTCTAAGAACTTCTAATGCCGATCAATAAGCGTATTACTTTCGCTACACGTACTATGTACATTGTGTATAGAGAAGGTATATCACTCCACTCAAAAATTTCATACCGAGATTTCACCGGAAATATATGTTTTACGGTCTCCTGAATCCAAAAAAGCATTTTCAGTAAAAGGGCCGTGTGTGCGCGTGTGTGTCCGTGTGTCCGTGTGTCAGTGTGTCCGTGTATCTGTGAACACGATAATTCAAAAACGAAAAGTCGGTAAAATACCAAACTTGGTATTTAAGTTCAGTATCTTAAAGGGATGCGACACAAAGATTTTGAGAAAAATCCCCCACCCCAAACTACCCTTTACATTGAATTTTTTTCGAATATTTTTATTCTCTCAAAAACAGCTCTAACGATTTTGATTAAAATATCGTATATAAAACATTTATCTTACAAATAAAATGTAAATCTTGAATTTTCTGGAAATAGCCTCTGAGGACTACTTTATTCTGGATGAATTCTATGGAATTTTGCATAGCAGCTAAACCGTAAGAGATGGACAAAATCTTACTACACAAAAAATGTAGAGCACATTAAAACACACATACATTTCTTTCGTGGAGTTGGTCGTTTATTAGATTTCCCTTGTTTTTAGTTTCAGCTTTGAAAAACTTATCCTTTCTTCCAGGAATTTGTCAACTCCAGTCCATACAAACAAAGGAACTTCAGTCACATAACAACCAGCTTTTGACTGTCACTTTAACCTATGGTACTCCCTTATTTCACTTCTACTTACAAGTAAGCAAGTAATAAGACTATTTCTGCTAATGTTTTCTGAATTAGCATGAAGTAAATAGAAGCATAAGCTTTTTAACAATAATTTGTTGTAGAGATGAAGAAAAAGTTATGTGAATGGAAACATCAGATTTTTTTTATTAAAGATAAACTGATGTATCCTACTGTAGCCCCAGAAAAAGATAGATGTAAAATGAAGAATGTGCACAATGCCTAACCATGAAGCGAAGGAGAAGGAATGTGTAAGTGTTTTCGGGATGAGTTTTGGGCTTATTGGATCTATAGGTTCGTCCTGACAGCGGCCGAGGTATTGGCAACAACAGCATGTGCTGTTTATCTCATCCAGAGCTTAGTGGTTTAACACTAACCGAACGTCTTTCAACTGTCTTATATTCAAGAGTTTGATATTTCGAATCTTGCTTAGGGTGAGTTGTCCAGATAAGTTTTTTTCGGAGTTTTTCCTTAAACTGAGAAAATAATATTGACTACGTTTAAGTTCCATGGACCCCGAGATCATTTAAGCATCATTTCACCAATTTCATTCATCTCCGGAATGACCAAACGGCTAGCTAAAAAAAAAAAAAGTTCCCCCAGGCGCTGGCTTGCAAGTTCTGTGGGTTCTAAAGCCAGAACGACGAAGAACTTTTTTTAACATGACGAGACGTAACCCGAACTTAAGAATTGCTGCTAAATGAAGACCCATTAGGATTATTTTAAAAGCTGGATATTATGTGATTGGCTTCTATTTGTTTGCATGACCAGGGTTTGGCATATGCCCGTATGAGAAAGTTTTATATATTTTAAAACTGAAAGCAGTAACATGGAATATCCCGGAAATGATTAAGTACACGAAAAAAATAACGGCATAAATTGCCTGTTATAAGGAGAAGTACCTATTTGTATATAGCAAGATTTTGTCAATCGCTTATGGTTTACCAATTACAATAAGTCATCCAGAATGAAGAGGATATTTTCACAAAATTCAGGATATATATTTTATTTGTCGTCTTTATATATCTCGTAAATATTTTAACGAAGATCCTTAGAGCTATTTTTGAGAAAAATCAACATTTTCGAAATTTTTCCAAGTAAAGCGTAGTTTGGTGGGGGGGGGGTTGTCGCCTTGTTGGAAGATACTAAACTTGATATTTAAGTTTAGTATTTTCCCAACTTTTCGCTTTTTAATTATCGTATTGTCTCACACACACGACCCTTTTTCTAAAAATATAACTTTTTTGTGTACAGAGGACCGCAAAACGTGCATTTTTGGTGAGCTCTTGGCATTGAGTTTTGGGGTGGAGTGCAATACATCCTCTACCTATGTATCATTAATTAAGTAGAGAAAGTAAAAGTTCGAGCATAGACGGAGCTTTGGGGCGGGGAAGCTCTTTGTTCTGTCGGCTGGTTACCTCACCTTCGCTGTAGTCTCGAGGTTGATTGGGAACTCTCGTCCTGGACCCTCGGTGTAGTGATAGTTTAAACGTTTTTACTTTCTCTATACGCACTATGTACATAGTGTAAAGAGCAGGTATTGCACTCCACCCAAAAATTCGATACCGAGTTTATAAGTTTAAATTTACCGCTGGATCTGTAACGTTGGTCTCACTTACAGTTGACGAAATTAGAATTACTGTTTAGCGCCGAACTTAATTTTTGAGACAGCTTTAAGCTTATTCTCCGCAGTGAAGTTGTTTATATTTCATTTTATAACCCGGCTGCATTACACATGGTTGGTGAGTATAAGAATCTCAATCCCCTTGCTTGGTTAGTAGGATCTTTTAGAAGAGAATGAATTTAAAAGTAATTTGGTATTTAAAACTTTTATTTGTATGGATTGTTGCAACAAACAATGCGGTGTACCAAGGCACGCGACTTGAATTGGTTTCTTTTACAGAAAACTTTGTCCAATATCTGCTTTATGGTATGTACTTATATAAATTATTGATGATAATTAATGCAGTACATTATTTATACACAATTACTGTAATATTGATCTCAATTTCTGAGATGAACTTATAGTGTCTGTGGTCACTATTCAGAGACTGTGTACCGGAACTTTTTCAAATTTTCACTTCTAACATAAAGTTGAAGATCATTATTTTGTAATCTGCATGTCATCATGGGGACGACAGGTTTCCTTGTTCCCACATTTCGTGAAATACATATACAATATACATTTTTATATGTTCCTAGTAACTAAAATTAATACATTTGAATAATTTACATGATAATGTTCGTAAAAATAACTAACTTTTCTAAATTAGTTATTTGTTAAGATTTGTTCTTATCCTCTGTTACATGCTTAAACAAATTACAGCATCCGGTATCTCGTTCTCTTTTGTTCTTCTTCTCCCGTATTATGCTTATTTAAGTTTTATATATGCTTAATATACTTTCCTAAACACCAATTCTTAGCTATTTTATACATAATAACGAGTTATATTTATACCTAATCTTGGCTATGTTATACATAATAACGAGTTATATTTATACCTAATCTTGGCTATGTTACTTTCGTTAAACACGCCATGTTATACATAATAACGAGTTATATTTATACCTAATCTTGGCTATGTTACTTTCGTAAAACACGCCATGTTATACATAATAACGAGTTATATTTATACCTAATCTTGGCTATGTTATACATAATAACGAGTTATATTTATACCTAATCTTGGCTATGTTATACATAATAACGAGTTATATTTATACCTAATCTTAGCTATGTTATACATAATAACGAGTTATATTTATACCTAATCTTGGCTATGTTATACATAATAACGAGTTATATTTATACCTAATCTTGGCTATGTTATACATAATAACGAGTTATATTTATACCTAATCTTGGCTATGTTATACATAATAACGAGTTATATTTATACCTAATCTTGGCTATGTTATACATAATAACGAGTTATATTTATACCTAATCTTGGCTATGTTATACATAATAACGAGTTATATTTATACCTAATCTTGGCTATGTTACTTTCGTTAAACACGCCATTTTAAACGATTTTCGTGCGTATGGTGAAGCGATGGTGTCACGTTGTAATTTCTTCACATACATTTCTTTGGATTTTAAGTGCCAAACAATGATATTTTATTACTTTTTAATACTGTATGTAATGCTGCTTCTACTGCTAGTGTCGCTGGTGGGACAGCAAGAGGAAAAGGAAGAAACCGCTAACTAAACAGTCCCAACAGAATAGCACGGAGACTTGCCAAAGTTAGGGAAGGTTGATACTTCACCTGTGGCATAGTTCGTACAGAGGTTTTATAAACAAGTGCTAGAATTATTGGATGAAGTTCAAACTGTGTGCAATTTTCGTTACAAATGTGATAGTTGTTGAAGTTAGGGTTAAATAACAGGTGCGTGATTATGGAATGTCCAGCAGAAAGGACGAAATGATCACATTCATGGAAGAACCTAATTTAGAAATATCCAGTCTAGTTCCTATAAAAGTCGTGCTTTTGGAGAAAATTCGAGAAGCCAATATAACAAAGTGAATGGAGTAGATGAAAAGGCAAAGCATCGTTGCCATAAAGTACCACCATATCACTTTTGCGATTGACCTGATATGGGCACTCCTTAAACATGCGTAAGAAATCTATATGCGACAGTGTGCGCAAAGTGTTGAGAGAATGTGAACCGAATATAGTTCGAGTGTGTGGGAATGAAGTGTTCAGCAGACCATGCAACAAGTTCGAAAATGTCAACTGCGGGATGTGATACATGTGAGTGACAATGCGGAAGATAAAGACACAGCGTAATGTAAATATGATTAGATATTTTAAGCACTGTGTTACACTTAATAAGAGCCTTGCTAATGTTATTTTTATTTGGTATACTAAGAAATAAATGTCCATATTGTAACGCGTCTTTACTTGGAGAAAACGTGACTAGGTTGCTTTCTGCAACACTGAGTACTCGCAGCCTTTGAATTCGCGTACGATAATACAGGACCTATTTTAAATTCCCCTCCATTATTGGACCCGGCTTCCTAGAGAGTTAATATTGGTACCAGTGCTTGGCATTGCCTGTCAAATGAACACCTTGCGTTTGCTGTAGAAACATTTTACAAATGTGTCGTACGAACACAGCGATTGTTCCGGCAACATTTTGATGTTCATGGGAATGATAAAGTTCCGTCTTGGAGGTCCAGCAACAGCATCTGCAACAAACAAGAAAGCCACGCACGGTTCGCACCCCGGAACAGTAAGAGCTGCTTTAGAGCGTAGTCCAACGCGATCAGTTCGTCAGCATTCGCAAGTTCTTAAGATCTCGGACAGAAGTGTACGACGCATACTGCATCTGGATATGAAGTTCCATCCCTACAAGATGCAAGTGGTGCAACAATTATTGCCCAGAGATCTGCAGGCACGTCAAACTTTCTCTTCACAGCTTCTGGACATGATAAACACTCAACCCGACTTTCTCAACAATGTAGTGATGTCTGATGAGGCCCATTTTCGCAATCAAAACTTTAGGTACTAGGCACCTATCAATCCTAATCAGATTCACGAAAGACCACTTCATTGCGCAAAAGTTACTGTGTGGTGTGGTGTGTCTCTCAATGATATTATTGCTCCATCTTTTATTAACAACGACGCAGGTGCCACTGTCACAGTAACATCAGAGCGATATGTTGTATGTTGCAACAGTTGTAATGCAGCAAATGCGCCGTAAGAATATCCATCTGCAGTTGTTGTGGTTTCAACAGGATGGTGCAACCACTCATACGGCCAGAATATCCATGACTATCCTACTCAGAATGTTTCCAGGGCATCAGATTTCCCGTTTTGGCAATGTCAACTGGTGAACAAGTTCGCCCGATTTATCGGCTTGTGATTTTTTTCTGTGGGGATTTCTAAAATCCAAAGTGTATGCTAACAAGCCAACAACTCTTGAAGACTTGATAAACAACATTCGTGCCGAAATGGAGGCCATAACGAGCGACACTCTTCGTTATGGAGAATGTGAGCGTTCGTGCAGAAGAGTGCATCGCCAACAATGGTGGACACCTGAAGGGCATCATTTACAAAAAGTGGCACGTGTGCTAGGACGCGTTTATGTAGATATATTCTTGATGCTTAAATAGCATGTTTAAAACGGGTTAGTGTTTCTGCCGCATTCTGTACTAACGGCGCTAATGGTCCACAAGTACCACTCGACAGTTGCGGCCGGGAATGAGAACACAAACGAGAATAAGTATGGAAAGGAAGATAAACGTGCCATGACCAACCAATGGACAACGGAAACGGACAGTAGCTATGCTAAACTCAATTAGTAAATTGGAATTTGTTGGTTTCTAAAGTTATTCTACAATGAACAGGGAATGGAACAATTACGAGAAGAGAAAGCGAAAGATGAGCGTCTAAGGATTATATTTCACAATGAAGGAAAGTTGTATGTCGACTAGTATATTCATGACAACAAATAATGGCAATGTGTATGCAAATACTATTTGTTTATTGCAAGCTAATATTCCTTCTCTCTGCCCCCCACTCCCTCTCTCTCTCTCTCTCTCTCTCTCTCTCTCTGTCTCTCTCTGTATCATCTAAATGCATACTTGTCAAATACGAAATTCAATTTTAAAAACTTATATTTTGACAGTGTTTATTCTTAAGGCTTTCAAAAATATTGATATTTCTCAAGCATTGCCTAAACAATTTTGATTGAAATACAAATATGCCTAAGACACTTTTATTATAAAGTAACTGTATATGTCCCCTGACATCCTCTCATTTTAGTGAATCCTAAGAGAAATACAACACAAAAAATGTAGATTACGTTAAAGCACACCATCTCACATATATTTTTTTAAGTTAACCATTTCCGAGATGTTCCTGTTATTGCTTTAAATGTTCGATTACTTATATTTTTCTCAAGTGGGAAATAGTCTTGTTTTAACTCCTAGTCAGATTTTTATTCAATGCATCACATAGTGAGCCAACTCTTAAAATATTTGGCCACCGCTTTGCTTAGTGGCCGTTGCGCTTACAAGGAAGTAAGTTGTAAACACGACAATTATGTCGATTAGCATGCAGCAGATAAAAGAATATGCCTGTGTAAGACTAGCTTGTTGCAGAGCAGTTAGAGAAAGTCGTGTGAATGTAACACTAGGTTTTCCCTATACCAAACAATCGGTTTTCTTCTCCTTTAGAATCACAAAACAACGGTTGCATTTAGGAATCAGTAGCTCCATTACGCACATATAGTAATAAATCATGCGCATTACAATATATTTACAAAGACTTTCCTTTTTCGGTATTTTTTGTCTTATTTTTGTAGCATAACATCATTTATCCTGGTTGGTCATATCGTACGATGAATAAAATTGGAGAAATGATCCATGGATCTTAAAGCTACTCTATATTCTTCTTCTTAGAATTAGGGAAAACCCCAAAAAAATCTTATCCTGGTAAATCACTTTAAGCGAGATTACCCCTATTGTGTGCCAGAATCCTTATACAGTCCTAAAGAAAAACCAGGGCTTTGTGTGCACATAAAGCCTTCACGACTATCTGATATGTTTTTAAATTCTTTCAACTTCTATAGTCATATGAGGGATTACTTTTGCTTGTTTATGGGGGCCTTGATTTACATATGGTCATATTATACAGTGGCGTTATTTTAGTTATGTTCATATAGGTGACTTTATTTTAGATGTGTTCATGTCGGTGACTTTATTTTAGCTGTGTTCATGTCGGTGACTTTATTTTAGATGTGTTCATGTCGGTGACTTTATTTTAGCTGTGTTCATGTCGGTGACTTTATTTTAGTTGTGTTCATATCGGTGACTTTATTTTAGCTGGGTTCACTTCGGTGACTTTATTTTAGTTGTGTTCATATCGGTGACTTTATTTTAGCTGTGTTCATATCGGTGACTTTATTTTAGCTGGGTTCATATCGGTGGCTTTATTTTAGCTGTGTTCATATCGGTGACTTTATTTTAGCTGGGTTCACTTCGGTGACTTTATTTTAGCTGTGTTCATATCGGTGGCTTTATTTTAGCTGTGTTCATATCGGTGACTTTATTTTAGCTGGGTTCATATCGGTGGCTTTATTTTAGCTGTGTTCATATCGGTGACTTTATTTTAGCTGGGTTCATATCGGTGACTTTATTTTAGCTGTGTTCATATCGGTGGCTTTATTTTAGCTGTGTTCATATCGGTGACTTTATTTTAGCTGTGTTCATATCGGTGACTTTATTTTAGCTGGGTTCATATCGGTGGCTTTATTTTAGCTGGGTTCATATCGGTGGCTTTATTTTAGCTGGGTTCATATCGGTGACTTTATTTTAGCTGTGTTGATATCGGTGGCTTTATTTTAGCTGGGTTCATATCGGTGGCTTTACTTTAGCTGGGTTCATATCGGTGACTTTATTTTAGCTGTGTTCACTTCGGTGACTTTATTTTAGCTGTGTTCACTTCGGTGACTTTATTTTAGCTGCGTTCATATCGGTGGCTTTATTTTAGCTGTGTTCATATCGGTGACTTTATTTTAGCTGGGTTCATATCGGTGGCTTTATTTTAGCTGTGTTCATATCGGTGACTTTATTTTAGCTGTGTTCCTATCGGTGACTTTATTTAAGCTGTGTTCATATCGGTGACTTTATTTTAGATGTGTTCATATCGGTGACTTTATTTTAGCTGTGTTCATATCGGTGGCTTTATTTTAGCTGTGTTCATATCGGTGACTTTATTTTAGCTGGGTTCATATCGGTGGCTTTATTTTAGCTGGGTTCATATCGGTGGCTTTATTTTAGCTGTGTTCATATCGGTGACTTTATTTTAGCTGGGTTCATATCAGTGACTTTATTTTAGTTGTGTTCATATCGGTGTTTTTATTTTAGCTGTCTTTATATTGGTGGCTTTATTTTAGCTGGGTTCATATCGGTGACTTTATTTTAGCTGTGTTCATATCGGTGACTTTATTTTAGCTGGGTTCATGTCGGTGACTTTATTTTAGCTGTGTTCATATCGGTGGCTTTATTTTAGCTCTGTTCATATCGGTGACTTTATTTTAGCTTGGTTCATATCGGTGGCTTTATTTTAGCTGGGTTCATATCGGTGACTTTATTTTAGCTGTGTTTATATTGGTGGCTTTATTTTAGCTGGTTTCATATCGGTGACTTTATTTTAGCTGTGTTCACTTCGGTGACTTTATTTTAGCTGGGTTCATATCGGTGGCTTTATTTTAGCTGTGTTCATATCGGTGACTTTATTATAGCTGGGTTCATATCGGTGGTTTTATTTTAGCTGTGTTCATATCGGTGGCTTTATTTTAGCTGTGTTAATATCGGTGACTTTATTTTAGCTGTGTTCACTTCGGTGACTTTATTTTAGTTGTGTTCACTTCGGTGACTTTATTTTAGTTGTGATCATATCGGTGACTTTATTTTAGTTGTGATCATATCGGTGACTTTATTTTAGCTGTGTTCACTTCGGTGACTTTATTTCAGCTGTGTTCACTTCGGTGACTTTATTTTAGCTGTGTTCACTTCGGTGACTTTATTTTAGTTTTGATCATATCGGCGAATTTATTTTAGTTGTGTTCACTTCGGTGACTTTATTTTAGTGGTGATCATATCGGTCACTTTATTTTAGGTTTGATCATATCGGTCACTTTATTTTAGTTGTGATCATATCGGTGAATTTATTTTAGTTGTGTTCACTTCGGTGACTTTATTTTAGTGGGGATCATATCGGTGACTTTATTTTAGTTGTGATCATATCGGTGACTTTTATTTAACTGTGATCATACCAGTGACTTTATTTTAACTGTGATCATATCGGTGACTTTATTTTAGCTGTGTTCATATCGGTGACTTTATTTTAGTTGTGTTCACCTCAGTGACTTTATTTTAGTTGTGTTCACTTCGGTGACTTTATTTTAGTTGTGTTCACTTCGGTGACTTTATTTTAGTTGTGATCATATCGGTGACTTTATTTTAGTTGTGTTCATATCGGTGACTTTATTTTAGTTGTGTTAACTTCGGTGACTTTATTTTAGCTGTGTTCATATCGGTGACTTTATTTTAGCTGTGTTCATATCGGTGACTTTATTTTAGTTGTGTTCACTTCGGTGACTTTATTTTAGTTGTGTTCACTTCGGTGACTTTATTTTAGTGGTGATCATATCGGTGACTTTATTTTAGTTGTGTTCGTATCGGTGACTTTATTTTAGTTGTGATCATATCGGTGACTTTATTTTAACTGTGTTTATATCGGTGACTTTATTTTAGTTGTGATCATATCGGTGACTTTATTTTAACTGTGTTCATATCGGTGACTTTATTTTAGTTGTGTTCATATCGGTGACTTTATTTTAGTTGTGTTCACTTCGGTGACTTTATTTCAGTTGTGATCATATCGGTGACTTTATTTTAGTTGTGATCATATCGGTGACTTTATTTTAGCTGTGTTCATTTTGGTGACTTTATTTTAGTTGTGAACATATCGTTGACTTTATTTTAGTTGTGATCATATCGGTGACTTTATTTTAGCTGTGTTCATATCGGTGACTTTATTTTAGTTGTGTTAACTTCGGTGACTTTATTTTAGCTGTGTTCATATCGGTGACTTTATTTTAGTTGTGTTCACCTCAGCGACTTTATTTTAGTTGTGTTCACTTCGGTGACTTTATTTTAGTTGTGTTCACTTCGGTGACTTTATTTTAGTTGTGATCATATCGGTGACTTTATTTTAGTTGTGTTCATATCGGTGACTTTATTTTAGTTGTGTTAACTTCGGTGACTTTATTTTAGCTGTGTTCATATCGGTGACTTTATTTTAGCTGTGTTCATATCGGTGACTTTATTTTAGTTGTGTTCACTTCGGTGACTTTATTTTAGTTGTGTTCACTTCGGTGACTTTATTTTAGTTGTGATCATATCGGTGACTTTATTTTAGTTGTGTTCATATCGGTGACTTTATTTTAGTTGTGTTAACTTCGGTGACTTTATTTTAGCTGTGTTCATATCGGTGGCTTTATTTTAGCTGTGTTCATATCGGTGACTTTATTTTAGTTGTGTTCACTTCGGTGACTTTATTTTAGTGGTGATCATATCGGTGACTTTATTTTAGTTGTGTTCGTATCGGTGACTTTATTTTAGTTGTGATCATATAGGTGACTTTATTTTAACTGTGTTTATATCGGTGACTTTATTTTAGTTGTGATCATATCGGTGACTTTATTTTAACTGTGTTCATATCGGTGACTTTATTTTAGTTGTGTTCATATCGGTGACTTTATTTTAGTTGTGTTCATTTCGGTGACTTTATTTCAGTTGTGATCATATCGGTGACTTTATTTTAGTTGTGATCATATCGGTGACTTTATTTTAGCTGTGTTCATATTGGTGACTTTATTTTAGTTGTGAACATATCGTTGACTTTATTTTAACTGTGATCATATCGGTGACTTTATATTAGCTGTGATCATATCGGTGACTTTATTTTAACTGTGATGATACCAGTGAGTTTATTTTAACTGTGAGGATATCGGTAACTTTATTTCAACTGTGTTCATATCGGTGACTTTATTTTAGCTGTGTTCATATCGGTGACGTTAAAAGGCAAAATCACGCTGCCTGTCTGTTAATTCTCTAAAAAATGTAGCAAATTTGTATTCAGGTATGAACGTCAACTGTTGACTCGGAAGAAAAAAAATGTGTCTATAAGTCTTTTTTCGCTAATGCCGAACCACACACCGAAATGTTTCTTAATAAAACGGTATGTCATGGGCGATATTATGTTTCTAAAGTTCCAATAACAACTATTTTGTGTACACATATATCCATGAAGGTTGAACCAAGCCTCGTCCATGAAAAATATTAAATGTGAATCAATTTCGCAATTGTATACACTATTGAGGGTCCGCTCACGAAATGTATTAGCACATAGAATCATAATTCTACTGTGCAGTAAAAAGTAAACGCTGAGCCATAATACACTTTGTGACTAAGTACAGGACAAAATACTAACGCACACAGGTATTTTTTGGAAGTGTTTAACGACCGATTTTACTACACTGGTGATACATGGAATAAAGATGCAGCACCGGTGGAATGCGATGACGGGGAAACCGGAGAAAACCCGCACCTTGCGCCGCTTTGTCCACCACAAATCTCACATGCGGTCGCTTGGAATCGAACCCGGGCCGTTTAGATGAAAAGCGAGTGCAATAACCACTCGGCCACGGCGCGGCCCACACTGGTAATAGCTGAACCACACGATATCACCGTCAGCTCAATACTGCACTTTCAGAGCAGAGAAAAAGAAGTGGTTACGTGATCGTATGTAGATCATGTTTCGTGTGCACAGCGGCTCGGATGTATTTGGGTCGGAGGCATTCACTCTCACTTTCATGCTTCTATACGTGTGGCAGAAAAAGGAATGATTCTAATCAAAGAGGAATTCCCCGCTTCAGAGGAGAACCAAACCCGAGATATCTGGCTTCAAAACATTTAACTTTGCTTGAATCATCAGATGGCATGTGGAGCGACAGATATAGTAAGGAAATTACACCATCTTGTTGTCACCAAGAGTCCAATCAGTTTTCAAGAACTAACAGAAACGGCAGGAAAGGTAAACATTTTGTCTGAAACTACTGTAGTACGAAAAAGTTCGTTTTCAGAGGAACTCTACAAATGTATCTATATTCGCCTCTATTAAATCTTTGTGATGCACACTCCAGAACAACCTGTATAGTTAAATAATTAAGGCCCATAAAAAGGAAGAATTCGATAATGAAGATATTCTGCAATATTGCCTGTACCAGTAGAACAATGAAGTAAACGGCGCGTTAATAAATGAGTTATTGGAGTTGCTGATCTTGCTGCATTACGTTAACACTCACTGGGTTGCCGGGGAGATTACCAGTGGCCTGAGTGGGACTAGCTAGGATCGCTTAAGTGTCGCAATATCCAACTTCAATTGTTTTCACTATATTATGCAAGACATGCTGTACTGCAACTCAGTGGGGTCTTGGTAAATCGCTCATTTTCATAGAAGTAGGAAATTAATTATAACTTCAAGGGTTTATCCACCATATGTAAATGTGAAGAAATAAGATAAAATCAACGATTTAACACTAAACAAATTCATATAACTAAATCTTACTCTCAAATCTATTACGGTTCTATCATTTGGGAACAAAATTCTCCATTCATAATTAAGCAAAGGGAAACAGTACTGCATTAAAGCGTCATTAATTTTCTTAATGTTTCGTTTATTATGTCATATGTTACATTAAGCATGGTTATACTAACGCCGTTGTTATGTTCGTCGTTATTTTAAATGCTAAAAATTGCGTATTTAGATTGAAACCGTCAAGTTATATGAATTCAACATGACAGTGCATTTAATGTTGAAGCTATGCATTTAGAATATCTGGAGCCTATTACAGAGCTTCAAATTATAATTTTGAAGATCTGTCGTTTGAATATATCGTTTGAATATATCGTTTGAATATATCGTTTTAGTTTGTCTGTCGTATTAGAATAAGTTGAGGAGGGGTTAACATGCGCAACGCATAGAAATTATACCCTCACACCGAATCAACAATTATTGTGGCATTGCGTTTCTACACAACATAGGCTTATCCAGTGGTTATTGCTGATTTGTTTATTCATTTTCGATCAATAGAGTTTATTTCCACTAGCTGTACAAAAGGTTTTGTTAATGTTGTGTAGGTTCAAATAACAATACATAAATTGTGACTTTGTGGGGAGATCGCAATCGTTTTTTCGGTTGGTGTTCTATTTCTGGAACTAATGTCCCTGTCTAACTCCAGCCTCCGCGCTTTTAGACGCCTCCTGCAATAAGGCACATTCCCAAAAAAACTCGCCCCAGGATCTTATTGTGCGGATACGCTAGCTGCAACCCAGAGTTCGAAATACCTAACTCTCTATTTGTCATAAATAAGTCAGATTGTAAATACGTAATTAAAGGAATGGATGACGTCAGGATTCATACAATTTAAAATCAAATACAAACTAACTTTTAGGGAGGAGTGTATTATAAACTAGTAAATATGTATAGTATAATATATGTATATACTTCCTTTTCTCATATATTTTAACTCCATAAATTGTCAGTACTGCAAATAGATTAACATATTAAAACCATCACCATAAAATTAACAATTTAACTATTAACAATGAGATAACAATTACAAAAACAATAAAATACATATAAACTTTGAAAACGGAACAGTAACTTTAGGTGCATAAAACTTCTTTAAGACCTGGGAAAACTTGACCAACTGCCTCGTCAGGTACCATATTTCCAGGAACCTTTTACGTCCTACTTTAATTATTTTGCAGCGGAACTATGTTCACGATCCTCACCACTCTGGTTGAGACCTCCCTAAAGCAACATTATGGTAGAGGGGAAATTCCACCGAACGCACGCACCCTCGCTGTGTTCTGGCGGAGTGAAATCTACGATGAAAACAGCTTCAATTTGAAGATCAATTGGTTCCCTTACACGTGCTTCTAGAATATTACACCATACTTCAGGCGTAAATCCATAAGAATGCTTTGAATACCAATAGCAAGAAACAAATGATAGGTCGCGACATCAACTACTGCATCGAACTATTTGCGCACAAAAAATCAACCAGGATTTTCCATAAGACGGGCCTTTCAATATAACAATTATAAGAATCTGTGGAACAGATACTTCTCCATTATACGTCCAAGAAGTTCTCCTCGTCAAAACTCAAATTGAGTTAAATTTAGTCATAGTCTACTGACATGAACTATAGCGATTAGTTAACTGCCCATGACGATGTCTAATCGACGTCTGCCATTCACGATTCCCTGCCGACGACTCTATTGTTGTGACTCGACTCATTCTCTCTCTCTCTCTCTCTCTCTCTCTCTCTCTCTCTCTCTCTCTCTAGTATCGAGTACGTCTTTTTATTGTAAATGCAACTGCAGTGGCGGCCCATTGCCACCTACATGACCAGTGGCGCTAGCTGCTGTCTGAAGTTTATCCACCATATCATTTGTCACGTTACAAAATAAACGTTAAGTTTTTAAAATTATATTTGACGCCTACAGTTGAACAGCTATCATATGATTGTATGATCAGAGACTATCGTAATTATGTGAAACAACGAAATGTCGATAATAATCTATGAACAAATATATCCAATCATATCGGCGATTTCAAAGTCTTGGAGTTGTGCATATAACTAATGCCAGGCTCCACCCTTCAGGACGCCTCATTTCCGCAATGTACACCGATATAGTCTTAATGAACTTATACGCACCTTCTGGATCTCTACGTAGATGTGAATGTGAATTTTTCTTCAAAACAGCTATTCTTACGGCCCTTTCTAGGGGTTAAAAATTTCTCATCGGAGGAGATTTTAACTACACTGATGGCGCCAAAGATCTATGTGGGATGCCCTATATTACTTCATCCTCAGGCAGATTACGACGCAATTTGATCTTGTGGATGCTTGAGAGTCCAAATATGGTTCTCGTGTGGACTTTACCTTTTTCCGTCGTTTCTCGGCTTCTAGAAATAATATATTTTATTTTTCTCTCTTTCTGTTTTCACTGTCCATCATGTGAGAGTTCTTCCTCTTACTTTTAGTGACCATCATGCAGTTGTAGTTTCAAGCAAACGAGTTGAACATATTCCCAGTCCTAGGAGAGGCTACTGGAGGATTTCTGTGTCTGTTATCTTGGAGAAACAGTATCGACAAGAGTTCAGTTTGTTATGGGGGAAGTTATAACCCTCCTTTATTGCCTCCCACAATAAACTCTTTTGGTTGCTTTATAAGGCTAAGCCAGCAATCATCCTTCAAGAGTTGCTTGGATTCAAAATTATAATCTCAAGAAACATTTTGATAAAAACACACCAGCGGTGCACAAGGGCCGTTGCACCATCAAGGCAACCGTCGAGGAGCAAATTCGCACCTCTGGTCACTCCACAACCCCAAAACACACTCGCCATCCTACAAAACCCACAATCCCGTCAGAACGTGGTTAAGTTCTCTCTGAGAGCAGGGACACGTCTAACACACCTCGGGCTGCCCTCAGCCTGCCAATCACACTGGACTGGATTTCCTTCTTCAAACAGATAGCTTTCCAACGGGCTAGAGAACGTGTCTCACCAGCTTCATGCCATCCAGGAACAAATCTCCCTCAAACAATTGGAAATCCTTCACCTTCGTGATGTGTCCCATCGTCGCCAAATGGCTGTAGAAGAAACATTCTCACTCTTCCAGCTTGCTGGCGACCGCAAGCAATGCAATCAACGCTTTGAACCAGAACTTTGTGGCAATGGGTGTGTACTTTCTGGGACCTCTGCTGAATTGTTTTCATTATTATTTTACTGACTCCTTTTCTAAACGTGTTGACAGAAACCCCACCTTGTCTCTACTGCCTTTTTGGGTATCTTCGCAACCCGGCTCTTCTATTTTGTACCCTCTTATCACCGAGGAACTTTCTGCAGGTTTGAAAAGCGTAAAACAGAACACCGATCCTTGGCCAGATGCTATACACTATGCTTTCTATTCTACTTTCTGGGATGTTATTGCTGCAGAACTAACCGTAGCGTTCGAAGAAGTGCGCCAAACTGCGGTGATTCCAGAGAAATGTGTTGAAGGTGTAATTATTCTGCTCCCAAAGCATTGATGTTCTGGAACTGTTGCGGAGTTTCGGCCTATTACCCTGCTGAACTGTGATTATAAATCGTTGACTAAAGCCCTATCTTCACGGCTCAATTTGGTTTATGAGGCAATCCTTTGCAAAGCCCACGCTGCCGTGCCGAATAGCAGAAACAACATACAGCATGTTGGCTTGTTGAGAGACATTTTTCATACTGAAACCGAGAAGATTCCAGTGGCTTTTGATAAGGCTTTTGATAATGTCAGCCATTGTTATCACTGGAATATTATGCAAAATTTCGGAATTATTTTCTTACAAAACCTCTACGCTGCTGCAACTTCCAGGATGCTCTGCAACGGCCATCATTCTCCGAGCCTCCGCATAAAGCGGTCAGTCCGGCAGGGTTGTCCCTTGTCAATGGGCATGTTCGCTTTGAGCCTCGATCCCCTTCTACGACAACTCTATTGGTCTGGAACTCTATGGACAGTGATTCAAGCTTACGGCATATGATGATAAGGTGACGGTATTCAATGCCAGTAATGCTAATATGCAAACCTTACATCGGTGTCTTCGAGAACATAGCGCCGTTTCTAGGGTCATTGAATCTTACCAAGTCGGAAGTTCTACAGTTTGGTCACTGGCAAGAGCCCCTTTATCTTTTAGGTATGAGGAGTGTCAACCAAACGAAGATGTTGGGTTTTGTGGACTGCGCCAGCATGCGCTCTATTTGGGACTGGGTATATGGCAGAACCTGTGTCATCTGCGGTGGGGCACAAGAAAAACGTGAACTCTGTTTAACAAACAGGCAAATAGGCAGCTGTCAAATACCCTGACTTGGCTCATATTTGCCATACACTATTGGATTTTGCTGGTTGGAGACGCGGCACAACTACCAGACTTCCAGATTTTTATCCGGAAAGAGCGCTGAGAATTGGAAAAAGGGACCCTTCTGTCGTTGAATCTTCGGCATTTACAGAGACTCTAAGATCCGCACTGTGACACAGTGTAAATATCATATATAAAAAGGGACCCTTCTGTCGTTGAATCTTCGGCATTTACACAGACTCTAAGATCCGCACTGTAACACAGTGTAAATATTATATATAAAAAGGGTCCCTTCTGTCGTTGAATCTTCGGCATTTACACAGACTCTAAGATCCGCACTGTGACACAGTGTAAATATTATATATAAAAAGGGTCCCTTCTGTCGTTGAATCTTCGGCATTTACACAGACTCTAAGATCCGCACTGTGACACAGTGTAAATATTATATATAAAAAGGGTCCCTTCTGTCGTTGAATCTTCGGCATTTACACAGACTCTAAGATCCGCACTGTGACACAGTGTAAATATTATATATAAAAAGGGTCCCTTCTGTCGTTGAATCTTCGGCATTTACACAGACTCTAAGATCCGCACTGTGACACAGTGTAAATATTACAAGGCGGCACATGCACCTGGTCATTGTGACTACAAGTTACAATTACCGTATTGATTAATGTTCCTATTTCTTATGTGTTATATATATTCATAAAAAAGAAGTATAGCAGATGTCCGAAATGATGATAATAGTTATACATTGTAGACTTTCAAACGCATCAGCAGACAAGAGGGTAGTAGTTACAAAAGCTGAATTTGTTTAAAATTCTGCACCTAAGGTACACTAAAAGTAAAATGATTCAATTTAGATAAAGCTACATTCAAATATATAGAGCAATTCAGCTTCGAAGAAAACTGTAATTTAATGTTCTATCATGCAGAACTACTGTATCTAAGCCCTTGTGTCGCTGATATAAATCAATAATTCAAAATACAATTTGCCATTTATAACACACACACACACACATGACATGCAGGGCCACAAGCGAAAACAAGCAGTTGGGAAATATGATCATCATGAAGTCTAGTGGTCATGCAGTTATCTTTGAAATATATCTTGAATTGCTGAAAGTCTTCGCGCTATTGTTTACTCCTGAATGATGCGTAAAATGGTGAAGCAACTTCCACCATAGAGGCTAGGCATTTAGGTAAAGAATATATTTGAAGAGCCGTATAACACATTAAATTGTTTCATCGTTTATAATCTAAGGACTGTGTGCAGTAAAACCCTGAAACGGTGCTCCAAATATGTGCATTCTAAAAATGCCAAACCCTAAACTTAAGAATACACTTTGCACATTGAAGCATTGAAAATGTTAAGTAAAGGGACAATTTAAAACTATTTACTTGAAAACTTGTATTCATTAGAGCAAATAAACAAATGACTGTGCAAAATCTGAAAGTTTTAGCTAAATAATTGCTCAATTAATACAATTTAATATTTTAACTAGCGAAAAAAAGGGTATTATACTTTCGAGCATCTTGCATTCTTTAAGAAAATGTGTTTTTCATGAACATGAGAACTTCTTTTATGTTAACAAGTAAAAGAGTTGTAAAATGATGTATAGGTTCCCGATGTACATCTGTATATCCGCAGCTGTTGGATTCTTTCTTTTCTTAACTCATATAGATAACTTGCAGAATATTCAGTGGTATAACTTGCCATAAGAGATGGAGCAAAAATTACTCCAGATAAAAATATTACAACATACACCCTGTATAAAAGAAATTTTCTTGTAGCATCAGTTAGTTCTGGAATATTGGTCGTTTAAGACGAATTTTAAGAGGTAATTTTGGAAATATGCTGTTCTTATTGTATCTTTGGTTCATTACATTACAAGTATGTGACCTCACATTCACCGCGTGCCAAACGACCTGCAACCCCACTCTTTACATTAGCTGTTTACAACATAGAAACAATGGCGAAACATTGCTGTTTGCAATTACAAGCTGCAATCCACAGTAGCTAATCGGACCTTCGGTGCACGATTTTGTAGCATAGAAATTGTTGCAATTTACTACGAAAAAGTGTTACCAAATTCTGCTTCCCTCAACTGAAGACTGCCATAAACAAAGTAGAGTAAACAATAAAAACATCTTAAAGCACACATTAAATTGTAAACTTTGCACGTTACAAACTTGCAACTATGAATATAATTATAATCTATAAAAGTAAAATGGGTTTACCTAAAAGAAACATATTTATATAAAGATATATTAGCTTATGTATCGTGCAAATGATTTTTCACTATACCTTCTGACACTTTAATAAAATTTGTGGCCAATTCTTTAATACATCAATTGTATTATTTATATTTTCTGCAAACTGATACAAAAAGTATGCAATAATGAACCTTGATCAATTATAGTAAGCCAACATTAAAGCAATGTAATATTTATTAACTGTTAAAATAGCAAATATTGAGTACCTTTATTCATTTTTCCTGCAAGTTTATAAGCAATGTTAGATTTATTTCTTCAACTTGATAAGAGGGATGAGATATTATGGATTTCAAATCATTATTCTATAAGTGATAACGAAAGACACACTTGATTTTGTTTTATAATCTAACACATGTATTTTAATAAGTAGACATTTCTAGCATTTCAAAACTATGCTCTCTGATGGCCATAATCCTAAAGTACCGTTTTGTCAAATATTGCGTTTACTCAAATGCGTAATTTGAAATGATGTTCATTTATTTTATCGTGATTTATGTAAAGCATCACCTCTGATATAAATAATACAAGCATGAATTATATAGAGAAAGTTATGTGAGGGAAACGTATAAGATTTTCTGTTTCTTTCGTTTTATATTTCCTTTGAGAAGAAGTAATTTGGCATTAGGACACAAGGAATACTGTTAGAGAGCTTCTGTTAGCATGAAGTTCCTATTGGTATTTTGAGAATAGCAGAGAGCTTGGTACTGAAGGAACCCAATTAGCAGGAGATGCCACCACTGGGACTTGGTTGCCACACTACACGCGGAAAAGACTTTCTTGAAGTTCCTGCACAAGCCAAAAGTGTAATCCCCTATCCAGATGCTGGTTTACAGCAGTACAATTATTGAACTTAACATACTAACACTCTTAGTTCGTAACAAAATTTGTTAAAAGCTCGTTCTAGCCCGGAATTAAATTTGGTTCTACAGCTTCTGAATTATTCCTAGGTCCACAATTGTACTAATAATTTCTTTTGTCGTTATAATATTAATTATTATCCTATGAAACATTATTGAAGACCGAGGAAAATTTTACCTTAGGAATGTGAAGGTTTTAAAATTTAGCGCTCAACCAAACATATACTTTGTTTATTATTTATTTATTTAAGAGTAGAAATAAATTAAAAGGACTAGTTTAATTTTAAAAAAAGTTGGAATACAATACAGCACCAAGCAGCCGTTGTTTATTACATATAAAATATTTGTGATACGCTAAATTAAACTTCTTTTTTCCGTTCTCTAGGCGTTGCATATATTTTCAGTTGTTATTGTAAAATAACTTGAATAATGTTGCATATAGCTCCACTACGTATCTCTTAACTTATACTAACGAAAAATTATATAAGAGAAATGTTCCATATTTCCATAACTTTACAACATATTATTGTTTACAATGTATCCATAAATAAATGTCTTACGTAAAAACTAAAATTTATCACAAATTTAGAAAACAATAACTTAAATTTTTTTCAGGTATTTAAGCTCAAACCTATATCCTCATATGAATTAATACCAAATTTCTTTACATTTGTATCTGTATCTGCATAATGTAGTACTAGAATTTATTAAGTTCATAACAATATAACAATTGCCTCGCACAGCCGCATGGGATGGGTGACGGTACATGCTTTTCAAAATACTTGAATTTAAAATATCACAACACTGAAGATGATACACACACTCACACACACACACACATCCTACAACAGAAAAACAAACCAATAAAAGATATAACACTGTGATATTACCCATACACACACACTCGCACACACAACTACACCCACGTATTCGCACAAATAGATAACTCATATACCAAATATGTTTATACAATATTTACAAAAATATCTTATCTCTTAGAACACCTACTTCCATTAAATATGTGCCTAAGCTTGTCCAGTTTTGGCTGTTTCGAATCAGGTTCCAGCATGCTGTCCTTCGTCTGTTTGAAACTAAAAACACTTTCGGCATCAATGATTTCCTAACAACCTCCATCTGCACGAAATCTGACAAATTGTGCCCACATAATGAGCAAATCCTGCTATCTCCTTCATCAACTACCTTACGATTTTCCCGCCCTTTCAACCTTAGCTGCGCTATTGTTGCCAATACCCAACTTTAAAAAATATATTTCTATACCCCACCCAATTTTTATTTCATTTTGTAGCTGCAATGACGATTTTACTACACTGAGATTCTATTTCACATGTTTCTTTATATCATATAATCGTCTTTTTACTTTTTCATGCCGTAATATCTATTTTCTTTACCCTTTTGTCAAACATTGCTTAAGCCATATGTGATAATCTCGGTTGTAGCCCCACCACTACCGTTTTTCATATTAATCTCCTTAATAATTTTTAAACCAATCTTTAATTTTCTACTACATATATAAGAAGAAGAAATATTGCATTCCAAAATTACGATACATGTTTGAGACTCACTGAAAAAGAAGTAGTTTTAGAAAAAAGATCTTCATTGAAAAGCATTTTGTATAACATTGTATATAACTGGTAAATATTAAGTGATACATGAAATTGTGCCATATTAAAAATGTAGATCTCTAAAACACACCATTTATTTTCTTTAACTTTCTTTGTACCGCAAGTCATTTGCAAGACATCCGGTATTAATTGTTCGAACTGCCCATTCTTTGAAAGTGCTACCGATGTTCAGTTGTTTCTCGCCTTGCATGGACAGAGAACGGAATTTTAAGGCCAGTATAAATAGCGTCCAGCTGTTAAACTCTAGCTATTTTCTATGCATCTGGTACGAATGTGTACGCCAACTATTCCTGCATACGTGTACTTCGATAAAGCCAAGCTGCTACAAATGTTAATTTTGGTAAGAACCAAATATACTTTCTCTAATATACAATAGAGAAAGCCATGTGAAAGTAAATGGATTTTATGTAAAAGATCCAAGCGTCATCTAATTTTACTAAACTTACTTTACCGGTATCATTTTAATCAATTGCATTAGATTAACATAAGATACTAAACTTGTATTATTTTTATTACGATACATGGAACTTAGGAGTTTCTTTATGCAACTATTTTTTCCCAATTCTATTGCTTCATCTATTTAAATACTCTGTCCTTAAGGGTATTTTGGAAATTCCGAATTCTGAAACGGGTATTTTATTGCAAACTTCAGTAGCTCGCCTCGGTAGTGGAGAAAGCATATCTGCCTCATATTCAACAGGTCGCGAGTTCAATTTTCACTTATCCTAAGAAGACGAATGTCGAGCAGCTTCAAGCTGCCTAGGTCATTTGAGCAATGACTTCACTGTGAAATTGGTTTCGCCTGCTACCTTTTTTTTTTTTTTTTTTTTTTTTTATTATTAATTAGCGGACTTTGTTTTCTGTCTGTACACCACTTATGGGTGATACTTTAAAACGACAATTGGCGTACCGCGAGGTTTGACTGCACGTGTCGGTGACACTTTTAGAGTGTCGGTTTCACGGGCAAAACAATAGTAGTTTATGGAGAAAACTGGTCTTCGGCTACTCAGCGGTTAGCACTTTAAGACTCTGTTAGAATTCAAATTAATAAGTTGGTTCTAACGGTGATGTTCTTCTGTTATCTCAGGTCGACTAGTCTCGGAGCTCGCCTTGAAATGAAAACAACTGTTCCTGCTGAAACAACACTTCTGTAACAATACTTCACTATATTCTTAATATTGAAACTGTAAAATAAGATTACAGTCACTTTTGGGTTTCGATTTCTGATCGCAGGACCGATTCTTGTGTAGAAGCAACTCAAGTGTTACCTTCTGGCATGCAACTCGCTATGAAAAACAAATGAACAATTCTTTTGCCTTTCAATTAATTATGAACATTACCCTTTACATAATATTTTCAAAGTTACATAAAATTTTAACCCTTCACTTTCTATCATGTTGATACTTTACTTTCACATGTTATCCACATATGAGCATTTACTGTTTTTATACATATTTCATATTTCTGACATTGTTGTCCGAAATTAGAGGCAAATCATTTTCATGTGCAGGCTCTTAGTACATACGTACTTGAAGGCAACCATTGTTAGCGTGCATTTTTATACCATAAGTTCACACATACATTAATTTTATTCACTGTTAACAAGTATTGTATCAACCGACTTCATTCATCGTCTGATATGACCAACCTGGTTAAAGAACGTTAAACTACAGAAAAAAAATTAGTGCTTTACATAAATGAATCCATTATTAACAAATCCGATCGGCCCCAAAAGACCTGTAAGTAAGGTTGTATTCATATGTGAAATATGCATAGATACTAAGTTTATGATACATAGCCAGGAACTTAACCAGCTTGGAACTTTGGGTATCTTTAAAAGAAACTTTAAACTTAGATTTTACCCAGAAACTTCAAATCTTGTCTGACATTAACTGTAGAAATTCATGATTTAAAACAGTTGTTCACAAAAGAAAGTTTTATCCTGTTATTCAATAGATTTAAATCATTTTTGCAAAGATTAAGAAATCTGATATTGTGACTTAATCATAGTTTACTCAATACCCTTAATTTTAAAACTTTAATGTGGCAGTTACTATCACACTGAGGTAATCCACTCGTATTTTTGCAATGTCTGCTATGTGTGACATTATTAATTGTAACAATGTCTGCTATGTGTGACATTATTAATTGTAACAATGTCTGCTATGTGTGACATTATTAATTGTAACAATGTCTGCTATGTGTAACATTATTAATTGTAACAATGTCTGCTATGTGTGACATTATTAATTGTAACAATGTCTGCTATGTGTGACATTAACTGTATGTATGTTAGTACATAATTGACCTACATTCATGCTGGTTGCGCATTATTTCACTCTCTGGAATGATAATAAAGTTGCTATTGTTGTGTGACAACATTAATCGTATGTTCCAGTCACTCCCTCAGCCATAGTTGTAAGAGGCTCTTCAACTGTCACTTCTAAATATGAAGTACCTACATACTTTATGGTTAGGACCAACATTAACAAGCCGTTTAAATGATCAGCTGATCAACTTTTGTTTACTAGTATTCTATTACGAAAGTTTCCGATTTTAATCAAATTGGCAAATCCATTTGTGCAATTTAATTTAACAAAACTTTGGTAATTAGCTATTGGTTAAGATAACTTTCAGGAGATTTGGTTTCCGTTAATATACTAGCATAGTCATTATCTGTTGACGCAGAAAAACATAGCACGGCTTGCACATATATAAATTGTATGACATTGAAATTCAAAATAATATTCAATTGCAAAAGTTAGTGGCATTCTTTTACAAGAAGAACCGTTTTTTTTTTTGTTTTTTTTTCACTAATGGGGAGTCGCACGCGATTTTCATTTAAAACTCTTTCAGTTTGAATACATCCGTGGAATGACATTTTATTTCTTTAATTCATATATAAAGTTAGAAACTCTATTCAAAACTACAAATTAACATTCTATGCGAAATATTCGTTCAAAAACTTATTTAAATTAATTATATTTCATTTTGCCATTCTGTAAACTGAATGAATATATTCGGCAGATATTGTTTCACTCCCTTACAAGTGTATTGATATTAAGATTACATAAATATTATAAATTTGGTGGTTCTTTAAACTGGCATGGAGTGTCAGAAACATTTCCCGTTGTTATTATAGAAAAAAAAAAAGAAATAAAGAAGAAAAAATAAAGAAGAGAAAAAAAGAATATCTAACATTATACGTGCACATGTCTCTCACTACATTTCATGCTGTATATTTATTCATACTGCAAACTAATCTAACAAAATCTTATTTTTTGATTCACCTCATGCTATTTTAGAAACACTTACACAAATAATTTCATTACAGTATTCTTTGAAGATGCAAGAGCGACAGGAGGCGAAACTGTTGTTAAATGCTTTGAAAAATCTAGGGGGATAAATCACAGTATATAGAAAGGAATTGGACTGTAATCCGTGCGCCAACATCCAGTGCGCATGCGCGAATTTCGTCATAATGGAACCGAATAAACAAAAGTGATGTTGAAGTTACACACCTCATTACATATTATTGACGTTATTATGTATTTAGCCGTTGGGCTTATATTCCACTCCATGTTTATATTATGCGCTGTACAGGTTAAGGTATTTGTGACCCTTAAAGCTTTATTGCTCTTATAGTGAGCAGTAGTACGAGAAACGTAAAATAATTTCAAATGCCAATACGGTTTGCATCAAGCTTCAGTTTTGTATGCTTTATTAAAAATAGTATAACATATGGTATAGAAATATGGAATGTTTCCTGTAAAGTTAGTAATGTGGTTTATCTTGTGTTTGCATCAAGCTTCAGTTTTGCGTTTTTTTATTTTGTTTTTGTTTGTTTTTTGTGTATGACAGGGCGGATTCATTCTGCCTAATCATATTTACCGCCTGTCTTGATTAAATCTCTTAAGCTCCTTTATTCAATAACAGATGGCAGCTTTTTCAATTAGTTATTTACTCCTACCTACACATTTTCCTAACCATCATTGCCTGTTGCTAGGATTTGTTTTGTAGATATTACTAACTAACAAAACAGTCTCAAAAATTGTATTAATTCCATTCACATTACTTTCTCTAGCTGTTCTACAAACAAACTTTTCTTGCAAAAGATTATTCTTTTAGCTACATCATGCTAATCAAAATAAAAAAATCTGATGTGTACCATTCAAATGACTTTCTCCATATCCCTGCAACAAATAATTCTTAAAAAGCTTATATTTCTATTTACTTTATGCTAATCAGAAAAAATTAGCAGAAATAGTCTAATTACTCGCTTCCTTGTAAGTAGAAGCGAAATAAGGGACAACCGTAGGTTAAACTGATAGCCAAAAGCTAGTTGCTATGTCAATGGAGTTCTTTTGTTTGTATGGATAGGAGTTGACAAGTTCCTGTATGAGAAAAGTATACGTTTTTCATAGCAGAAACCAAAAATAAGGAATGTCACAAAAACGACGAACTCCGCGAAAAAAATGTATATAACATAAATTGTGTGTTTTAATGTGCTCTACATTTTTTGTGTAGTAAGTGTTTGTCCATCTCTTACAGTTTAGCAGTTATTCAAAATTTAGTAAAATACATCCAGAATAAACTACTCTTCAGAGGCTATTCCCAGGAAATTCAAAATATACATTTTATTTGTCAGGTAAAAATATGTTTAATATACGAAATTTTAATCAAAATCGTTAGAGCCATTTTTGAGAAAATCAAAATTTTCGACAAAAGTTCCATGTAAAGGGTAGTTTGGGGTGGGGGATTTTTCTCAAAATCTTCATGTCGCATCCCTGGAAGATACTAAACTTAAATACCACGTTTGGTATTTTACCGACTTTTCGTTTTTGAGTTATCGTGTTCACGGACACACGGACACACGGACACACTGATACACGGACACACACACACACACGGACCTTTTTGTGAAAATGCTTTTTTTGGATATTAGGGACCCTAAAACATATATTTCCGGTAAAATCTCGGTATCGAATTTTTGGGTGGAGTGCAATACTTTCTCTATACACTATGTACATAGTGCGTATGGAGAAAGTAAAAAACCAGAATTTGTGTTATTACTTGCCTCTTTGTAAGTAGAAGGGAAAAAAGAGAATGCAATGGCTAAAGTGCTAGTCTAATCTTCTAAAAGCCGGTCGCTTGTAAAACAATTGAAATCCGGTTCTCTTTGGTTGCTAGGACTAAATACTTGGAATATCTCTAAAACGGTCAACTTTACAAAAAATGTATAAGACACAAATTATGTGTTTTAATGCGATCAACACTTTTTGTGTAGTAAGTTTTTGTCTATCTCTTACTTACGGGTTACCAGTTATACAAAAGTTATTTAAAAGTCATCCAGTATGAGGAGGTCTTCAGAAATTTCGAAATATGCATTTCATTTTACTAAAAATAAATATTTTAAACATATGACATTTTAATCATAACCTTATGATTCATTTTTGAGAAAAAATCATTTTTTTAAAACTGTTCCATGTAAAGGGTAGTTGGATGCGGGAGATTCCTTTGAAAAATCATTGTGTCGCTACCTTAGAAAATAGTGAACTTAAATACCAAGTTTGGTGTTTAAACGACTTTTCGTTTTTGAGCTGTGCTATCCACAGACACACCCGGACCTTTTTCGGACTCAAGGGACCGCAAAACATATATTTTAGGTGAAATATCAGTATCGAATTTTTGGGTGGAATGCATTACCTTCTCTTTTCACTACGTACATTGTACATTCGGGTTCGAGAAACTAAAATGGTTCTAAGGTTTTTTTTTTGTTTTGTTTTTTAAATACCATAAGTTTAAAATTTTGCTTGGGAAATGAAATGTACATCTTGAATGTTCTGGTCATGTGCTTTGAAGTCCTTTTCATGCTGGATGGATTTTTATAGCTGGTAAACCACAAGATATGGATAAAATATTAGTACACAAAAAATTAGATCCTGACAAAGCCTACAAGTTGTCATCCTCCTACATTTTTGATGGATTTGCCATTTTTGAGAGACCCCCTGTTATTTATTAAGCTTTACAAAAACTAATACATCCACATTTTAGTACGTGGAAATTGTCATTTAGGCTTTCTTCTTTATTTTAAGTTCATGTAAATACAATGCGATTTCCAAGCACCACATAGCGGCTGGCATCGAAAAGATTTAACTATAATTTATACCTATAACGAAATGCGCAATTAAAATGTATCTGTATTAACAAGAAGCAGTAGAATAAGCAGCCGTATAAATCGTTTGTAGAGAGCAAGCAGAGAAAGTCACGTGTATGCCACACATGAGATTTTTATTACAGACGTTCGTGCTTTAATGTTTTAAAGGCAATAAACGCTTTGTGTTTACTAGGTCTCAATATGCCGTCAAGCGGAGTGCACATGCACATCAAAAGAACCGCCATAAAGTTTACTTTCTGTGGCTACAGTTCTTCAGTATTTGAATGGTCGCGAGAAGCAAAAGAGAGCTGGATCAGAAAGAAATGGTATGTTTATATTGGAATATTCAATAACAAAAGCATTTGGGAAATGGTTAGGCACATAGAATTATCACAATTAAGGACTATGCATATGCATTTTTGTAAGCTAAACGTTTGCCTTTTGTGGTGTAGCAGTATAACCTCATACAAAATTCATTGGCACTAAACAGCATAAGAGCAACCACTGATAATACTGAACATTCGTTAAGAATGTCTGCCCGGGCTATCGGACATTTTCTTGGTAGCAGAAGCAGGCTGTTTGCGGGAGGAATCGGATGTTAATGGCCTCTGAAATTCAAGCGCACAGATTTTCGTACAAATTATAACTACAATAACTAGACACTTCCACAAAAGATGAGTTGGAGGTGATGTCATGCATTAGTCCTAAATTAATTTGAATTTCATTAAGTTGAGATGGTTTAGTAATAGTCTATTTTTTTAAAGAATCGAATTTTCGACTTTTTTTTAAGGAGAGTTCTTTGTTTAATTTTACTTAAATCAGCCCTCGCCAATCAAATCAATTCTCTCCTCACCAACCAAACTTGTGTCGCCTCACATTTCTCATGTTTTATAAAACATCCTCATAACCATATAAATAAAAATGATATTTCGTCGGAAAAGAATTAACCGCCGCTCATTTGACAACAGTTAGCTTTGTTCAAAGCCCAGCAGCAGAAATTAACGCTCCTCATAACCATATAAATAAAAATGATATTTCGTCGGAAAAGAATTAACCGCCGCTCATTTGACAACAATTAGCTTTGTTCAAAGCCCAGCTGCAGAAATTAACGCTCCTCATATAAGTGTATAGTTAAGAGTTCCTAAACTACAATATTGTTAAGTATAGAACTTTAGTTTTCAATGTCTAGTGACAATTCCAAGCAAAATTCCAGATAACTGTGCAAACATTTGCTTGTTTTGGATTTCGTTTTAACTTTCCAGTAAACCTTTTCTGTTTAATAACACGGCGATTTACTTTTTGTTTCTTATCAAGAATATATTTCGTTTCTTTAAATCCACTGACAAGGTTGGGACCCTTATTCTGAAAGGCCAAAAAAACCGCCATCTCACTTCCTACAAGAATCAGGTACGAATCATATTATGAAGATTTTTCTGTGATAAAGTACACTGACTTTTGGGATTATAGCAGCACTAACACAAACATACATGACACTGAAACAAGAGGTTTTACAATGCAAAAGGGCAAACAGGCCTAGATTATAAACATCTACACCCAAATGAAATCTTCATCCAGTCACAATCTTACCTTTCAATATGAACTCTTAAAATAAATTATGCTGAATATTCTCTAATTTTTTTATCAAAAATTGTATTAACCTCTATACAAAGTTTTCAACTGTTTAGCAGGCAGATGGAGAGGGAATAGAAGTGGTTAGAAACACCATTTGACGGATTTTGGCCACGCGATCACAAGCAGGCTCTCTAAGTGCGACTAATGCTACTGGATGGAAGCTCACAATTGGATCTGGGATATAATTCATTGTAAACAAGACAAACATAAAACTAAAAATCTGGTGTGCCACAGGACTTTCTCTACATATCTGTAACAAATTTCTGTCTAACAGCTTATTCTTATATCTACATCATGCTAATCGAGATAAACGTTAGCAGAAATTGCTCTTATTACTTGGTTCCTCGTGAACGGATAAAATCTAATGTGCTCCATTCACATGATGTCCCTGAGCTGTTGGGCAAACAAACCTTTTGTTCAAAAGACTAATCTGTTATCTACGGCATGGTAATCAAGATATACATAAGCAGATTTAGTCTTATTTCTAGTAGAAGGGAAGTAAGAAAATGAACAGGCTAAAGATATAGTTTCGTCCTTTAAAAGCTGGTCGCTATGTGGAATAATTGAAATTCCAATCTTTGTTTTTTTCCAGGAGTAAACAAACGAGAAAGGAGAAGAAAATGTCTTCCCTTCGTCAAAAGTTTAAGTGGCTTAAAATTTGAACTAATAATCCGAAATATCTCGAAAATGGTTAACTTTACAAAAAAAAAAAAAAAAAAAAAAAAAAAAAAACCATATATATATATATGGTTTTTTTTTATATATATTATTTCTATTATATATATATATATAATAGAAATTGTGTGTTTTAATGACATCCACATTTTTTGTGTACTAAGTTTTTGTATATCTCTTACGGTTTCACAATAGTCATCCAAAACGAAGAGGTCTTCAGAGGCTATTCCCAGAAAATCCAAGATATGGAACATTTCGTTTCTCATAAAAATACGTTAAACATACGGGATTTTAATCAAAATCATTACAACCGTTTTTAAGAAAATAAAAAATTTCGAAAAATTTTCCGTGCAACTGGTAGTCGAGTAAGGCGAGATTCTCTTGAAAATCTTCGTGTCGAATCTTTGGAAGATAGCAAACTTCGTTTTTGAGTATGCTGCTCACAGACACTGACACATATGGACATTTTTCTAAAAATACCTTTTTAGATTCAGGGGGTCTCAAAACATGTATTTCCAGCGAAATCTCTGTCTTGAATGTTTAGTTGCAATATAATACCTTCTCTATACATCCTGTAGGTATAGAGAAAGTAAACATATACGTGCTGAATACTTTACAAGTGAATTGTTTCCAATCAAGCGGAACATGAGATTGCACACGAATAAGGAAATTGCACCTTCTCAATAGTTTTACTTTCTCTACACATACCTACTATGTACTTTACAGAGAAGGTATTGCAATCCATCCCAAACTTCGATACCAAGATTTCACCGGCAATACACGTTTTAGGGTTCCCTGTATCCAAAAAAAAAATTGATGTGTTCCATTCACATGATTTTCTCCACATCTCTGCAACAAATTATTGCTAAAAAGCTTATGCTTCTATTTACTTCCTGCTAATCGAGAAAAGAAATAGCACAGTCTTATCACTTGCTGCCTTGTAAGTACAAGCGAAATAATGGAGTACCATAGGATATAGTGATAGTCAAAAGCTGGTTGCTATATAACTGAAGTTTGTTTGTTTGTTTGTTTGGACAGGAGTTGACAAATTCCTGTATGAGAAAAGTATAAAACAAGGAATATCACAAAAACGATTAACTCCATAAAAAAATATATATAACATAAATTGTGTGTTTTAACGTGCTCTATATTTTTTGTGTGGTAACTTTTTATCCTCTCTTACAGTTTAGCAGTTATACAAAATTCCTTAAAATTCATTCAGAATAAAGTAGTTTATTTGGCATGTAAATATCTTAAATATAAGAGATTCTAATCAAAATCGTTGGACCCATTTTAGAGAAAATCAAAATTTTCGAAAAAAGTGTCATGTAAAGGGCAGTTGGGGGTGGGGGGATTTGCTTCGTGTCACATGCCTGTAATACCAAACCTAAAAACCAAGTTTGGTTTTTAACAGACTTTTCGTTTTTGAGCTATGCTGCCCAACACACACAAACACACACACACACACACACACATACACCAGGTGGGCCGTCCTCAGCTGGTTAGTTAAGCATATCAGTAGAGTAGACGCGATACCAACAGATACCAACTTTGCTAAACCTAATATCAGAGCTTAAAAACCAACACTTAACTGCTATATCTGATTCCATACCTCGCTAGAGTACTTGCTCACTGTGGTGTGGTACCGGGTTCGATTCCTAGGCTCGAGAAGGATTGAGTGTACAAGAATAATTGTCCTTGAGCAATTAAGTTCGCCTAAGGAATAAAGCTCACAGTTTATCAATATCAATATCTGATAATTATTCAACAACACATAATGCAGCAATTTGTGCTTCGCAATTAGTAATATTAAGTAAATGCTATCATATTCTTGATTGCAATAAAGAACAATGAATATATATATGAATCGCTGAAATGTATGCACGCGTATCACTTCCGAATTACAGCATCAAATTGAACAATTCTTTTTTTGTTGTGTTCGCTATTGTCATGACAAGATTTGTGGAAAAGAAAATTATTAAAATGATACGGGAAAGGCATTTAAAATCTCATAAAACGAATAAGCCGTGCCAAGCGAACGCATTTCGGTTAATAGCCACCAAATGGCGGCGGTATCACTGTAATTTGTTACTAAATGGTCGTAGTACTGCTATATTTTTCCCTCCCCATTCAATGTTAAGGTAATGCACCAGTTTATTGACACAATGACGCAACGCAGCAGTGAAATTCAAATACATGTTCATATATTAACTTTCCTTTCCTTACTTCTGTTGTTTAAAATAAAACAGCAAAGAAACTTTCCTGGCGACTAAGAGCTAAAGTACTTATTTATTTGCCACTAGATGGCCATAGTGGTATTTTCGCTCCCCATCCAATGTTAAGGTAACGAAACAGTTTATCCAGATCTCACAACGCAGCAATGAAATTGAAATACATTTTTAAGTATTAACTGTCCTTTCCGTACTGCTATCGTTTAAAATAAAGGAGCTTTCCTGGCGACGAACACGTTAAATACGTGCTTATTATTTGCTACCAAATGGCCGTAGTACCTCCTGCTCTATTTTTCTTTTTCAGTGTTAAGGGAATGCACCCGGTTATGGAGACAATGACAATAACTGTGAAAATCAAATATATTTCTTATGTATTAACTATCGTTCCCTTGGTCATATCGTATAAATAAAGAAATAAGTATATTTTTGTAGTAATTATTTAAAACGAACAAGTTCTAAACAACGCACAGAACCATTAACCCTTCTTGGAATCTGAAAATGGCGGAGAAATAACGGGATCCGTTTTAGTTTTAACTTGCTATTGCAGATGTTGGTTATTTGACGTTATGTGGTAGATGAGCTAGCTAAAGATTATGAAGATACCCGCATCAACATCACACTACCATTGCGCTGCTCTTAATGGATTAGATCAAGTAATATTTTGGGTTAAATGGAGAAATTTAATACTTAAAGCTATCATCAAATAAAAGCTTATCGATTGCCCAACCAGATCTCCTTGCTCTTCGATGAACACCTAAAATACGTACTTATTTATTTGTCACCAGATGTCCGTAATGCCTATTGCTTTATTTTTCTTCCCCATTCAGTGCTAAGAGAATGTACTCAGTTATGGAGATAATGACGCAAGATAACTGTGAAAATCAAATATATTTCTTTCCTGGCGACGAACACCTAAAATAGGTACCTATTTATTTATTTGCCATCAGATGGCCGTAGTATTTACCACTTAATTTTTCTTCTTCAATATTAAGGGAATGCACACGGTTATGGAGACAATGATGCAAGATAACTGTGACAATCAAATATATTTCTTATGTATTAACTATCGTTCCCTTGGTCATATCGTATAAATAAAGAAATAAGTATATTTTTGTAGTAATTCTTTAAAACGAACAAGTTCTAAACAACGCACAGAACCATTAACCCTTCTTGGAATCTGAAAATGGCGGAGAAATGACGGGACCCGTTTTAGGTTTAACGCCCTATTGCAGATGTTGGTTACTTGACGTTATGTGGTAGATGAGCTAGCTAAAGAACATGAAGATACCCGCGTCACCATCACACTGCAATTGTGGTGCTCTTAATACATTTGATCAAGTAATATTTTGGGATAAATGAAGAAATTACACAAATCTGTCTAATAAAAGTTTATTAATTGCCCTACCAGATCTACTTGCTCTTAGTTATGCCATTGTTAGCTTTAAAAATGGCTGTTCTGACATAGGTGAAAATAGAGAAAGAGGTGGAAAACATTAGGAGTAAATAAAAGAAAGAGATTCGGAAGAAGCATGAATGTTATTGTGACTGTCTCCTTAACAATGCCAGCGTTTACCCGCCACACTACGAAAGGGCTGCCATTACTGTTATGCCAATGACATCCTTGCTTACCCACGCTGTTAACCGTATAGCATCCTTTCCACAATACCTTATGGGCGCGCTGAGTTCGTCCTTTTCGCAAAACCAACTATGTATGCTACATTGCGCAGATTATAGCGCTTCATTGCACTTTTCAGATGCTTTAAAGGCATTATTAGACATTTGCAATGGTTCTGTTGACACTTCTACTGGCCTCATTTCATTTCCATCACATTTTTGTCATTTCACATCAAAGGAAGAATTAATACGGAATGTGTTTCCAAATATTTGTACAAATTACAAAAAACTATGCTTGGTTGAGTCAACGAGCCATTTTAGCAGCCACTAATAAGAATGTATATTATTTGAATATAAAAATTCAGGTTAAAATTGATGGACAAATGCATTCATTCGATTCCATTACCAATCCAAATGAAGTCGTCAGTTATCTTACTGAATTCCTAAATTCATTGGATTTGCCAGGAATACCGCCACACAATTTACAGCTCAAGGTTGACTCGGTGATAATTACGCAACGGAATCTCAATCAGCCGAAACTATGCAGCGGAACAAAACTCACTGTTAAAAAAATTAATAAAAATTTAATTTAAGCTACTATAACATAGAAAAGCTCAAAGGCGGGGATATACTTATTCCAAGAATACCACTAATGTCAACCGACTTCCCTTTTGAATTTAAGTGTGTTGCTTCCGGCGCGCCTTGCATTCGCAATGACAATAAATCCCAAGGTCAGTCGTTCAATTGTCGTGTTTTTCGCATGGATAGTTGTACTTTGCGTGCTCGAGAGTCGGCAAAACATCGCCGCTATTTGATTTCTCTCCGGAAGCAAAATTGTACATTACAAGGCATTACAATAAAGTATTGTGAAATTGTGTAATTGTAATTTTACTCCATTGCAGATTCGGACTGTAAACGGAAGATTTTGACTGAGTTTTTTTAATTGCGAAGCCGGGGCGGGCAGCTAGTAATGAATATGATTAACTTATGAGCCTTTAAACCCATGTTTTAGTCTGACACATCTTTATTGTCGCATTATTCATAATACAAATGTTTAAATGCATGTCCGGATTGTTGATGTAAACGCTGATGATCAGTGTTAGCATGGACACCTATTAA
>CM060891.1:98565000-98695000 GCA_030762935.1 Hymenopus coronatus | reverse complement strand
TGTGTGTGTGCTTTCAAGTACAAAACGGAGAGAAAAGTTTCAGATGAAAAATAATTGTCTTTTAATCACCTTAAATAGCAGTACAGACATTTCGAGACGTATCATTCACAGGTAGACATCATTTGGTTGGCCGATCGTATGTGGGTTCCAAGTTGCAAATATTATGAATATATGTGGCAACAGTGCCCTACATTTAACCTGTATTGTCTTTAACCGTGAAGATGCGCTTTAGAAGTCTACGGAAATTGGAGAAAGAAATGCTACTACTGAAATCCAATCTGCTGGCATACTCCAGTATTAAAAGCGTTAATGTCATTGAGCTTTCGCACTAAACGCTTTTTATATCCAAATTGGAATAACCCAATAAACGTCAAAAGTTCCCCTTTGAGTCGCTTTCACTAAGCTAATCAAAAAGTTAAACTTTATCTGATTTTCCGTGCCTGAGTGTAAAACACAGGCAGCGTGTTAAGTACTATGTGGTATGAAAGTGCGGCAATTCCTAATTGGTTAACTTGTATACAATATTGAATATAGGTAAACCTATTTTCTTTAGTATGTTTATGTTTGATTTGGAGAACACTGACTTACTGAATATTTCTAGTTTCTATAAAAGAACGGATGCGCATTTCAATGTAATGACCATGTAATAAGGGAAATAGTCTCATTTATCTTTATACACAATTATAACGCTTTCTACTGATTTTTAAGAGAGTTGCCTGGCTTTATATACACTTTTGTGCCATGTGTGTTATTAATTTTTATTTGCAATCATGCTCAACCACAGACACGCCATTCACATTATTTTCATGTTCAAAACGTGCATACATTACTGTTCTAGTTCATTGAATATAGCAGAGAGAGCGCATACAAATTCTTTGATCTCCCAATACTCGTCTATCAAGTATAAAATAAATGACACATTGTGCACTTTCCTTCTTTGTAACACATATTACAGAAGGGCCGTCCTAAACAGTCACGTAATCAATCTGTTACAGAATATAACAAGTTTGCTGGTTGTGATAGTGATCACGATACCCTATCATACTTGCCATTCCATTTCGCTCATTCATTGTAGTTATCTACATCTGAGGATTAAAACGGGTATCTTAAGGAAATACTTAATGTCAGTAGTTGTATACTAGCATGTTAGTAAACAATACTGTTTTATGTTTACAGAAAATATATTTTTATTGCTTGGAGCACTAGAAATAACTCCAATCAAATTTGCAAACATTTACAAACCCTTAGACTTCCAAGATCATTTAATGAAAATTGTGTTAATATTATTAAAGGCTGCTATCAACATCTCAAAATAATTTCCATAATCAACTGAGACATGTCAAAAATTCATGTTAAAAATATTTGTACTTGAAAGTCCCAATTGCTCTGGTACCGTCTATGGAAAGAGGGGAAAGAAATACTCCGTAAAAAATAATAGCCGCTCAAGTACAAGTCACAGCATGCGATGTAATAAGCGATGTAGACACCAAGAACAATAAGGTGGTACAATTCTTTTGGAAAATTCACTTGCAAAATTGGCGTATTTTAACACAGTACTGGGTAAAGTGCATCGTGTTTAAGTTTGTTTCATGTCATTTGTTTCTAGTCTGAACATGTTCTTTATCTCAAATATAGCTTTAGATTGAAACTTAACGTGTTCAAATCTATTGTCTATCCATCATTACTTTACCGGCGATGTAAACAAACCAGTATGTATTCTTCCGCGAACGCATGCGCACTGACCACTACAGGTGCTAAGCTGCATTACTTTGCTGTGTAGTTGTAAATCCACGTACCTATATTGCACAAATGTTATGCACACCGATAACGAATAAAGCTATGCGATATATTGTAAATAAAATACAAATAAACAAGTAGGCGAGTTTTTATTCAGAACTAAATATGTAATTTTCCCGAAAAATGCAAAGCTTCTGTTTTGGAAGTTTGCTGAAGTGTTGTATACGTTTAACATGCCAACAAGGGCAACAATATACCGCAAGTCTCTGTAACATACTACGATAATAATTTGATCTATTCAGAAGAACTAATCTGATAGATAAAGGTAATTTCACAGCTTCAAGAATCAATTGGTATGTTGCAGTTGCACACAGGTTGCTGAGCCATCACCGGGACTCATGGTTATTCGCCTAACGTCTTCCTCTTCGGCCGGCAGCTGTTAAAAAACCACGTGCACAAGATATCGCTCCTCAGCTAAAAACATGTTGCACACTTTATGCTGCCTTCGGGAATCGCAATAAATGGATCAGGATAACATCTAATGCAACAAAGGGTACTTTTCACAATACTTATTAATTACATTAATTCTTTTTACGCCACTTTTTTAGGGTGCTTCAAGTTTCACTACACCAGTATTAAACGCTCCGTCATTGCTTCAAAGTTCACGCTCTTCACGTGCTAATTGGAAATAGCTGTGACGATGAATCGCTCAGCACATGCGCATAATTATATAATGAAATAATGATTAAAATTCAGTAAACTTTATTCGTTAATAATTCATACTATGTTATTTAGATCACATTTCATGGTTTAATATGATATTTCTTTTCTTTTCTCTGCAATTTAAGAGGAACTATTTCGTTATGCAGAAAAGAGGTAAAACGTTCAGGAAACAATCAGAACCGGTGCATTCTGTTGCTTTTGTTTACATCACCGGTGAAGTAAGAATGCATGGAGAATAATATCTTGTATTTCTCTACTTACTTACTCCGCTAATTTTTCTCATACTATCATTTTATTTTCCAGTTCTTTTGTTATTTTCACTGTCAGTTCTCTAACAATTTAGAATGCTTTTATACCCAAAGTTGTATTTTCTTTGTTGGAGAAAAAGCAAAGGGACAAAGGGGCGTAAAGTAATTTCTAAGACTACATATATTAAAATTGTAATAAACCAAATGAATTAAATAATAGTTGACATGAGTATTTCATGCTTTGTTTTACTTTCTCGTTATTACTTATGCTAATGTAGCTTCCTCAAATTAATTTTTTTCGCTAGTGTACCCTGCTCTATCTTTGTTTTTTCTGTTATTTATTGAGCTAATTTCTAGACGCATTTTTTTAGTAATTCTAAAAAATTGCTTGACATACCATTTCCCTGGGCTCTAATCTCACTGTGGCTTCCTGACTTTTGGGTTACTACTTATAATCCATCTTCCTATCTACCAATTTGCTCCTTAGGTTTGAAGTACTTAGATTTTCTACAAGTAATATTAACTTTTGCTCTTTGCCTCTTTCGGGGTGGTTTAGCCATTTACATCTTACTTTTTCATTGCGTGGTCCTGGGTAGATGTTACCATGATACCCTGTTGCTCCTTCACCTCTTGTTGACTATAGGCAGATGTCGTGTTTTTCCTGACTTCCCATTGGTCCTGGAAACTGGTTCCACGATGTCGCGCTGTTCCTTAGATTCACGTTTGATCCTGGGGAGATGATGCCACTATACCTTGTTGCTCCTTGACTTCTTGTTGACTATAGGCAGATGTCGTGTTTTTCTTCACTTCCCATTGATCCTGGAACTGGTTCCACGATGTCGCTGTGTTCCTTAGATTCACGTTTCTTCCTGGGGAGATGATGCCACTATACCCTGTTGCTCCTTGACTTCTTGTTGACTATAGGCAGCTGTCGTGTTTTTCTTGACTTCCCATTGATCCTGGAACTGGTTCCACGATGTCGCTGTGTTCCTTAGATTCACGTTTCTTCCTGGGGAGATGATGCCACTATACCCTGTTGCTCCTTGACTTCTTGTTGACTATAGGCAGATGTCGTGTTTTTCTTCACTTCCCATTGGTCCTGGAACTGGTTCCACGGTGTCGCTCTGTTCCTTAGATTCACGTTTGATCCTGGGGAGATGATGCCACTATACCCTGTTGCTCCTTGACTTCTTGTTGACTATAGGCAGCTGTCGTGTTTTTCTTGACTTCCCATTGGTCCTGGAACTGGTTCCACGATGTCGCGCTATTCCTTAGATTCACGTTTCTTCCTGGGGAGATGATGGCACTATACCCTGTTGCTCCTTGACTTCTTGTTGACTATTGGCAGATGTCGTGTTTTTCTTGACTTCCCATTGGTCCTGGAACTGGTTCCACGATGTCGCTCTGTTCCTTAGATTCACGTTTCTTCCTGGGGAGATGATGGCACTATACCCTGTTGCTCCTTGACTTCTTGTTGACTATAGGCAGATGTCGTGTTTTTCTTCACTTCCCATTGATCCTGGAACTGGTTCCACGATGTCGCGCTATTCCTTAGATTCACGTTTGATCCTGGGGAGATGATGGCACTATACTGTGTTGTTCCTGTTGATCCTGAGCAGATGACTTCACGATACCGTGTATCTTCTTCTTATAACTCATAAAATATACAAAGGAAAGAAACTCACATTAACACCATTGATATAGTGGGCACAATATGTCTATAAACTGTTTTATGAACTATTTTCCTCAGTTGAGGGCTGCCATGTAGACAAAGTATAACTACACGATTAATATTTTTAAAATATGATTTACAATGATAAAAAGAAATTGTATAACTAAGAACAGGTAACATATAAAATTAGAAATAATTTACTTCAAATCTAATACAAACAGCACCTCTTGACATAACAACACTACATTATTAGTTCCAGAATCATACAAAATGAATTGCTATAGCAGCAGCATTAAAACGAATACAAATTATTTCTGAGGATGAGAATAGATTCTCTGATTGCCTTGATATGCAGTAGGCGTTTATCCAGACCATAATCTGTTCAAAATTGGTGTAATTTTTTTGGGTATTGTCCTTCTGGCCCTTAATATCCGGCGACCGATATATTTTTAAGATTATATTTATCCTTGTTAAAGGGAATAGTAGACTCAAAAATTGCCCTTTTTTCTGTGTCCACTTCTTCAGGTTGTTCACAGTGGGACTGAAAGCGAACAGTAGGATCCAGGATCACTCCGCTACCATCAGATGTCTAATAAGCAATGATGTCGATGCACTTGCTGCTACCACTGTTGGACAAACCATGCACTTCCTCATGGACCTCAAAAACTTTTTGTTTCATGCTTGTTGCAATCCAGCTCCTAATTTTATGTCTGCTTTTCGTGTACCTCTCCATAAGGGCAGGCACCCAGAGGATATTGTTGTGGGACCTACCCGTAAGGAACGTACAGCAATAACTCCAGCAGTCATTTTGATGGCATCTCTCCATCGGAGCAGCAAAGTCCGCGATGATGTCGGATCCACTTATTTGTTGGTGTATAGTTGCTGTGTATACAGTTTAAAATTATTATTTAAAATATTGCTTTATACATAGTGAAAATGTAATGAAGCCTCTGGCACAAATAGTAATACTGACATTAAGCGGTCAGAAGAATGTGTGTGGTTTCGATTGAAATGACATGCTCATATTTATGTTGTTGCTCTTGTTTCTTGTTGATCCTGACTGACAGCTACATTGATGAGTGCAACTGTATTGGTAACTTACTGAAACTTTCACATCTGCATTAAAAATCGCAAACAAAGAATGCGAAACACACACACACATATGCACACAGACTCTTGGTGTATTCTTGGCCAAGTTTTTTAATTGCGGAATGCCTGAAAACTGAATCATATGAAATTATGAGAGAGCTGGAGGAAATGAGCAGCTTCACGGTTGTACCCACGTATTCCAGTTGTCAGCAGGTGTTCGGGTCGTACATATGCCAGCATATTTAGGTCAGCAGCAGATTCTAAGCGGATTGCATGCTGCAGCAAATGACAGGTAATCCCTTACAGTTCTTTTGTTATCGAATGGGGATTTTGGTTCGCTTCCCTACAGACTTACAACTGGAGCAAGCGGGAATGAAATAAATGCTGCAGCTTTCGTTCCGCTCGTCCATATATTACAACCTAAACAGCGTTTGCTATTGGCTCGTTCTCTGGTAATGGAAATAAAGAGAGGCAACACGTATGTGAGCGACACGTTTTAAGCTATTGTGTGTTGTCTATCTAAATAATTTGTGTTATTCTACAATACTTTTTATACTCTAGTTTAACAATTTACTCTCAGAGTACTGCTAGCTTTTACTTCCTCTCCCTTCTTCTCTTAGCTTTCTCCACCGATTACCTAAGATAGAAAACTCCTTGCATTGCACCATAAAGTTGATAATGAGATAACACCTCAAAACAATTGAAGTGTTACACTCACATGCCTTTCTCTAGCTGCCTTACAAACAAACTTCATACAAAAGATCATTCTTCTTTCTACACATGCTAACCAAGTCAAACATTGACACAATATTATTACTTAGTTCCTTATAAGTGGAAGTGAAGAATGTAAATGCCGTGTTATTTGTGGTCGCTCTTTAACTGCTGTGATTCTCAGCGTCCCATTCTAAATTCGGCGTGAAACACTGCTTAATTTTGCTCAGAGGCTTCTCTATCAGGCTTCAGGTTCTTTTACGTGCCATAAATCTATGATACGGGATCAACGGCTTTACTTCCCTTCTGAAGGAAGCCATGTTAAGGTTTTTTAAACCCGAAAAAATTCATCGTCCTCCGCCGGGTTTGAACCCGCGACCTTGGGTATATGAAGTTAGCATGGTAACCATTACATCACGCAGGGCGACAACAAAAGCAATGCGCTATGCTAAAGTGATAGTCAAATGTTTCAAAAGCTGTCGTTATGCGATTGTCATTGCAAATCGCTTCTTCGCTTGGCCAAAAGTAGAACAAAAGAAAAACGGATACTTCGTGACTGAGAAAAGTATAAGTACTTTACAATTGAAATCAATAACAAGGAATATCTCGGAAACGATTACCTACACAACAAAAACGTAAAGGACATAAATTGTGTGTTTTGGCGAGGACTGCATTTTTTTTGTATAGTAAGTTTTTGTCTAGCTCTTACGGTTTAGCAGTTAAGCAAAATTGGCGAAAATTCAATCAGAAAAAAGAGGTCTTCACAGGTTATTCTCACAAAATTCAAAATATACATTTTACTTGGGATCTAAATATCTTTAATATCGGGATTTTAATCAAAATCGTTAGACCATTTCTTAGAAAATCAACGTTTTCGAAAATTTTTCCGTGTGAAGGGTAGTTTGGAATGGGGGGATTTTCTTGAAAACCATCATGTCACATCCTTGAAAGATACCAAACGTAAATAACAAGTTTGGTATTAACGGCCCTTTCCTTTCTGAGCTATGCTGTCCACAGGCACACTGACAGACAAAGATACTCACGGACCTTTTTCTAAAAATGCTTTTTTTCGGACTCAGGGAACCGATGAAATCTTGAAAAAGGAATTTTTGTGTGGAGTATAATATCTTCCACTATGTACATTGTACATTCGCACTAGAGAAGGTGATATATATTAAAATAGACCATAAACGCTTGTGTGTGTGTGTGTGTGTGTGTGTGTGTCTGAGAGAGAGAGAGAGAGAGAGAGAGAGAGAGAGAGAGAGAGAGAGAGAGAGAGAGAGAGAGAGGAGCATCTCTTTTGCGAAAATTGGATGAAAAAAACTTTATATTTAAATGAAGAAGAGTTCGAAATTTTAAAGGAAGCCTTTACATCCTAAACACCGAAATTGTTCGTAATTTTTATATTATTAAAATAGCTCAAACATTATTTAATAAAATATCATACGTTATAAATATTGGCACAATAAACTAAATATTTGCTCGAAATTTCTTTAAGCATTTCCCCCATTTCTGTAAGCTAAGAAATCACAGATTGACAGAATCTCCCCAAAGGAAAATTAGACCTCATTAAAATTAGGAATTTGTTTTCAATTTTATTATTCGTTATTTCATTTTTCCGCATTTTAAGTTCTATAATTTGAAATTGTAGAAGTCGTCAGATATTGTCTTTTTAAAAACTTACATCTTATGCGTTTACTTTTATGTACTTGTATAACAGATATTTTAAAATTATACAGGTTGCTATTTAAAAAAAATGGATGTAAGTAAACAAAGTTTTCAGCAATAGGCTTCTATAAGAGTATCTTGACTTAAAGCAGTCTTATCCAATCATACGTAAACTAGGGTAAAAATCTGATGTGTTCGATTCACATGAATTTCTCTACATCTATGTAATAAATTATTGTTAATAAACTTATGCTTCTATATATTTCATGCTAATCGACAATAAATTTGCAGAAATAGTGTTATTACTTGCTCCCTTGTAAGTAGAAGCAAAATGAGGGAGTAGCATAGGTTAAAGCGATAATCAAAAGCTGGTTGCTATGTGACCTCCTGCTGGATCAAAGAAAGAGGTGTTTAAATTTCGGTCAGTTAAAAGTATAGTAATACTAATAGTTCCTTTGCTGGTATGGACAGGAGTTGACAATTCCTGTATGAGAAAAGTTAAATTTTTCTTACCTGAAAACAAAAACAAGGAATATCTCAAAAACGACCAAGTCAAACAAAAAAATGTATACAACATGAATTGTGTGTTTTAATGTGCTCTACAGTTTTTGTGTGGTAAGTTTTTGTCTATCTCTTACGGTTTAGCAGTTATGCAAAATTCCGTAAAATTCACTCAGAGTAAAGTAGTCTTCAGAGGCTATTCCCAGAAAATTCAAAATAAACGTTTTATTTGTCAGGTCAATATCTTTGGTATACAATATTTTGACCAAAATCGTTAGAGCCATTTTTGAGAAAATCAAAGTTTTCGAAAAAAGTTGCATGTAAAGGGTAGTTGGGGTTGGGGGATTTTCTTGAAAATCTTTGTGTCGCAACCTTGTAAGATACCAATCTTAAATACAGAGTTTGATATTTAACGGTGTTTTCGTTTTTGAGCTATGCTGGCCACAGATACACACACATACTCACGCACACATTCACGGACCTTTTTCTGAAATATGCTTCTTTTTTAATTCAGGGTGACCCAAAACATGTATTTCCAGTGAAATCTCGGTATCGAGTTTTGGGTGTAATGCAATACCTTCTCTATAAACTATGTACAGGATGGAAGTCCTACATTGATAATGCCCTTGGTACCAAATGTCTGGTTCACTCGCTTTTCCAATGAACGTCATATACATCATTGTTGTGATAGTCGGCCCGTCACAATAATGTGTGTGTGAATTTGTAGTTAGTATTTCTTGGCAATATTGAATTGTTTGTATTTAACTCTACATAATATGTGTCTGGGTGTCTCGTTAGAGTGCAGCTTTCCTTAGAGTCTACCTGTAGACACAGCCAGGCCACAAATATCACTGCAGCTTGCTTTAATGTTAAATATGGTTGTCTGCTTAAAATTCTATTGTTTATTCCCATCTAATGTGATGTTCTGCGAGAAATAATACGGTAATGTTTATTTGTACATTAGTACCTTTGACTTCCGAAATATGTTACTGTACGACTCTGCAAGGGTGTTCGGAATTTATTCAAAGTTCAAAATATGAGTCTGGTGCAATGTTCACGGTTAGTTTTCTCTTCCTAGAGAAAATATATATATATATATATATATATATATATATATATATATATATATATATATATATATATATATATATATATATCGCGGCCGAGGGAGACGACCATGTGCGCAAACAGGGACACGGTTCCAAATGGAGTGCATCCTTGTTGTTTTATTTTAGTATTTTTATAGTGTTTATCGCCCGCTTTTACTACTTGTGGCACCGCAGGCGATGACACTGGTGATACATGGAATGGAACACCGGTCACATGCGGTCGCTTAAGATTGAACCCGGGCCATATACGTGAGAGACGAGTGGCATAACCACTCGACCACTGAGCGGTCATCTGTCATGTTGCCACGTCGTAGCGCCGTGTTATCTTGGGTGTCCCAGAGATCAGAGATACCCACAAAAACAGGTCTTGGTGATCCTAACAAATGCTAAGAATACAGTTTTACAAAGCAAACAATCCGCCGTTACCGTTGCCTGTAATTTGAACCTTGAAACAGATGAAATGGGACAAGAAAGTCGTGGTATAAGACGAACCATATCAGCTGAATGTACCCGGGGAAACCACGAATGGTGAGAGGGGCCGACCCAACGGGAGTAGAAGTAGAATCTTGCGAGCCTCATGTATTACTGTTTAGTGTTCTCGCTCAGGTCTTAGGCAGGATTCATCACCTTAACGTGTTCACCAACGGGAGTAGAAGTAGAATCTTGCGAGCCTCATATATTACTGTTTAGTGTTCTCGCTCAGTTCTTAGGCAGGATTCATCACCTTAACGTGTTCACCAACGGGAGTAGAAGTAGAATCTTGCGAGCCTCATATATTACTGTTTAGTGTTCTCGCTCAGGTCTTAGGCAGGATTCATCACCTTAACGTGTTCACCAACGGGAGTAGAAGTAGAATCTTGCGAGCCTCATATATTACTGTTTAGTGTTCTCGCTCAGTTCTTAGGCAGGATTCATCACCTTAACGTGTTCACCAACGGGAGTAGAAGTAGAATCTTGCGAGCCTCATATATTACTGTTTAGTGTTCTCGCTCAGGTCTTAGGCAGGATTCATCACCTTAACGTGTTCACCAACGGGAGTAGAAGTAGAATCTTGCGAGCCTCATATATTACTGTTTAGTGTTCTCGCTCAGGTCTTAGGCAGGATTCATCACCTTAACGTGTTCACCAACGGGAGTAGAAGTAGAATCTTGGGAGCCTCATATATTACTGTTTAGTGTTCTCGCTCAGGTCTTAGGCAGGATTCATCACCTTAACGTGTTCAGTTTTTTTTCTACAATTTGTTTGTGTTTGCTAATTTAAAACATCACTTATATTTTTTTCAATTCCCTTCAAGTGAAAATGGATAAGGAAATTGTTGAGTATAATAAACTTAGAAATGCCGTGTATCAAAATGTTTCCAGGGAAAATGTCATTCTGCACAGCTCTTTCAATTCAAGATCTGTTATTGGCACCAATAAAGTTTCTTACGTTTACACAATTCTTGCAAAGACTTTTTATTACAAATAAATATCGTTCATAAACTACTGTCCTTCCTTACTTAGAAAGCACCCGTTTTGAATTTGTCTATTATAAAGTATTTTATTTAGTTTAGTTTATGTTATAGCTTTATTAGTCACTGACTTTTGCTCTATTAAGCCTACTTATAGGCCAAGGGTCACCAACTCACCTGATTTTGTTTCGAAGCAAACAGGCTTGCTCCATACAAAGCAGTGGGTAAGCTCATAACGGCAGGGATTATCTCACGGATTCTTTCTACAATGTTATTATCTGTCAGATTATGTCGGGAACAGAAAGCAATCCAAGCTATCGATTCCTATGTTTATTCCTCCCTAGAAGAAATCTTTCTTAGTTATAGAAAATGGTGGAATAAGTGTTTAGTATTCGGCAAAAATCTACAGAAAATTCAATTTAAATTGTCACTAGTGTCATTACACAGCCCATGCAAGTGAATGTGCCTTAGAAGATGAAGAACATTTCTTTCAACATGTGTTGCATTCCATATAATTACGAGATGCCTATTCATTCACTGCTAAGACTTGAACATTGTTCATTACAAATTAATTCTCATACTGATGGCAACCAAGTTAAGTAGCTCATTGTTTTGTTGTGTTAATACTATAGTAATTGTCATGTATTTTTTTTTTTTTTTGCAATTATTTATGTTACTACTAATTACTACCACACATATTGAAATGTATATATGTGCATATCCGAAGTATAAATACTAACGCAAGACATATAACAGAGCAATAGATAGCTCTGCGAATCATGAACCTACTTGAACAGTGCATTACGTATTTTAAACGCTAAATGTTACATACTGCCACATCACCGAAGAGCCCCCCAGGGGCCTACTACGGCAGGCACGGGTTTGGCGCATCCGGGGTCCCGAGCCAACCTTGACCACCTCTGTGGGCAACCTCTGAGTGGTATGGGAGTCAGTAGGTCAAAATGCCCACCCACGTGTAGGCCGTGAATGGAGACCAGTGTCGGTGGAAAGGAATATCCTGGTTGGTTCAGGGTTGCGTACCTGAGCCTGGGCTTCTGATTTTCTGGGGAGGGTGCGCAACCTAATACACCACCTTGGTTTCTGCTTCGCCTAAACGGGAGACTAGGGACTAGCCCACCCCTAGTCAATCGGCCAGGACTAGGTATTATGTATCATACTGAACTCCAGGGTGAGTGGGACGGCGATCCTGCTATACACCCTATGTAGCCCTGTCACCCCTGTGAGGTGAACCCTTGTTAGGCTCCATGGTGGGTGGGGAGCACTGGAAGACGAATTTATTCTGTTTTTTTTATGGCAAAAACAGAACTTTCAATATTAACTTGTCTGGAAAAGAAGCGCCTCAACCAACCTTCTGTCCCTAGCTCTGGTAACTATAACCCAGTTGCAGTTAAACTGATACATAGCCTGGAAATCGCGACTCAGAACTTCTGTATAACCGGAGCCACTATTTCAGAGAAGATTATCGTTGCAAGTCCAATAGCAAAGCCCTCAACATCTAGATCGGCTATAACAACTTCTAAATCTGGCATCCTAAAGAGCATTCCACCAGCAGCGTCACCCAGACTGTCAACCTAGAGCAATAAGACCGCTACACCCGTAGGATATTCTCCACCGGCAAAGTCTTTTAAGACCAGCTATGTGCGAACCGACTTCCTAAAGCATAATGCAAAGTCCTCTCATAAAGTATCTACGGGAAGGAAAAGTCCACGCCATTCTCCACGCAATTCCTCTGCTGAGGAATCTTCTGCGGGGAGTACCGATTGGCGACGATCATCTTTGCCGATCAACTCCTGTAATTGGAAAGGGGTCCTCCCAGGTGGAAGAGATGGACCAGGACGATTCTGCCCTTACTGCCAGACGGCCAGTGCGTATGCGGCAGGATCGTGCTCCTGAAAAAAGTGTTCGTCCGACACCAGAGAAAAATAAAGTAAACCAACAGCCAAATATGCAGAATATGCAGAAACGCCCATACCATTGCCCATGGCTATCTTACAGTGGAACATATGTGGAATTAGATCACATCGACCAGCATTTGAATTATTGCTCCAACAGTATCAGCCTTTGGTCGTATGTTTGTAAGAGACCAAGCTCCACCATAGATTAAAGCAGTACTCTTCTGTCCGGTGTGATTTATTGCCATTAGATGGGTTCCTGCACATGGGGGCACCATGACTCATATCAGAGGCAATATCTTCGCTGAAAGCGAACCTTTACATTCTGGCATACAGTCCAGCGCTGTACGGATTATGTTACCCACCGTTTTAGCAGTATATATATATATATATATATATATATATATATATATATATATATATATATGTGTGTGTTTGTGTGTGTGTGTGCCTCCATCTGATGACCTCTCGCGCACTGATCTAGAAGACCTCGTCTCCCAACTACCAACATCTTCTGTTGCTAGGGTACGTAAATGACCACCATCCACTTTGGGGTTCCCCTTGGTCTTGTGCGGGAGGTCAAGTAATCGCTAATTTCTTCGATAATATAAACCTATCTTTTCTGAACACCAGACAACCTACATTTCTTTCTGACGCCTTCAATAGTTTTTCTCATCTGGATAAAGCAATTTGTTATCTACAGTTAGTTTCCTTACAATGGAGTATCATCTCTGATTTACATTCTAGTGACCACTTTCCTATTCTTATTTGTCTCTTATCACAGGATGTATGTTCCACACCATTACCTCAATGGCACTTAGAACGAGCCAACTGGAACCTTTATTTCAATTTAGCCGCTTTTCACTATAACGAGCACGACTCGGTGGGTTGTTTGGTCCAACACCTCACCAAGACAACTATTTCCGCTTCTGAACTTTCTATTCTGTGGTCGATTTCCTATCCCTTGGTGGACAGATGAATGTCAGAATGCCACCCGTCCTCGCAGACGCGCTGCGATCACGGATGGCATTCCAGCTCGCCCTACTCTCGATAATCTTATACAATATAAAACGCTGGGTCCCCAATTTAGAACAATTATTAAGGATAACAAAAAGATATCATGGAGCAACTTTGTTGCAGCTTTCTCTCGTCATACCTCTTCCGCTGATGTATGGGATAATTTAAGACGTCTGTACGGAAAAGCGACCCATATACCGATAGGCGGTCTGAAGACACCTGCAGGCAATGTGATTGATACGTTTGACGTGTCTAATACTCTTGGCAGTGCTTTCGCTCAAGTGTCTAACTCAGAGAACTATTCCTCTGAGTTTCTGCCAGTTGAGGCTCAGGTGAAATCGCAAGGGTTCGCCTTCCGCTCTGGACACGTTGACGACTACAATCGCGTATTCGCCATGGCGCAGCTGGACCATGCATTTTCATTTTCACGATAATCTGCAAAGGTCCAGATGTAATCCACATCCAAATGTTGCAACATCTCTCTCCTGAAGGTAAGGCTTTCCTCCTCGAGGTGTATAATCGTGTCTGGGTGAATGCAAATTTTCCAAATCAGTGGCGGGTGGCCCCCATCATACCTATTTTGAAAACTAAAAAGGACCGTCGCCTTCCTTAGTTACCGTCCTATTTCCCTCACCAGTTGCGTCTGCAAGGTTATGGAACCTGATCAATGCACGGTTGGTATGGTGTTGGCATCCTACAATCTTCTGACCAATATCCAATGTGGTTTTCAAAGGCGTTGTTCAGCGGTTGACCACATTCTGTCACTATCGACGCGGATCGTGAACGTCTTTTTTTCAGGATTGTCAAACGGTTGGGATATGTTTTGCTCTCGAGAAGGCTTATGATACGTGTTGGCGGGCAGGGATTTTATGTTTCCTCCACAACTGGAATATATGTGGACGCCTATTGTTGTTTTCATTCAGGATTTTATGTGGTACCACGTTTCCCTGTTATGATCGGCTCGGTATTTTCTATCCATTTTATTCAAGAGAACGGAGTGCCGCAGGGCTCGGTACTCAGCGTGACGCTGTTTGCTATGGCGATTAATTCCATATCGGAATGTATTTCCCCTGTTTCATCCTGTTTATTCGTGGACGACTTTGCCGTCTTCTGCACTTCTCAGCGTACGACATTTTTGAACCTATCTCTAACGGTGTTTGGATAATCCCTCTGATTGGAGCTCGAAAAACAACTTTAATTTCTCAGCTGAGAAGTAAGTCTGCGTTTACTTCTGGGGGCGAAAGGCACCTGCTCTTCATCTCGGGCCAGATTTACTTTCTTTCTCAGATTAGGCGACATTCCTGGGGTTGATATTCCATTGGAAACTATGTTGGTCACCTCATGCAGTACAGCTTAAAGAGTACGGATACTAAGTGGCAAATCTTGGGCAGCAGGTCGGACAGTGTTGTTGCGTCTTTATCGTGTAGTAGTCCAATCCAGGTTAGACTATGATTGCATTGTGTGTTCTTCAGGAGGTCCATCTGTGCTGAGAAAGTTAGATCCTGTGCACAATCAGGGCATCCTTGTGGCCATTGGAACATTTCCGACTAGCCCAGTCGGTAGCCTGTACGCCGAATCTTTCGAACCCCCTCTGCGATGTAGGCGGGATGTCCTATCTCACTATGGCTGTAATCTCAAGTGCATGCCTGCGCGTCCATCGTTTACTCCCTTTTTGGATTCTGTCAGCAGCTAAAGAAATCTCTTACGTAGTCCAACGCCTGCAGGATTTCGCTTCCGGGAGCTGCTTTGAACGCACGATCTTGAAATGCCTCGCATGTTTCCAAAGGGGAAGAGGCACCTACCTTGGTTACTGCTTCCTCACACGCACATTTTGGGCTGACGGCTTACGCAAACCTTCTACACCTATGTTTAGTATCTGTTCTTGCTTTTTAGAATTTTCATCAACATACAGTAGCTGCATTTTTATAATATATATATATACTTGAGTAACTGCCTTATTCTGAGCGATTCCCTTAGAGTACTTCAGAGAGCCTTCGTGAACTGTATAATTACCATTCTCTCGTACAGCGCATTCAGGACATCCTCCAGATTTTGCATGCTTTGGGTGTAAATGTGAAGTACGTCTTGGTTCCTGGACACGTTGGCTTGCCGGGGAACGAACTGGCGGATTTGGCAGCAACGAAGGCATCAACTGCGCCCAGTGTTACCATTACGTTTGTCACAATCGAATATTTTAGACTTGCTGTATGAAGAGCGGTAATTTCGAGCTGACATGGAGAGTGGTTACCCTCTTCGCGGCAACAAACTTAGGGAGATGAAGGCGTTTCCTTTACACTGCGTGACTTCCTCATGTCATGTCTGTCTTGTCGTTAGGAAGTTATTTTAGCTCAATTATGCATTGGTTACTGAATTTTTAGTCACAGCCTCTTATTTAAAAAGGAACCTCCACCTATCTGTCCGCTCTGCGGCGAGGCGCTTTCTGTCCGGCATATTTTGGTAGAGTGTGCTCATCTAGCACCATTTCGAGGCACCCTGTTACTGCCGGCCAGGATTTCGGAGCGGTGGATAAGGTTTTTAAATTTTTATCCTAGGTGACATATGCCTGAGGAATACAGTATTATTTTAATTTATAGATTTTGACGGCGAATTATTAAGGATCATGATAAAAAATTCTCCTTTTGAATTGGATTTGATCCAATCAGATCTCTACGCTTACCTTTCCCTAACGATCTTTTCTAATTGCCATTATCCTTTTAATTTTCGATGTTGAAAGGGAATGTAGTGACATGCGAGGCTCTCAAATCTGTTATCACTTTTGACACATTGCGGCCTTCGTTTTAATCATATTGCCATCATTTTCTCTCCATTGTTTTATTTATATATATATATATATATATATATATATATATATATATATCACTACTTTATATCTGTCTTTTTGTTCTCCGAGCTACTTAAATAATGTTTTTATCCCTGATTCCTTGCGAAATTTTTAATGACTTCTTATAAAGGTTGCTTTTATTTCTGTTTTTAGCCGATATTTTATTTTGTGAGGGCCCTAATAACCTTTGTAGTTGGGCGCTCTTGAAAGGGTGTGGTGTGGTGTCTTATGTTTTAACTTAATAGGGCATATGCAAGAATGGGTGAATCAATGAAGACAGGAATGCAAATCAATCTGGAGACAAAATATTTGAGCTCCAGAATATTCATACTAATGACAGAGGAAAGACGCCAGGTAAAATATTTTTCATCACATCTAACAGGTCTGCTAGATGATGATAAGTCGAAACGCGTCCAACAACCACCTACAACAACCGCGAAGAATATATGTATAATGGACGTCATAAAAGGCGAACTATTAATTTGATTTAAATAGTTTACATTAAATCGATGCTACTACACAAGTGATAGAAGTTTATGAGATTTGTTTTAAATTTCAATTTTGATCATTTTTAAACCGCTGTTGTTGGTTTAAGCCTTGAGGCTATTTTTATAAAGAAGGTTATACTTCCATTTATGTTGCAAGAAAATATATTGTAAGTAAAGTAGTGTAGTATTTCTCTTACTTTCTGAAGACTTGGGTTAATATTTTAAAGATGACTGATTTAAAATAATTAAAACATTATTTCAAGTAATTTTTTTTTTTATTTTATAGTTCGGCGTACTCTCCCCGTTTTTAGGATTGATACCTCCCTAGGACTTACAGCTGATTCCCAAGGGTCAGAAATCTATCGGGGCAACGGCACGAAACTACAGCATTGAGAGCCTGGAACGAGTGGTCGACCCGCAGCCAGGCATGAGCGTGAGGAAGTGGATGATATGAAATGCAAACAAAACGGATGTTGGGAAAGCTGATGGTGGAGCAATTGGCGAAATGAGTGGCGGGGAAATCGGAGGACCCGGAGAGACACCGCTTCGTCCACCACAGATACCACAACCACAAGCGGGCCGTCTAGATCGGAGGCGAGTGGTCGTTTATTATTGATAAGATAACGGAAAAACAGTTCGTGTTCGTAGAAATAAAGCATATAGTAAGTTATCCAAAGCGTTAGTAGCTTTCCGATTTCATTCAAATCCTTCAGGGCTTACTATCGCCCCTTTCTACTCTCCAAACAAAAGGGAAACTCAAAAGACCACTCCTGCCCTCATCCCAAATTTATACAAACCAAAAAAGTAATAACAAAATGACCGTAATAAATTACCAACTAAAAGTGTCAACAAAATTCACAATCGGTTCAACATCGAAGCAATATATTTTGTAATAAATGTTGAATGGCAGATTTCCGTTACTTTAGTTTTCACCAATTTGATGGTAATCACATATAAAGTAAAATAATTGTGTAGTGAACACTATTTCTGTGGAATAATTTATGTGTGGAATGTTTATTTGTTATGAAGGCTAAAAATCTGTACATTATGAAGATTTTAAATGAAGTAAAAGCAATAATATTTCTTTCTTTTCGCTTTCCTTATTGGCTTTCCACTTTGAGTACATTTCGTAATGTTCTATCAAATTAATTTAAAATAGCCAAAATCTTCCAGCTAAAATTTAAGCGATATATAACACTTAATTTGTTAATAATAATGCATTATTAATTTGATATGCTACTTGGAAGTTGCAACCTTAATCACAACTGCTAACTCAGTGATGTGTGTGTGTGTGTGCGTGTGTGTGTGTGCGTGTGTGTTTTGTATGTTCTGTGTGTGTATGTAAAATACGAATATCACGAATAAAGTAAAAACACGGGATCCAAAAGGCTTGAAAGAAATATGGTAGCAATGGGAAGAATAATTTAAAATATGAAAGCCGAGAGAAAATGAGAGCGAGAAAGAGACTTCACAAGAGGAAGAACCAATATGATTCTGGTGAGCACATTTCCATTTCGCAAAGATACAAATGAAAAAATAACCAGCTTAAATGTAAAGTTAGGAATTACGAAGGTAGAACGTTATAATCTCATTCATAATTCATTAACATGTATTTTGGAACAGAAATGCGCGGCATGTTACAGCACTCAAGTAAATTCAGCTGAGACTGGATTAAGGTGGAGGCTCTACATTTTACGAGCGTAATGGGATGAGGTAACACCATCCATTTTCAGCCTTTCTCTTCGAAAAACAATCTGCTTAAAGCCCTTTGTTATTTTAAAAAAGGGGTTGGAGTACTTGAAGCCTCTGGGTAATATAGTTAACGAAGTTTTTCTGAAGTTCTGAGGATGATATCCTTGTACATTTTAATTTTCATAGTAAACGAGTCCATTTGCGACGCTTCTTTCCACAACACTTTTTGTACCTAGTGTGATATTTTGTAATAGTCATACCTGAAACCTGTCTCTTATTGCATGGCTGTGCTTTAGCAGTCACTTAAGTAAATAATCATGTCTACCAACAGAGCAAATGCATTTTTAACACAGATGTAGATGATTGTAGATTTTGAATTAAAACGGGCAAACCAATATGTCGTCAGCTATGTGTGAACATTTGATACAAAACGCTTGTGCTCAACAATAAACATTTAACAACATACTGGAATAGGTTAGCATTCCATAATTAAATACCCAGACTTTTTATTAATTAATAACGGTGATAAGAAGTTAGTTAAATTTAACATTAATGTGTCATTCTAAATTGTTGTAATTTCATACAAGTTCTAGTTTTAATTTTATAATTTTCCGTAGTTATTATTAATAATACGATTTTGCATTTTTAATAAATTTATATTCTTGCGTCATCGTCATTGGCGTTTTGTCTGGAAGAATTTCCGGATTTCAGTTTAGCTGAGTTTCCAAGTTCCAAAAGCATACAAAGCTTTTTGATTTATTGTAAATGTAATGCAAATGTTAAGACTGTATCTGTAATATAATATATAATTATCGGTCGTGATAAGACCTTAAATAAACATTAAAATAAAATGTTGTTGTCTATAGTAAAGGTACTGAACCTGCAAAATCAAATGGTCAGCAAACAAATCACACATTACATAAAGGTAAACATAAAAAGAAGAACCAAATACCCATTTGATAGTAAAAAAAATGCAATAAAGAATATCTTCTAATCAAAAAAATAAATTATAATAAAATTAAGGCTAATCTATATTGTGCTCATTGTGAGTACTGCGTGGCATCTTCAGGAGCACGGCTGTAGCGATACAAGTTGGTGAAGGAATTATCCTGGTAACACAATTCAATATGGAAGTATTAGTCACATAATGTATAGGAATGGAGTTAAATATCGACAAAACACCAATAATCTGTTGAACACGAAATTTCTCTTGAAAAGAACTGAGTTTTTGTAATCATCCAAAAACGTGGATTATGTAACCATGTTGTGAACCGAGCGAAATAGCTCCTTGGTGACATGTGGGGATCGTGTTCGATTTCCGCCCATTCTGTCCATGCCTTTCTGTTGTCTTCCTGGTCGGCAAAGCGAATGCTGGGATGCTGCAATTTACCATATATTGCCTCTCTCCCCCATTTCTTTTCGTTTCAGGTTGATTCTGGGGCTGAGTGACAGTTGCTGTCGGACAGATGGCGCAGTCACAACAATTTTGTATCGGACAGATAGCATACGCATTGTAATTTCTTCTTGACCCTGCTAGTTGGCAGTCTTTTGAACTTATTCTGCCGTTACCTCTCGAGGGAAGTGTATGTGCCTGGTGGTCCAGCCTGGAATTGATAGAAAACTTTGTGAGTCTCTGTCGACTGCGCTGAAATGTGCGGCTCCGTCTGCCGGTGTATATGAATAAAAGAGCCATTGGGGTTGAGATTGTAGGTGTAACCGAACATAGGCACACTCACATGATAATGTGAATAATAGCTATTCTATGTTTACCCTTTGCCACAAAAATGAGACACTCACTGAATAGGATCGATCCCAAAATTTTGTCAGAATTTTGAGACATTACACTATTAATAAATCAAGATGTTACAGTTTAATTCTTATTTTGTGAATGTTTTTGCAATTGTTTAAATTTTGCATTAAAATATTAAATACAATTTAGGATTCTCGAAAATCTTGTGTTCACAACACGTATGAAACAAAGGACTTCTGCGTGAAAGACCGCGTTTAAGGGTAATTGTGGCCAAGTGTAATTCCCACATAACTTTATTGGTCTTCCAGTAGACATCATTGCCTTAATATCATATTATACCTTAATGTTACCTAACAGATATGTTAGCATAAATGCAATTTAGACTAGGAATGTTTAAACATTAAAAAGACAGGTGGAAAGAAAACGAAGCTATTGGACATGCACAGCAGCGTCGCAAATCATCCTCATACCTCGTACAGTTTATTGTCTTGTCAGACAGCACTCACCCCAAGCTATTTACCTGACCGTCAGTGGTTCGTGGCCACGGTTGTTTACAATTTTATAATTGCATATCATTATAAATATAACACTGGAATGCATTGCAAGTAGTTTTTTACAATCCAGGAAAATACTTTAAAATTCTTAGTGACACAAGCTTTTATTTCTCAGATTTTCGGAGGCATTTCAGAATCGTAATGTGCTAGGTATATTTTTTGCCGTAGTTTTCTTAGAGCATTTTTAATATTTAAATACCCAAAAGGATGAAGAAGAGAAGTGTGTTGCCGAAGAAATATTCCATTACACACAATTTGTTATCGAGATTTCACTGGAAATATGTACATGCTTTGAGATTATCTGAATAAAAAAGGTTGCATGTGTGTGTACGTGTGTCTGAAAACAATATAATTCATACAGGAAAAGTCACTGAAATATCTAATTCAATATTTAAGTCCGTTTAGCATGTTCTAAGGATGCGAACAAATATTTTCAAGAAACTCTCTAACCGAAACTATCCTTTACATAAAAAAACTTTTTTTTTCAATTTGTAAAAAATGCCACAACGTAAAATACAGCATACTTAAAATACGCAAAAAGGAAATGTACATAATATATCTGCAATTGGTCAATGAAGTTAGTTGTAGGTCTCTCAGCAGGAGCCGTCTTTGCTGGTATACCTGGACTTGTTCAGTCATTCTGAATCAGCTTTGTACAACTGGTAAACCTTGAGATAGCCACTAAAATGTATATCTCGTTGTAACAAAAAATATATGTCAAATTATTTTAGTAGCATTAACCAGTTTTTATTTGTTTGCATTTTTAAATATATTATATGCCTTTGTTTCAAGTGCTTAGTGCACATAATTTGTGTCGTGCAAGGACCAGGAATTTGACTCTGTCACTTCAGCCCGTGTAATCCTTACAACTGAGACAATATTAATGGCTCACTGCCATAATACATTTTAAATGTGGTTAATGTTAAATAATGTATATATTTGTAAAACTAGTTACCGTCATGTGCTCAGTAAAGGCGCCAACAATTCGTGGTTGAATACAGAAACAAAGTAATATTTCAGGAAATGTGAAACTAATGGATTTGGGATAGCCGAGTGGTTAGAGCACGCGCTCTCACTAAGGCGTGCGGGTTCGATCCCAAGTGACCGCATGTGGGATTTGTGGTGGACAAAGCGGCGCAGGGGCTGGTTTTCTCGGGTTTCTCCGGTTTCCCCCGCCATCGTATTTCACCTGTTCTCCATCTTCGTTTCATGTATCATCAGTGCTATCGCCTGCGGGCCATATGCAGTAAAAGCGGGCGTTAAACACCATTCAAAAAATTTATCACTTAATGTTACTCTGTTGCAAGGTGGCCCAAAATTAAAAGTATACCTTAATAACGTAACTGAAAGAAACGTTAATGCCTTAAAAATGACTGTCTATGAAACATAGGAATATAGGTCAAAGAGTTGTGGCAGAACTTGTTGACGTCATCCTTGAGGGAGACGAACATACATGTTATCAGTGTGTATATGTATTTGTGACAGTGCTCGCTTGTTATTTTAACTTTCATTAAATACAATGATTGATTATTTGTATTATAATATAACAACAAAAATAATCTTATCTCCACTACCACGCTCCGCGAAATCAACCAAGTAACGAGACTGCAGCTAAGCCGAGCAAAACAGATATGTTTGCAATAGAATAATATTACAAACAAATTAAAAACATTGTTACACAATAAAATGGGTAAAAGTGTATTTTTTAAAACGTGAAAACATGAAGCATATAGTAAAATAATGGTTTGTACAAAAGTGGGTAGAGAAATTGTTTTAATGTAACGTAACTGATTTTATATCTGCAATAAAATAGTATAAAAGAGTCACAAAGAATAGCTGAAATAAGTGGAATCCCATCTGTACCGTATTATTAACGAAAGAGAAGAAGGCTCGGCAGAAAATCCAGCTGGTAATAATTATTACTCAAGAGGGATCGCTGCAAATGAAAGATAAATTAAGAGAAGAAAAGAAAGCAAAGACTAACTATCAAGAAGATTGGTGCTGCCGTACCAGAAATTCTTCTCTCTTGATAATAAAAATGGAATTTGCCTGCAGCCACTGTTTTTGTTCTTCTTTCTTATTATATATTGCATTTGCCTACGCATGTCTGTTTCTATTTAAACTGCAAAATATAAATACTAACCTAAGCGAATAGATATAAAATACCTAGATTAATCTCTAGAGCATTCCCCACACCAAAGACATACATGGTCAATTTCTGGGCTGAACCTGCGAATGGGATCTTGTGTAATATGTAAAAGTTATTGCCACTTAATGAAATTCCTGGGATCGAAATGCCTTTTATGATAATCGAATCTCAAGATACGGCGAGTATACTTTCAGCAAATGTTAACACCATCTCAAATGTTGCACGACCACTCTAATTTTCTATTGAAAGTTTGATTTAACACAGCAGTCCCTTTTGGGCAAAGCACAACTAATAGCTCCCAATAACGTAATATCCCAAACATATCAATATATAAGTCACTAGATCGATGACTGGCTTGAATTTGTGTGTAGTGTTTACATACTCATATTAGGTATCATCAGCATCTTTCCAGATCCAAAACAATATCATACATTTGTCTTCATTTTGATTCTAATATCTCGCCTTGGAGTCAGCAAGATTTGTACTTTAAATTGGCCATAAATACTTTCTTCTACACATTTACCGACCTTGCAGCTCGCCTAGAAGCTGCCTGCATTACTTAAGTCAATATATTCTTCAAAACCTGTTGTGGAAAACAGAGGGTGTTCGAAAATGACTAGAATTTAGTGTTGTGCTAAAGAATGAAAATACAATTTTGCTGTATAACAGTCAACAAAAACATATTTACAATAGTTACTGAAAATGTTTATACGTACGCACCGCAGGTAATGGATATGCGCTGTAACATAATTGGGAAAGGAAACTTTGGGCGGAAACCTTCCATTTGACGTTCCTCCCGGCATTTGCCATTTAGGAGGGCTAAGGAAAACCTGGAAGAAACTACAGTCCAGGAGCAGGGTTCCGGAACCGCATGGAAATGACCACCACTGACATAGTGCAGATATCACAATGGGTAGTCTCACACAAATTAACAAATCTGGCTGCCTTCTAAAATATATTTAGCTATAGTAGTGATACCGTGCAGCTTTCTTACAAGCATCTAGAACAGGCATCCCCAAGTCGAGGCAAGGTCCTTTGAGGGCGCGGGGGGCTAACATTACACTCACTGCGGGCCGCACAGCTACACAGTCCAGTATATCCGTGCAGTGGCGGTGTAACGCTACATATTAGTACTGTAGTGTCCCACTTACGATGGCTGTACATTACACTCACTGCGGGCCGCACAGCTACACAGTATATCCGTGCAGTGTTGGTGTAACGCTACATATTAGTACTGTAGTGTCCTACTTACGATGGCTGTACATTACACTCACTGCGGGCCGCACAGCTACACAGTATATCCGTGCAGTGTTGGTGTAACGCTACATATTAGTACTGTAGTGTCCTACTTACGATGGCTGTACATTACACTCACTGCGGGCCGCACAGCTACACAGTCCAGTATATCCGTGCAGTGTTGGTGTAACGCTACATATTAGTACTGTAGTGTCCTACTTACGATGGCTGTACATTACACTCACTGCGGGCCGCACAGCTACACAGTCCAGTATATCCGTGCAGTGTTGGTGTAACGCTACATATTAGTACTGTGATGTCCTACTTACGATGGCTGTACATTACACTCACTGCGGGCCGCACAGCTACACAGTATATCCGTGCAGTGGTGGTGTAACGCTACATATTAGTACTGTAGTGTCCTACTTACGATGGCTGAACATTACACTCACTGCGGGCCGCACAGCTACACAGTCCAGTATATCCGTGCAGTGGCGGTGTAACGCTACATATTAGTACTGTAGTGTCCCACTTACGATGGCTGTACATTACACTCACTGCGGGCCGCACAGCTACACAGTATATCCGTGCAGTGTTGGTGTAACGCTACATATTAGTACTGTAGTGTCCTACTTACGATGGCTGTACATTACACTCACTGCGGGCCGCACAGCTACACAGTATATCCGTGCAGTGTTGGTGTAACGCTACATATTAGTACTGTAGTGTCCTACTTACGATGGCTGTACATTACACTCACTGCGGGCCGCACAGCTACACAGTATATCCGTGCAGTGGCGGTGTAACGCTACATATTAGTACTGTAGTGTCCTACTTACGATGTCTGTACATTACACTCACTGCGGGCCGCACAGCTACACAGTCCAGTATATCCGTGCAGTGGTGGTGTAACGCTACATATTAGTACTGTAGTGTCCTACTTACGATGTCTGTACATTACACTCACTGCGGGCCGCACAGCTACACAGGCCAGTATATCCGTGCAGTGGTGGTGTAACGCTACATATTAGTACTGTAGTGTCCTACTTACGATGGCTGTACATTACATTCACTGCGGGCCGCACAGCTACACAGGCCAGTATATCCGTGCAGTGGTGGTGTAACGCTACATATTAGTACTGTAGTGTCCTACTTACGATGTCTGTACATTACACTCACTGCGGGCCGCACAGCTACACAGGCCAGTATATCCGTGCAGTGGCGGTGTAACGCTACATATTAGTACTGTGATGTCCTACTTACGATGGCTGTACATTACACTCACTGCGGGCCGCACAGCTACACAGTATATCCGTGCAGTGGTGGTGTAACGCTACATATTAGTACTGTAGTGTCCTACTTACGATGGCTGTACATTACACTCACTGCGGGCCGCACAGTTACACAGTCCAGTATATCCGTGCAGTGGTGGTGTAACGCTACATATTAGTACTGTAGTGTCCTACTTACGATGGCTGTACATTACACTCACTGCGGGCCGCACAGCTACACAGTATATCCGTGCAGTGTTGGTGTAACGCTACATATTAGTACTGTAGTGTCCTACTTACGATGGCTGTACATTACACTCACTGCGGGCCGCACAGCTACACAGTATATCCGTGCAGTGGTGGTGTAACGCTACATATTAGTACTGTAGTGTCCTACTTACGATGGCTGTACATTACACTCACTGCGGGCCGCACAGCTACACAGTATATCCGTGCAGTGGTGGTGTAACGCTACATATTAGTACTGTAGTGTCCCACTTACGATGACTGAACATTACACTCACTGCGGGCCGCACAGCTACACAGTATATCCGTGCAGTGGCGGTGTAACGCTACATATTAGTACTGTGATGTCCTACTTACGATGGCTGTACATTACACTCACTGCGGGCCGCACAGCTACACAGTATATCCGTGCAGTGTTGGTGTAACGCTACATATTAGTACTGTAGTGTCCCACTTACGATGGCTGTACATTACACTCAGTGCGGGCCGCACAGCTACACTGTCCAGTATATCCGTGCAGTGGTGGTGTAACGCTACATATTAGTACTGTGGTGTCCCACTTACGATGGCTGTACATTACACTCACTGCGGGCCGCACAGCTACACAGTATATCCGTGCAGTGGTGGTGTAACGCTACATATTAGTACTGTGATGTCCTACTTACGATGGCTGTACATTACACTCACTGCGGGCCGCACAGCTACATAGTCCAGTATATCTGAGCAGTGGCGGTGAAACGTAACATATTACTACTGTGGTGTCCCGCTTATGATGGCTGAACATTACACTCACTGCGGGCCGCACAGCTACACAGTCCAGTATATCCGTGCAGTGTTGGTGTAACGCTACATATTAGTACTGTAGTGTCCTACTTACGATGGCTGGTACATCCGCGCTGGGAAGACGGTCGTCCAGACCTGTCATGTTTTGAGTAGAATGAGAAGAAAACGTTCTGTTTATGGAAGAAAATGACGCGGCAAAATGTTGAGTGTGTTACAAACTTCTAAACAAAATAACTAAATATAATTTGCAATGACATCATTACCCGCGGTGAGGCTACATTTTGCACAATAAGCTCAGTGAACCAGTGTGTAGAAACCTTGGACTTTGATGAATATATAACATACTGTGACAATTGCGCGAAGAATTCGAACGTAGATTCCGGGACATTATACCACTTGAGAAAATTTAAATTATTTGCAACACCATCTTTAGTGAATATGCTTGATACTCCTGTTGAACTGCAGTTGGAAGTAATAGATATGCAAAATAATATTGAATTAAAAGATAAATATTAAAATAGAAAAAGTATAAACCATTTCTACACCTCTATAAGAAATATGCGAAGGGTTTCCTAAACTCCACAATCTAACTGGAAGAATTTTGTGCATTTTCGGGACAACCTATGTTTGTGAATCACTGTTTTTCTTAATGAAGTGTACAAAGTCACGTCACAGAGGCCAATTAAGTGATGAACACTTGAAAGCATGTTTGTGATTGGGTAGCTCGCAAACAATAGTCCCACGTATTGAACAGCTGGTTGAAAACAGACAACTGCAAAAGTCACGGCGATTGTCGGATGGCTAAGAAAGAGCACTTTTCATAGAGGCCTTTATTTGAAGAATATTATGCCTATTTGTATTTTTTCTTCATTGAATTGCATAGTACCAACAAGGTCTATGTCATATTACATTATTTATTCGGTTTATTAATTTTATACGAGTGTTTATATTTCGTTAATTGAATTTCCTGCCAATTTGATTTTATATTATATTAGATAACAGTATTAAAGTGTGTAAAATACTGTTATCATTATAATGTAATTGATAGTGAAAGTGTAAGTTAATTTACACAATCATAGTTCGCCACTGTAGCACCTCCATTTCATGCCCGCAACCTGACGTTCAGAGCTTGAGGGCTTTTACTGCCGCCCGAGCGTGCGTTCTGATCTAGAAGAACAAGTTGCTTTCTGCCTCAAAGTATGTGTAATGATGTGAGAGATGCAAGGACTTAAATGGAGAACACTGTGTGTTCTAAATGCTTGTGGCATTTCAACGCTGGTTTAATATATGTGGACATTATGTGGCTTTACATGAAAGTTTTACTTTATTTTTTGGCTCCACATGGAACATGCCACATACTATGAGTTGATCGAATTTTATATTACTTTATTACTGTGCAACATTCTAATTTATTCGTTCTTCCCGGATATTTGTGAGGGAAAATATTGTTTCCCTTTACCTACACCACTATTATTAAATCCAATCGAACATTAATAACTAGTGCATATTATGTTAAATTTTAAGGATACCTTTTGGAACAGATATGTTCAATATCATTTCCATCAAAGATTATAATTTCTCCTTTTCTGATCCTGAGAATATTTCATCATACTACAGACTCTTCGACGTTTCGTCTGCCAAAAGATTGCTAATGTAAAGCACACTTTACAAGTGGCTTTTGATCACCCGTAGTTTGTATTCCTTATTATTCCCCAATATTGTTTTCTTTTAGTAACGAGCAATATAGGTACTGAATTCGCTAATTTTAGCACGAATTTCTTATTTTATCGGTAGTGTTGTATTTCTCAATTGTTATGAATGTTTTATTTCAGTACCATTTAGTTTAATTTAATATTGTCACCTTACCTACAGTAAAACATGATACTCTAATGTGATTTTATTATTTATCTACTTAGAGTCCTTGCCATGGCTCCACATACTATGTTAGTACATTTGCTCACTTTGTTATTTAAATGTTCATTGTAAGCTCTAAACAAGTGCGATGTATTACTTCCTCGTGACTTTTTCTGCTCTCTACCGTTTATTAGTAGCTATGCAAACTATCCGCTTCTTGAGATTTATCTACTTTACTTACACCTTTGCAGGAATAGCGATAGTCATGTTTAAGAACTGGGCGCTATTTTCTGTTTATAAATTCCGTACTCTTTGCATGCAGTCGCAAGAACCAACTGAACATCGAAATTACTTAAAAAGAATAACAAGTGTTGAGCAAATCGAATCAGTAGTATCTGATATCCCGGAAATGGGTTCCAGTACAAAGACGTGTTTGAAATAAATTAATGTATTTTAAATAGATTTAAATTTTTATTTTCTCTAGCACGCACATAGTTGATAGTTACGGTAATGCATTCCACCCAATTATTCAACACCAGAATTTTAATACAAATGCACATTTTTCGGTAGCCTGCATAAAAAAAAGGATAAAAGTACATGTGTTTGTATTCTGTGTTTATGTGTGTGTGTTCGAGAACAGCATAACTCAAAAACGAAAAGTTCGTTTAATACCAAAATTGGTATTTAAGTTCAGTATCCTCCAAGGATGCGTCCGGAAGATTTTTCGCACCTCAAGCTACCACCCTTCATGCAAAATGTTAAAAGCTTGGTTGTCGAAAAATAGCGCTGACGATTTTGTTTAAAGTACCATTTAACATATTTTTATGAGAAACAAAATGCATATTTTGTATTTTCTGGGAATAGCCTCTGAAGTCCTGTTCATTATGAATGAATTTTACATACTGGTAAACCATAAGAGAGAGAGATAGAGAGGGAGAGAGAGGGAGAGGGGGAGAGAGAGAGAGAAATGTAGATCTCGTCAACAACACATCCTATTTATGTTCATATATGTTTTTACTTTCTCTAGCATATATGAGCAATTTGCATAGTAAGTAGAGAAGGTAGTGTATTCAACACAAATATCGATACCGACATTTCACCGGGAATACAAATGTTCAGGATCCCTGAATCCTTAAAGAAATAAGAATAGAAAAGGTCGGTGAATATGTGTGTGTCTGTTAACAGCATAAGTTAACAAAATTCCCAAAACAAAAACTCAAAGACAAAAATTCCCTTAAATACCTAAATTAGTATTTAAAATCAGCAGCACACTTCACGAAGATTATCAAGAAAATTCATTTTTCAAAAATATTGAGTTTCTCAAAAATGGCTCTAATGATTTTAATGAAAATATAAGTTTAGGACATTTTAATGGGAAATGAAATATCTTGAACTTTCTGGGAACGACCTCTGCAGCTCTATTCCTTCTGGATGACCTATTTAACTGCTATGAAATAAATATAGACGAGAACTTATTTCACCAAACATGTATATGTTATCATATCATACAATTTATGTTATGTATATTTTTCTTTTTGGAGTTAACCATTTCCGAGATATTAATTATTTTGGGCTGAAGTTTCCAATACTTATACTTTTATGAATTTGGAAGTCTACACTCTTTCTTGGTTTTGTTTTTACTCCTGCCCATGCATAGAGATCTGAATTTAATGCCATTACATGGGATCAACTTAGTGACTATCGGTTTAGTCTGGTGCATTGCCTGTTTTTGCGATGTACCTGCAAGAAAATAATAGGATAATTTCTGTTAATGTTTATCTTAGTTAGCATGGATCACACAGAATAATATTGTGTAGGAATAGTTTATTGCAAATAATTTGAGAAAGTCATGTGAATGGAACGAATTACACTTTTCTATAATACGTGTATCGTTTACCATTTACTAGTTATGCAAGAGAATACAAAATTCCTTCCGTTTGAAGAGGATTTCATAAGCTATTCTGAGAAAGTTTGTTATACATTTTATTTAAATGTCTTTAATATATGATAATTTAATCAAATTTTTATAACTGTGAAATTGTTATTGCCATTCCCATATGTACATTTAACTAAAGACATAGTTCCAACAAACATCGGTAACAAGTTTTTGGGTGAAATACAATACTTTTCTACTTGGTATATTTAGCACAGGAAGTAAAAGATCCTGCTTGAAAATTCAGTTGAAATAGGGCTAAAGCGCATATTCATTAGTGTTATACTGAACTTATATGCAGTGTTCTACAAAACCAGTAGAGTAATTTGTTTGGGTAATCAATGTATATCTTCTCTTAAGAGAATATGTTCTTGTTGCTCTGAATTTCCTGCCATATCCTTAAGTAATGTTCTGGAGTAAGATCAGTAATATTTAGCAATAATATCAAAAAGTAAACCCTTGTTTTGTGTCAGATACATAGTTGAGAATATGTTTTAATGGGTGATAAAACACTGGTATATGGATAAAATATCACTTTTTACAAGAGACTCAAACGTTTTAGGTGCGGAGTGGAATGGTGACGGTGAGTGATGGCAAGAGTAGACCTCAGCCAATGCGCCTTCATCTCTCCATGGAGCTGCTGAGGCTGCAGAAGGAAGAGATCACTCCCGTCAACCACAACTACAACCAGAAGCCTTCACCTGTCGACTCCAGGGTAAGTGATGTTGCTCCTCATGTATCGTATCTCTTGCTGCATATTGTCAACTGTGGCTTTAATCTAGTAGTAATACTTTTGCTAATAATAGTTTTAATACTATTGGTGTCGATCTGAATCACCTTAATACTACTTTGTTGACTCAATAGAGTTTACTGAAGAATACCAGCTCAGCCAACACCACCTAAACAAAAAGTCTTGCATTAAAAAGTTAACACATGACGAGACATCATGACCCTTTTGGCCTTAAGTTATGCTAAGCACGTGTCGGAATATTTGCGTGTTATATTTTAAACTGTGTCTTAGGGTTAAAGGCATAATACCCATGAAGTGTAGTGTAGTGTACATAATTGTAATGATAATTAAACGAACGTAAGAAAAGTGAGTGTGTTTGTTTTCTTGCTTAAAAATGAAGATCTGAAATTCAAATGGACTAGGACTACTCATAGGAAGAATTTTTTCCTACAATCTAAGGCATGTAATATCTGGTTTTGGTGATTTTAATAGTTTAGAAATGCTTAACAATTTCTAAATATTAACTATTAAACAAACTATAGGAAAGTGCTTTAAAACTTGTGGTCATTCACTGTCCAATAAATGCTCGTATGTAGTAGATTTGTGAGTAGCCCTTAAGTGAACATCAAATAGAGATTATTACTGATTTTTAAATTTCAATAATCTTTCACTGGAAATTAGTAACACGTCCTTGACCACAAGGAGCTGAAGTATGTTGTTTGTCAGTTAGTTCCATACTTTGCAACATTATTGCAATAAGCTTAAGTTATGTTTCATTGTAGCAAAGCAGGTTACAGACTCGGTCTATTTTTTTAATACACTTAAAACTAGAATTAAAGTTAAAAATACTAACATTCAGGAAAGAGAAATGTAACGTCAAATCACAGGTATTAAGGATAGTAGTGTATATCCCAGATTAAGCAATGAGATTAACGTTAATCCTACCGTTAGGGGCGCTAGTATCGCTCTTAATCCGCCTTAATCCGTGGATTAAGGCGAATTAGCAGCGACACTAGCGTCCCTAGCGGTAGGATTATCTCCGACCGCTTAATCTGAGATAGAGGATGAGATGGATTAAGGACATGGTGAGCTTAATGCTGAGGAAGTGATCGGGACGGGAGTTTGGGAGGGAAAGGTGGACCACAATGGGAAGTACGTGATTATATACAGAAGGTGTAAATGACGTGGCGTGTTGTGATTTGAGAGAATAATGAGGAATGTGATTGGTGGAAATAAAAAAGGGGATGGAGTGGGAAAATGACGTGGCGTGTTGTGATTGGAGAGAAAAAATGATAGGAAATAACGTTATCAGTTGAGGCTAATCCGGGATGACTGAAAAGCTTAATGCGTTGGATGGATTAAGGGGATTTAGTGACGTGGAGAGATTTGATTGGTGAAAAGAAGGTGTGATGTGATTGGTGGATGGGGAAGGAATAAATGGCGGGGATTGGTGGAACTAAAACGCTTGGTGATTGGTGGATAAAGGTTAATCCGTTGGACGGATTAAGAGGGAAGAAAGTGACGTGGAGCGATTTGAATGGAGAGAATAAGGTGGCACGTGATTGGTTGATGGGGAAGGAATAAACGTATGGTGATTGGGTGAGCAGATACGGATAATCCATGAATGTATTATTGTGATTTGTGTGCGAGGCTGTGTTTTAACTTGATGGAAACAGTAGGCTGGTGATAACAGTGGCTCGGCGAGCTGCGAACAACGGAAGTTTGCGGTGAGCGATAAGCGCTGAAGGTTTTAGCTACGTTAATCCGAGAGAGTATTAGCATTAGAAAAACTGACACAATAAAAACGCTGAAATGAAACACTTGGAAACGCCGAATACGAATTGGGTTTTTTTTGGTTTTTTTTTTGTTTTTTTTTTTTTTAAATTTTGGGGTATATACAGTGTGTTTTGATGGCGTGATGAAACGAATGTGTGTTGATGCGAGATTGATTATTTTAGGAAATACAACTTTTGATGCTAGATTGCTTAGCACAGGGGGAGATGTGGAACATTGTATACATGAACGGGAACACGTGCGCTGAACAACAACAATTACTTATTGGCTGACCAAGATTAATGATATTTTTATTATTATTATTTTTACTTTATTTCATTTATATTTGTTCATTTGACAGCCCTGCTAGAATTGCTTTTAAAGCATATATTTTATGACAGCTAAGAAAATATGATGAGAAGGAAAGGAACCCTATCTAGGTTAAATGACTTAAGGAAAAAATTAAAATATCCATTAAAAGCATACACAGAGACTAAAGAAATATAAAAATTAATATATTGTTGAAAACAATAAAATAGAATATGTAAAAAGATACATTTGCAAAAAAAAAAAAAAAAAAAAAAAATTGGTAGAATCAAACATTGAATACATTTACTAAAATTTTAAATATTTATACTATTTACAAAATGAACACAATGATAAAGAGAATAAAAAATGAAAGGAGATATATTTTAGTGAAATAAAACAAAATATATGTATATATACAAAACGAAGCTTTAAGACTCGACATTTGGAACACTTTAATATGTGGATTACACACACATAGGTGCGAGACATTTTTGATTTTGAAATATACAGAGGAAATATATATATATATATACAAAAACAATCTTTAATGAAAGATTGCTTCACATCGAGAACATGTATACTGTCCTTTAGTTTGCAAATGTTTATAAGGGATGGCAACGTTGTGAAGCACACATATACGGCGTGCCACGCATTGCAAACACAGAGGTTTATAGGTATCACTTTGATTTTTAAGAGTTGTGTACCACACCGTATAAGGTGGGTATATGCGAAGCATTATTTGTCTTTGCTGTTCTATATATCTTGCTGAGCAACAAGAATTACACAATTTTGCATTAGGAGCACAGCACTGCATGATGGAGAGAATATACAAGAAGAAGAAAAAAAAAAAACACTGGGTAAACCTTGCGATTTGAAAAAATTACACTTTAAAAAATTCTATACATTTTGTATTTGTTTTTTAAAAAAAAATTACACTTTTGAAAAAAATGGCTATACACTTATATATATAACACTATATATATAGTGTTTTTTTTCTTTGTGTGTGTGTGTTTGTGTGTTGTATGGGTGTATATATATATATATATATATATATATATATATATACCCATACAACACACAAACACACACACACAAAGAAAAAAAACACTGCTTTAGGACGACGCCATAAAGGTGCGTCTCAGCCTGTACCTGGGTCTGCGGGGAGGGGTTACCACGGAATGCGTCCCTAGCTGATGGAGATACCTCCGCTGAGATTGCTAGGTCAGTGGTACGAGGAAATGGAGGGCAAGATCGGGGACATAATCTGGTGCTGCTGCTGCGTCCTCCGCAGACTGTAGAATGGCGGGCAAGCAGTGGTCGTACCCGTCATCGGTGCAGTCGTGCGACGAGCACCACCCTGCGCTGTGTTGCACGTCTATGGTATCGGTGTCTGCAAAGAGTGCCCTCCGGGTTCGCCTGCGTTGAAACCTGCTAGGAGTGCACGACGGCACCTGCAGGAGCGACGCGGTAGGAGGGGAAATGTCAGACCATATGGGGTTTCTTACTGGAGGGGAAGGTTTTGGAGGGGAAATGTATTTCTGGGGGGATATGGGGGTGAATTTTGGCTGCTCGGGAGTTGGTGAAGCGGCAAAGAGTGCTACGCCGTCTGGGAGGCAGAAAGGGGTATTGGAAGGAGCAAGAGGAGGAGGACTGAAATCGGGGGAGCGGGGAGAGAGCACCTGGACGACGATATCGTCCAACGATACGCTGCCAAATGAAGGCAGGTGACCAAAGGAGGAAGAATGGAGAGGTGTAGAGGTAGATCGAGGAGGTGATGGGGTGAGATCGGAAGAAGAAGGGGAATGTTGGGAATGACGTTGAAGGTGGCGGTAACGAGGGGAAAGAGAAGAGAGGATGATGACGGAAGAGGTGTAGGTGGAAGGACAATCTGAAGAAGGGAGACGAGGAGAGGAGGGGTGTGAAGGCTGAGGTGGAGGAGGAGTAGCTCCTGCAGCAGAAGAGGCAGATGCCGGGTTCGAAAAGACCCCGCTGGCGGCGCTGGTGACCGTCAGGAACTCTTCTGGGTCTTGCAGCACTTGCACCGAACCCTCTGAAGAGGACGGCGAATGGATGTAATGGTGCCCGTCGACTTGGGCGCCGTACTGCCACTGATCCTGCGGAAAGACCTCCGGTGGTACAGCCTCCGCTGACGCGTAATAAATGGCCTCCGGGGGTGGCACAGCTTGGTAAAATGCCACCGGTGCTACCACTGCGTGCTGAGGGAAGGCGTCTTGAAAAACTGGTAACACGGGTTGATAAATAGGCTGCACCGTTGGAGCCCCGTAGGCCGGCGGGATGAGATGGATGAAGCCGAATTCGTTGGGCTGCTGGTGGACGCAGTGATACACGTCTTGAGGATGGCTGTAGGTGGCGTGGAAATGTTGTTGCTGCTCGCTCAACAACTCGGTATACACTCGCCCGCTGGTTGGCGATACGAACGACAAATGTCTTGTGACGGTCACTGTTATCACAGGTGGTTGCTACTGTTGCTGATGCTCCATGTTTTCTCTTTTAAGTGAAGACTGAGAATGAAGCGAGGAGGCCAAAGGGGCCTAATTTTAAAGAGCAGTTTAGCAGGAGTGGGGACTCGCGTCACGCAATATGGCTGCCGTGATAAGAAGGTTTAAAAGGATCGTTAGGTTTAAAAATGGTTGTGGGAACGTAAACTCATTAGCACGAAATTCTTTAAATGTGGTTTAGCGGTCGATGAAATAAAAACTTTCATATCTCAACCGGATGCTGCGGTGGTTCGCTCGTGCGAGCAAAAAAAAAAAACCGTTAAAGGTCGCGATTACAACTCCGGAAATTGTGGCGAGATAGCGCGCCGGGTTTTTTAATGAGCTCTTTAACGGTCTGCACAGGCGGAAGTTGCGGTGGCGATAAGGTCCCTTTAAAAGCACGAGGCGATAAGCAACTCGCGAAAGTGTGTGCTTGCTTGTAAATGTGTTCTGGGCGACCATTTTACTGTTTAGCTTATGCTATTTTATAGGACTTTACGCGTGATTGAAAATAGCTTATTTGTGAGAAAATAAACCCATTGGATGAAGGCAGCGAACGCGTTATAAAGCATTTACATGTCCATGACATCTATCGAGTTTGCTTGCCGTAGTGTGTATTGTACTGAATAGGTAGCGTAAAAAGAAGAAAAAAAAAGAGCACTTTGCTGCGGGGAGTGAACCTGTTAAGACTGTGACAAAAGAAAAAAAAAAGGTTTAGGTGCTGTTTTAACGAAACTCTCGAAGCAACATGGAGGCGGCGGAACATGGGGTAAGGCAAGACCTATCCTGGCAGTCCAGGTTCGACATTGTAGCGCATAGAGAGAGAAGCATGAAGAGATTGTTCTCCGGTTATACCGAAACAGAAATTACCGCAATCCCGGGACCCAAAGATGCAAACCCTGACCAATGGTTAACATTGCTGTTTACCGACATTGTTCGCTTTGCAAAAGTGAACCTGTTGGAGAACGAACCCGGGTATTTAGGCCTATCCATTGCGGACGAGCAGCAGCATTCGAAAGCGTTTAATATGAGCGTAAGTCGCGTCGATCAGGTGAACGCTGAGGCTGTTATAAAATGTATAGAAAAAGTCATTCAGAGCAACGAGCAGTTCTTGCTAGGAGGGCCGCTGAAAATCACATTTGTTTGGACTAAGGAGGTCTCGGGTTCGTGTTACAAACCTTGCTACGCGTGTCGCAGGAATAAAGGCATTGTTGAAATTTATAACAAAGACGGATTGTGTTTACCGAGAGCCATTGTGGTATGCCAAGCTAAAGGGAATGATGACGTCAACTATAACACGATAAGGCGTAGCGAGTATCTGCAAAAGCAGAAGGCCGCGGCCTTGTGCGAACGTGTAGGTCGATGCAAGTCCGGTTTCACGATCGATGACGTCAGGCACTTTGACGCTATGTTAAAGGGCTACTCGGTGACTGTTTTTGAAGATCATACGGGGAAGCACGTGCTATACGCGTCAGAAAACCCATTGACGTCATTCTTCACGAGGGGCACTTTATGCCATTGTGAACTTGCACATGTGCTTTAAATGCAAATGATATTGTCGCGAATGTCATTAGCCCTCCGCGAACAAAAAAGAATTCCATAAGTGCGAGGGCATTTGTTCAAAGTGTAATCAGCAGTGCGGTAAGAGGTACGAAGGGTACTTATACTGTAGGGCATGCTTCCGCGACTTTAAGGGCCCTACATGCTTTGCCAATCACGTCAAAAAGGGCGCTTATTACCCCAAGTCGCTGTCGGTTTACGATGTCGAGAAAGCGTGCCCGTCTTGTCATAAACTGGTGAATTTGAGGCATAGAAAGAACCTTCACCAGTGCGGAGACACCTTTTGCAGTCATTGCAAGATACACGTGCAAGACGGTCACATGTGCTACATACAACCGTACGTGTCAAAGAACAAAAGAAAACATTTCGTGTTTATGTTCATTGACTTTGAATGCACGCAAAATACACTGTACCTGGGGAAGCCGAACACGTACGAGCATGTTCCGAACTTGTGCGTGTTATACCAGGCCTGCGTTCTCTGCATGGATGAAAACCGCAAGATGGCGTACTGTACGCAGTGTGGTGTGAAAGAATGGGTGTTCATGGAGAACCCGATACACCAATTATTTCAGCACATGATGCAGCCGAGGTTCGAAGCGTGGGACGTCATTGTCGTGGCCCACAATCTTAAGGCGTACGACGGGCAATTTTTATTGAAGTACATGGTCGGCGACTTTCACTGGACGCCGGAGCTTATTATGAACGGGACCAAGATCTACAGAATGGGACACGGGAACGTCACGTTTCTCGACTCGCTCAACTTCATACCAATGCCACTCTCTCGCTTTTCGAAGACGTTTGGCATGAAGGAATGCAAAGGTTATTTTCCTTACTTATTTAACACCAAGGAAAACGAGCAGGACGGGGGTTGGATTGCCGATAAAAAGTTTTATTGCCCGGAGGGCATGTCGGTAGACGTTCGAAAAGCTTTCGAGCAGTGGCACGATGAAAAGGTAGCCTCCGAATACGTCTTTGACATGAAGGCGGAAATGGTGACGTATTGCAAAATGGACGTGTTTCTGCTGAGCCAGGGAGTGTCAAAATTTAGGAGGGAGTTCTTGAACGAGAACGACATCGACCCTTTTAGGGAATGTGTAACCATCGCCCAAGCATGCATGTGCGTGTATCGAAAGCGGTTCATGCCGGCGAATAAAATTGCCCTCTTACCCGTGGGAGGGTACCGATTGGCGGACAGGCAGTCTCGCATAGCATGGGTATGGCTGACCTGGCTGGAGTTGCAGGAGCGAATCGTCATTCAGCATGTCATGAGAGGACGAGAAATTAAGATTTTAGGCCACAAGGTAGACGGGTACAGAGAAGAAAGCGATGTGAAATACGTGTACTTCTTCCACTGGTGCTTCTACCACGGTTGTCGCCGATTCTTTCCAGTCCGACATACCGCGATCTGCAGCACGGGGAACGAAACCATGACCTCGAGATTGGAAAGCTCAGAGAAGATCACCAGCATCTTGAGAAATGCCGGCTACACCGTGGTGGAGATGTGGGAGTGCGATTTCAACGCCATGGTGAACTCGAACGAGGACCTCGCGCGACATGCCAAACACTTTCCCATGCCGGAACCCCTCAACCCCAGAGACGCTTTCTACGGAGGGCGCACGAATTGTACCAAGACGTACTGGGAGGCCAAGGAGGTCGAAAGATATTCTACTACGACGTGTGCAGCCTGTACCCGTTCGTCAATAAGACCAAACCCTACCCGTGGGTCACCCGAAGGTGCACGTGGATCACTTTCCGCGCTTAGAGGACGTGCGCAGAGGTCTGGCGAAGTGCCGGGTTTTACCACCGCAAACCCTGTATCACCCGGTGTTGCCGGTGCGCATTCTAAGCAAGCTGATGTTCCCGCTATGTCGCTCTTGTGCCGAGGCGGAGAACCAGCACGAGTGCCGTCAAGGTGACGACGAGCGATCCTTGACGGGTACCTGGGTCATCGACGAGTTGAAGGTCGTCCTGGAGGAGGGCTACCGTACGCAGATTTCGAGGAAACCGACCTGGACCGTGGTGACGGAGCCCAGCTCGAAGACCTTTAGAATGGTGGTGAACAAGCGCGTTCATTTTTTTTTTCGAGCTTGTTCACCACCATTCTAAAGGTCTTCGAGCTGGGCTCCGTCACCACGGTCCAGGACGGTTTCCTGGAAATCTGCGTGCCTGCGAGCGTCACCGTCCTAACGTTGACCCTCAGCACATCGTGCACAATCCAAAAGACCTTGTCAATCTCGTCAACGCACTCATTCTGCAACACCTACAGGTGGAAAACTTTTTCCTCTTCGACGAGCGCAAGAACACGGTAAGCGTGAATGCGGCCGTCTCGCATCCCGAGCGATTACCCGACACTCCATTTTCTGGGTATATAGAAAACGTCGTGCGCACTGCTAAACCGTACATCATATCACAATCCGCCGTTTTGAACGACGCCCCCACCACAAGCCAAAGCCAAAACCGAAACCAAAGCCGAAACCTACGGGGCAGCAAAATCCCGTCCAGGGAGCGTCTCGCCCGACAACACCTACCATCGCGTCACTTTCAGGTACAAAACCCGAAGGTGCATCATCATCCGATGCGTCTTTGGACCCAAAACCCGACGGCGCATCAACTTCCAATCAGGGAGGCGAGGGTTCGCAGCCAGACAAAGGTGAATCCGAAATAGGTACGGAAAATACCCTTTGCATTTCTTCAGTTCGAAGGTCTTGGAAAAGCGAGACAGCGGCATGGGTATGAAGTTCAACGAGTCCAAAAAGGTGACGTCACCGTACTTCATTCGGTAAATCTTGCTACCGTGCATCGTCAGCTCTGGCGTCCATTTCAAATGCTCTACCATGTACTTTAATAAAAATTGTCCGTCGTAAGCTCTCAGCTTGTGGGCTACCATGATCACGTCCCAAGCTTTAAATTTCGGATCGGTCATGTGATCAAACAATCGTTTCACCACATTGTCCATAAACACCCATTCTTTCACACCGCACTCTGTACAATACTCCATCTTAGAGCGTTCGTCGATGCACACAGGACACGCCTGGTATATCACGCACAAGTTTGGCACATGCTCGTACGTTTGCTCTTTCCCGGCGTAAGGAGCGTTTTGCGTGCATTCGAAATCGATAAACATAAACACGAACCGATTTCTTTTGCTCGCTGAAACGTAGCACATGTACCCGTCTATCATGTGCGTCTTGCAATTCGCGCAATACCACTCTCCGCAACGGTGTGGCGTTTTCCTATGCCTAGCGTTCACCAGCTTATCGCAAGTCCCACACACTTTCTCTACGTCACACACCGACAGTCCCTTTGGGTAAAAAGCACCTTTCTCGGCGTGTCTCGCGAAACACGAAGGTCCATTAAAATCGCGGTTGCATGTCACACAGGGTATGTACGATGTGTAAGGACTATCGCACTGCTGGTGACACTTTCCACAATTCCGATCGCACCTATGAAATTCTTTTTTTGTACGAGCACGGACAATGGCACGCGCCACAATACCATCGGCATTCAAAGCACTTGTGTAAGTCTACGATAGCATTAAAATGACTGTCGTGGTACATCACGTCGATGTGCTCCTCGCACTTTTTTTGCGTCGCGTGCAACACGTTCTTACCCGTGTGATCGCCAAAAACCGTCACGCCATAGTTCTTTAACGCAGCGTCGAAAAGTCGCGCGTGGTCTATCGTAAATCTGTCATTCCGTTCTCCTACACCTTCGCAAAGCGCCAGAGCCTTCTGCTTTTGCAGATATTCCGAACGCGTCATAGTTCTATAATTGATGTCGCCGTCCGCTTTGGCTTTGCTTACGGCAATAGCTCTCGGTAAACACAGGTGATCTTTATTCCGTATTTCAATGAACCCCTTATTAGCGCTACACGCGTCGCACGGCTTGTAACACGAGCGAGACACCTCTTTCGTCCACACGAAGGTTATTTTAAGCGGACCCTCCAACAACAACTGGTGATTGCTTTGCATCACTTTTTCGATGGATTTTATAACCGCATCGGCATTCACTTGTTCCGTGCGGCGAACGCTCATGTTAAACGCTTTGGTCGACTGTAGGTCGTCCGATATGGATATTCCTAAATACCCGGGTTCGTTGTTCATCACCTTCTCTTTTGCAAAATTAAGTATATCGGTAAACAGTTGCACCACCCATTGCTCAGGGTTTGCATCCCGATGTCCTTGGTTCACCAAAATTTCAGTTTCTGTGTATCCGGAAAAAAGCTTTTTCATGGTCCTCTCTCTATGCCCTATAATTTCGAACCTACTCGACGACGTTTCGTCTTCACTCACCACCGCTTCGGAATCCATACGCAACCCCACACACACACACACACACACACACACACACACACACGCACACACACACACACACACACACTTCCGCAAAGTGTTGTTTCTCGATTATCTTTCACCCTATATGAAAACACAGTAAGCAACCTCGATACGATTTTCTAAAAGACACAGCGTACTTTAGCAAACAGCGTCAATGCAATCGGCCTTTTTATTCTCTCTCTCTCACACACACGTTAGCTTTTCGTGCTTCGCTTCAAGTATGTATATAAATAGCGTATTCCTAAAAAAAAACCTATCGTTTCCACACCACGTCTCCTTCACAGGCAACTTTCCACTCTCGCGATCCGCTTATCAGCTCGGGGTTTTAAAGCCTCCTTATCGTTACCGCAACATTCGGCTGCGTTGCATGTGAACACGTCTCATTAAAAATCAACGCGTTATCTCACCACCATTTCCGGTGTAGTTATCAAAAACATTTCGGTCTCGCCAACCAGACGCCTCGACATCCTGTTTCCATGATCCGTTATACAAAAAAAAAAAAAAAAAAAAATAAAGCCTCGCCAGTTTCAAATAGTTAACACGGCATGCGTCTATAATCCCCTAAATCATATTCCAACCAATCACAAACAAGTATTCAAAAATCCGTCCACCATTCCTGTCCTCCCCTCGCGTCTTTACCCATTTTTTATCTCTCGCATTTCAAATCATTCTTTTATTCGAGTTGTAGCCTCTGTCAGCGCCACTTCGCAGCACCACGTTTCAGCTACCTTCATTCCACACCTATTCCATCGCACAACGCTCTCCTACCGTTACACGTACACGTTTATGAACCGTCGTTCACCTAAAAACCCCTTCGGTCGTCTCTCTCGACTATTTTTTATTTTATCCAAAAACCTGCAGTATATTCCAAGTTTTTATAAGCCTCATTCTAAAAAAAAAAAAAAAAAGAAAAACCACGCATTTTCTGCTCATACGTCTTCGTATCGCAACACAGTCATTTTTCTTCTCAGCTTATCACATCCGCCATGGCTCTGTGTAGAGGCAAACGCTATCTTACAGTACATCCGGTTATAATTTTTATTCGCGTCTCGCAAACCTTTCATCTCTGTGCACCGTGGGTATCCAAACCATTCACACATCCTCTCGCAACTCTATCCCAATATTTTTCCAATCATGTCCGACCTGAGATGCCCGCTCTGCAATGTCTTAGTAGACCCAGAACGTGGCATTTGGAACCATGTTTGTGCATTCAATCAGTGTTCCAAATGTAACAGGTGTTTAGATAGTTTTTTCCACACATCTGTGTGCGAATGGAGTGCGTTTAGTAGCACTCGTTGCGAACATTTGGGACCGGTGTGTCACCTGGCTCCCCCCGTTTACCCCGGCATGCTTATCATGTCAGGCTAGACGCGTGTGTGTGATTTTCGGCAAACCCAATCCGTATCCGCACATACCATTGTCGCAATGTCGGTGCCCACATTGTTCTGTACGCGGCACTTGGCCCTGCGATCACTGTGGGTGCTACCATGAAGACGCTTGCGAGTGCTTCCACTGCCACAGGTGTAAGTGCTTTCAAGCGTTTAAACACTTAATTTATTTATTTTTTCAAAATTTTGATTTCATTAATTTTTTTTCAAAATTTATTTATCCATCCCTTCTCCCCCCACTGTCATACTGTCCATGTACGTGTGTGCATCTCAGCAGCCACCATCAACAAAAAAAGTACGTGTATGATTTATTTTTCCCATAGTTATTGTATCGCTTAAAATTGCTTTTAGTTATTTTTTCTTTTGTTGTTGTGCGGCGCACGTGTTCCCGTTCATGTATACAATGTTCCACATCTCCCCCATGTGCTAAGCAATCTATTCAAATCATTCTTTTATTCGAATTGTAGCCTCTCTCAGCGCCACTTCGCAGCACCACGTTTCAGCTACCTTCATTCCACACCTATTCCATCGCACAACGCTCTCCTACCATTACACGTACACGTTTATGATCCGTCGTTCACCTAAAATCCCCTTCGGTCGTCTCTCGACTATTTTTTATTTTATCCAAAAACCTACAGTATATTCCAAGTTTTTGTAAGTCTCATTCTAAAAAAAAAAGCACGCATTTTCTGCTCATACGTCTTCTTATCGCAACACAGTCATTTTTCTTCTCAGCTTATCACATCCGCCATGGCTCTGTGTAGAGGCAAACGCTATCTTACAGTACATCCGGTTATAATTTTTATTCGCGTCTCGCAAACCTTTCATCTCTGTGCACCGTGGGTATCCAAACCATTCACACATCCTCTCGCAACTCTATCCCAATATTTTTCCAATCATGTCCGACCTGAGATGCCCGCTCTGCAATGTCTTAGTAGACCCAGAACGTGGCATTTGGAACCATGTTTGTGCATTCAATCAGTGTTCCAAATGTAACAGGTGTTTAGATAGTTTTTTCCACACATCTGTGTGCGAATGGAGTGCGTTTAGTAGCACTCGTTGCGAACATTTGGGACCGGTGTGTCACCTGGCTCCCCCCGTTTACCCCGGCATGCTTATCATGTCAGGCTAGACGCGTGTGTGTGATTTTCGGCAAACCCAATCCGTATCCGCACATACCATTGTCGCAATGTCGGTGCCCACATTGTTCTGTACGCGGCACTTGGCCCTGCGATCACTGTGGGTGCTACCATGAAGACGCTTGCGAGTGCTTCCACTGCCACAGGTGTAAGTGCTTTCAAGCGTTTAAACACTTAATTTATTTATTTTTTCAAAATTTTGATTTCATTAATTTTTTTTCAAAATTTATTTATCCATCCCTTCTCCCCCCACTGTCATACTGTCCATGTACGTGTGTGCATCTCAGCAGCCACCATCAACAAAAAAAGTACGTGTATGATTTATTTTTCCCATAGTTATTGTGTCGCTTAAAATTGCTTTTAGTTATTTTTTCTTTGGTTGTTGTGCGGCGCACGTGTTCCCGTTCATGTATACAATGTTCCACATCTCCCCCATGTGCTAAGCAATCTATTCAAATCATTCTTTTATTCGAATTGTAGCCTCTCTCAGCGCCACTTCGCAGCACCACGTTTCAGCTACCTTCATTCCACACCTATTCCATCGCCCAACGCTCTCCTACCATTACACGTACACGTTTATGATCCGTCGTTCACCTAAAAACCCCTTCGGTCGTCTCTCGACTATTTTTTATTTTATCCAAAAACCTACAGTATATTCCAAGTTTTTGTAAGTCTCATTCTAAAAAAAAAAGGCACGCATTTTCTGCTCATACGTCTTCTTATCGCAACACAGCCATTTTTCTTCTCAGCTTATCACATCCGCCATGCCTCTGTTTGGAGGCAAACGCTCTCTTACAGTACATCCGGTTATAATTTTTATTCGGGTCTCGCAAACCTTTCATCTCTGTGTACCGTGGGTATCCAAACCATTCACACGTCCTCTCGCAAGTCTATCCCAATATTTTTCCAATCATGTCCGACCTGAGATGCCCGTTCTGCAATGTCTTAGTAGACCCAGAACGTGGCATTTGGAACCATGTTTGTGCATTCAATCAGTGTTCCAAATGTAAAAGGTCTTTAGATAGTTTTTTCCACACATCTGTGTGCGAATGGAGTGCGTTTAGTAGCACTCTTTGCGAACATTTGGGACCGGTGTGTCACCTGGCTCCCCCGTTTACCCCGGCATGCTTATCATGTCAGGCTAGACGCGTGTGTGTGATTTACGGCAAACCCAATCCGTATCCGCACATACCATTGTCGCAATGTCGGTGCCCACATTGTTCTGTACGCGGCACTTGGCACTGCGATCACTGTGGGTGCTACCATTAAGACGCTTGCGAGTGTTGCCACTGCCATAGGTGTAAATGCTTTCAAGCGTTTAAACACTAAATTTATTTATTTTTTTCAAAATTTTGTTTTCATTCATCTTTTTTTCAAAATTTATTTATCCATCCCTTCTCCCCCCACTGTTATAGTGTCCATGTACGTGTGTGCATCTCAGCAGCCACCATCAACAAAAAAAAAGGTACGTGTATCATTTATTTTTCCCATAGGTATTGTATCGCTTAAAATTGCTTTTAGTTATTTTTTCTTTTGTTGTTGTTCAGCGCACTTGTTCCCGTTCATGTATACAATGTTCCACATCTCCCCCTGTGCTAAGCAATCTAGCATTAAAAGCTGTATTTCCTAAAATAATCAATCTCGCATCAACACACATTCGTTTCATCACGCCATCAAAACACACTGTATATACCCCAAAATTTAAAAAAAAAATAAAAATAAAAAACGCAATTCGTATTCGGCGTTTCCAAGTGTTTCATTTCAGCGTTTTTATTGTGTCAGTTTTTCTAATGCTAAAACTCTCTCGGGTTAACGTAGCTAAAACCTTCAGCGCTTATCGCTCACCGCAAACTTCCGTTGTTCGCAGCTCACCGAGCCACTGTTATCACCAGCCTACTGTTTCCATCAAGTTAAAACACAGCCTCGCACACAAATCACAATAATACATTCATGGATTATCCGTATCTCCTCACCCAATCACCATACGTTTTATTTTCATCAATCACCATCATTTATTCCTTCCCCATCAACCAATCACGTCACACCTTATTCTCTCCATTCAAATCGCTCCACGTCACTTTCTTCCCTCTTAATCCGTCCAACGGATTAACCTTTATCCACCAATCACCAAGCGTTTTAGTTCCACCAATCCCCGCCATTTATTCCTTCCCCATCCACCAATTACATCACACCTTCTTTTCACCAAACAAAACTCTCCACGTCACTGAATCCCCTTAATCCATCCAACGCATTAAGCTTTTCAGTCATCCCGGATTAGCCTCATCGGATATCGTTAATCCTATAATTTTTTCTCTCCAAACACACACGCCACCTCATTTTCCCACTCCATCCCCCTTTTTATTTCCACCAATCACATTCCTCATTATTCTCTCAAATCACAACACGCCACGTCATTTACCCTTCTGTATATAATCACGTGCTTCCTATTGTGGTGCACCTTTCCCTCCCAATCTCCCGTCCCGATCACTTCCTCAGCATTAAGCTCACCATGTCCTTAATCCATCTCATGCTCTATCTCAGATTAAGCGGTCGGAGATAATCCTACCGCTAGGGGCGCTAGTGTCGCTGCTACTTCGCCTTAATCCACGGATTAAGGCGGATTAGGAACGACACTAGCGCCCCTAGCGGTAGGGTTAACGTTAATACACTTGCTAGGGGCGCTAGTGTCGCGGCAGGATTATCGTTAATCCCATTGCTTAATCTGGGATATACACTACTAAGGATATTATTTTTTATATGTCTGCAAAGTCCTGCTAGATACACTATATATTATAGCGGAACTTGTGTTTCAAAGTTAAGCATTATTGCATATTATTGTAGAATTGTTATGCATAGTAAAATTATTGCGTATTTACTTTAGTAATCCCTCATTAACATCGGTACTGCAGCGAAAATTTAAAACTTCTGCGCACATCACTTTTGATTCTAGTAATCAAAATATATAAGTACTTTAAAAAAAACTGTTAATATTAAAGAAAACATTAGCTTTCGCGCTCAGTACTGGTTTGACGTGCAAATATGTGACGTCATACATTGTATTATAATACTTTCTCTTTAGGTAATGTTGGCTCAGCTCCTATACAGTAAGTTGGGTCGAGCGATTCATTTTCAGTAACTGATTCATACGATTCGTTCATGCGATATGAATCGATTCATACGATTCGTTCACGATTCATTAATCATCGCCATCCCGTCTGTGTGTTCATGTTAAGCTATCTCGTTTTACACGGGGATGGTAGTCATATGCCAGATCCTATGGCATAAAAACTGTAATTTATATAAAACGCTGTACTCTTTTGCAAACATTTGGTGAAATTCCCTCCATTAAACGAAAAAAGCAAAATCACTAAATTTGACACTTAAGCTTCGATTTCATGGCGCCTGGCGCTATTTGTGTAATGTTAATAAGCAGAGTAATTATTATTAATCACTGCCGCGGTTGCACGCTAGTAAGTCGTATAATTTTTATAAATACAGCATTATAAGGCAACGCTAGCATCCAAAATAATTATTTTCTTTCGAGCTACTTTTAATATTAGAGGTAAGACGTTTCTATACCTGCATTTAATATAGGTTATAGTATATAAATCATTGCCGTTAAATTATAATTTAAACGTAGATATTAATTTATTTAATCCTGGAATTCTAAAAGTTTTGTTTTTCCCTCCATTAACAATTTTGGTATATCTACAACATACAGTCACACAATACAATACAATGTATTAGATATTTAATAATGTTCAGTAAAATAATTACTGAACATTAATCCTTTCCTTATATGTGGTGCTGTAGTTTCAATGGAAATGTTTACGATTCGATTTACTGCGCTTTCCATTATACGCTATTGTTTTTAAAAAATTAACCGTCATCGTTAACTCCGTATCGTCAGAACTCAACAATATTCTATTTAATGGCTAATGTGGTTTTCTGTTTTCGCTAACCAGAGCCAGACAGATGATAGAACATCAGAATCCATGGTAATTTTCAGTACTCACTCGGCACGGCAATCACGGAATGTTACCGTGCTCGGCAGTATTCGGCCGCACTCGGTTTGTCAACTCGGCTAAACGCAGTAACCTTATGCACAGTTCGTTCATGAATCGTCCCGTCTTTTAGCCTGCCTGCCCTGGTGCACGATTCACGATTCGTTCATGAATCGTTGCCTTGTCTTTTAGCCTGCCCTGGTGCACGATTCACGATTCGTTCATGAATCGTTGCCTTGTCTTTTAGCCTGCCCAGGTGCACGATTCACAATTCGTTCATGAATCGTCGCCTTGTCTTTTAGCCTGCCCAGGTACACGATTCACGATTCTTACATGAATCGCCCTGCTATGTAAACAACCTTGTAATCCCGACTTTGTTATTATGATAGGGGCTAGGAGATTTTTTTTTGGCATAAAAGAAAAACAATGTAAAACTGAACGTATTCTTTCCCCACTATTCTTGAGTTTTCTGAATTTTACAATAAAATTGCTCTATGAAATTTCACTTTAGTTGTGTAGCATGAGATATATTGCAAAATATATAAATTTATTATTGTTATTATTTAACAGTTATTGTTATTATTTATAAGTTCATGTGAGAACACAGAGTATTGTATCAATTTCCTTTCATTAAATTCCAGGAATCCCTTATAAATAATTATTTAGATTGTGTTCCTCTTTACTTTCTCAACCATATACTCGTACATATTAGATAGAAAATGTATTGCAACCCACCTAAAAATTAGAAATGGAGATTTCACCTGAAACATCTTTTGAGGCGCGTTAATTAAAATGAAACATGTGTGTGTGTGCGTGCGTAAGCGCGCGCGCCTCTAAACAGCATAATTAACAAATAGAAAGTCAATTAAATAGCAAACTTGGTATTTAAATTCTCTTATTTTCCAAAGAGGCGTCATGAATTTCAAGAAAATCAGCTAGCAAATCATCAATTACTAAAACGAGTCGTGAAAGAGGCAGGTTATGAAATTGCGAGGCATGAGTTACCCCTTATATTGCATACCAGACTTCAATTTCATTGATTTTACCGATTAGGCCATAAACAAATTTGTGTATGCATTTCATGTTTGCATTCCACGTACAGCTTGTAAGAATGTAAGGGCATCTAATTTCAAAAGAATTATTAATGGCAATATTAATTTCACTATATGATGGTAGATTATCTCATTGGAGGAATTCACAATTTGGTAAATGATCAGGAACATGATTCTTAACTTTTAAAGAAAATTCCTTCATATTACTTGGATAATCAATTTAATGGTACCTCAGAAACCTGACAGAAACTTGTTTTCTATTATTAACGTTCTCTTTTCTGTATATGTCATGGTGAACTATCGTTTCCAAGCTAAAAATGTCATGTTGATATTTCATCGGAAATTATGTTTTGAGATCCCCTGAATTCAAAAAGGCATTTTCAGAAAAAGGAATATATGTCCGTGCATGTGTGTTTATGTAGCTGTGAATGAACAGCATAAATCAATTACGAAAAATCCGTTAGGTAAATGCAAAAGTTGACATTTAAGTTCTGCATCTACCTACGACGTGGCTCTAATATATATATACTTTTCTCAAATGGAATGTCGTTACTCGTTTTTCTTTATGCTCGTCAAAGAGCACAAAAAAGGTTATTGCTTTAGCCACATTACAATAAAAGTTATTTGTAATATGTTGGAGCATTTTTTTCTTTCTTTACGTAAAATTAGTTTCTGAAGTCATATATCTTGCTAGCGTAGTGACGATTTACCTGTGCACATGTTACATTTAAGATTATTTTATATATATAAAGCAGTTGTAAATTATAAACTTACTTTAACCTGCACAATTACCTCATCTAAAATATAGGCGCTCGTGGTGGCTTCGGCAATGATCGGCAGTGTTCGTTTTCTTATATATTTTCTTCTTTAGCCTTGTGGCTTCAGCGCTGTAGGCTTTTCAAATTAAAATAAATGGTTAACACATCGTGCTCACTCAGCAGTTTCCGTCGAAGCTGAGTTTGGTACTCCGAAAGGTCTAAACAAAAGAATAACAAACCCCAATGGCTGATCACGATTCTTCAATTCTGCGATTCTTTTTGAACGACGATACCTACTATGGTTGACACGATTCATGCAATTCTTTTCAACTCATACGATTCTTTTCAATTAATGGATTCTTTTCGATTCACACAATTCTTTTTTTAACAACGATTCATGTAAGACTAGCACGATTCTTACGATTCTTTTTGAACGACGATTCATGCTAAGGTTGACACGATTCATACGATTCTTTGCTTGTACTCGTTCATATGAACGATTCGTTCATGAATCGCCCCATGTCTACTATACATTCCAATATAAATTTTCTAATTACCTAATAAATTAATGTTTTGAGGTCCTTCCCTGCGAGTAGATGTGATGCCGAATGATAACATTAAATGTATATTTAATTGCAACGTAAAATAGTACAACTCAGCCGAGTCATGTGTAGTTTGGAGAAGCATAACTTAATGAATACAACAGATTAGCTAATCTCAAAATATTAGTGTGTAATAATTTAAAAAAGAAAAACATGAGTGTAAGAGATATTTTTAATTGCCGTAATAGGATTAGCGCAATATACTGCAGGTAGGTTCAAGCAGAATCACCTTTAGATATTCCCTTGAAAGGAGGAGGTACAAATTAGTGCAAGTTAGCGTTTTTACTTTCTCTATGTACATAGTGTATAGAGAAGGTATTGCACTCCACCCAAAAATTCGATACTGAGATTTCACCGGAAATATGTGTTTTAGGGCCCTCTTTATCTAAAAAATGCATTTTCGGAAAAAGGTCCGTGTGTGTGTGTCTGTGGTGTGTATGTTCGTGTGTCTGTGAACACGATAAATCAAAAACGAAAAGTCGGTAAAATACCAAACTTGGTATTTAAGTTTAGTATCTTCTTGGGATGCGAGACGAAGATTTTGAGAAAAATTCCCCACCCCCAACTACCCTTTACATGGAACTTTTTTAGAAAATTTTGATATTCTCAAAAATGGCTCTAACGATTTTGGTTAAAATATCGTATATTAAAGATATGTACCTGACAAATAAAATGTATATCTTGAATTTTCTGGGAATAGCCTCTAAAGACTACTTTACTCTGGATGAATTTTACGAAATTTTGAATAACTACCAAACCTAAAGAGATGGACAAAATGTAGAGCACGTTAAAACACACAATTTATGTTACATGTATAGATTGTTTTCACGGAGTTCGTCGTTTTTAGGACATTCCTTGTGTTTGGTTTCTACTAGAGAAACTTATACTTTTCTCAAACAGGAATTTGTCAACTACTGTCCATACAAGTATAAGAACTTCAGTGGCATAGCAACCAGCTTTTGACTATCACTTTAACCCATGGTACTCCCTTATTTCGCTTCTACATACAAAGAAGCAAATAATAAGACTATCTCTGCTAATTTTTACTCGAGTAGCATGAAGTAAATAGAAACATAAGCTTTTTAACAATAACTTGTTGCAGAGATGAAGAGAAAGTCTTTGAATGGAACACATCCGAATTTTTGTAATAAAAGTACACTAAACCATCCTTATCCATTAAATATCTTTAAATTTTGAATTTCTATTGTTTTCTGCTATTGCCCACTTTACTAACCATAATTTTACTTTCTCTGGCACGTATGTACACACAAAGTACATAGTAGCTAGAGAAGGTATTGTATTCCATCCAAAAATTCTGTCTATATTTCACCGGAACTATATGATTTGAGGTCCCCTGAATCCGAAAGCTATTTTGCTTTCTCTAGCCCGCTTGTACTATGTACATAATGGATGGAGAAGGTAGGTAATGTACTCCACCAAAAAATTCGATTTCGAGATTTCACCGGAAATATACGTTTTGAGGTTCTATAAAAAGCATTTTTAGAAAAAACGTTCGTGTGTGTGTGTGCGTCTGTGGACAGTATGACTTAAACGAAAAGACTGTTGAATACCAATCTTGGTATATATCTTTAGTATTTTCCAAGGATGCGAAATGAGGATTTTCAGGAAACCTTTACTACTACAAACTACGCTTTACATGGAAACATTTTTGAAAATTTTGTTTTTCTCAAAAATGCTTTTAAGGACTTTGATTAAAACAAAACGTAGATTAAATATATTTACATCACAAATAACATATAGATATATTTTGAATTTTCTTGTAATAGCCTGTAAAAATCTTTTATTCTGGATGAAATTTGCAGAACTTTGCATAGCGGTTTAACTGTAAGAGATAGACAAAAACTTACCACACAAAAATATAAATCTCGTTCTTTTTTTTTTGTAGTGTTTAACGCCCGCTTTAACTACTTATGGCACCGCAGGTGGTGACACTGGTGATACATGAATGAATATGGAGCACCAGTGGAATGCATTAGCGGGAGAAATCGGAGAACCCGGAGAAAACCCGCCCCAGCGCCGCTTTGTCTACATAAATTTCGTTAAAATACATACTTTGTGTCATATATGTACATTTTTCTTCTCATGTTTAATCAAAAACCTTAGTGTCATTTAGGAGGAGATGAAGCATTTCGATATAGGGGGTAAATTGTAATAAGAGATTCTTACTTTAAATAATTCATTAACTTAATTTTATTGCTGTAAAGTACATACATTTATTCCACAGTATGTTACAGAAATATAACATCAGGTGATACTAATAATACTATACAGCAAAATTTTAACTCTTTTCATGCCATGAAAAAATAATTTGTAGTTTTTACTAATTCGGGTCTTCTAAATTCGAATTTGAATTCAGAAATCCCTTATCACGTAGTTTTCTTTGGCAACCATATTTAATATTTTGGTTAACATTTAATATTTTTTTTCATAAATGTAGTTACGAAATTAAAATTATACTACATTCAGCGTTAAAAGGTACCAGTTGTATTGAAAAAGATGTGGTGATTACTGATAAAATGTCAAATAGGCTTAAAAATTAAAAAAAAGAAAATAAGGAAACAATCTGATGTGTTCCATTCACATTACTTTCTCTACATCTCTGCAATAAATTATTTTTTAAAGGCTTATGCTTCTATTTACTTCCTGCTAATCAAGAAAAGGCCGCGACGTGGCCGAGTGGTTAGACCACTCGCCTCTCACCTAGACAGCCCGGGTTCGATCCCAAGCGACCGCATGTGAGACTTTTGGCGGACAAAGCGGCGCAGGGGCGGGTTTTCTCCGGGTTCTCCGGTTTCCCCCGCCATCACATTCCACCGATGCTACATCTTCGTTCATAAAAGCAGAAAAAGTGGGCGTTAAACAGTACAAAAAAAATAATCGAGAACAAATTAGCAGAAATAGTCTTATTAGTTGCCTCCTGGTAAGTAGAACTGAAATAAAGGAGTATCATAGGTTAAAGGCATAGCCAAAAGCTGGTTGCTTTGTGACTGAAGTTCCTTTGGACAGGAGTTGACAAATTCCTGTATGAGAAAAGTCTAAGTTTTTTTATAGCTGAAACCAAAAACAAGGAATATCTGAAAAACAATCAATACGTATAAAATGTATACGTATAACATAAATTGTGTGTTTTAAAGTGCTCTACATTTGTAGTAAGTTTTTGTGCATCTCTTACGGTTTATCAGCTATGCAAAATTCCGTAAAATTGACCCAGAATAAAGTAGTCTTCAGAGACTATTCCCAGAAAATTCAAAATATACATTTTATTTGTCAGATAAATGGCTTTAATATACGATATAAAAATCGTTAGAGCCATTTTTTAGAAGATCAAAATTTTCGAAAAAAGTTCCAGGTAAAGGGTAGTTTGGGGTGGGTGGAGTTTTATCAAAAATTTTTGAGTCGCATCCCTGGAAGATACTAAACTTAAATACCAAGTTTGGTATTTTACCGACTTTTCGTTTTTGAGTTATCGTGTTCAAAGTCACACGGACACAATGACACACGGACACACACACGGACCTTTTTCTGAAAATAATTTTTTTGGATACTAGGGACCCTAAAACATATATTTCTGGTGAAATCTCGGTATCGAATTTTTTGGTGGAGTGCAATACCTTCACTATACACTATGTATATAGTGAATATAGAGAAAGTAATAATTACATGCAAATACCTTTAAAGAGAATTTAAAACTTTTAATTTTGGAATGTTTTTCTGGAAGACACCCACAATAGTCAGCAAGCATTTTGGGACACAATTTTCCTGCATATCGTCTTTCCATTTGGGATATTTGCAAATACTATCTTTCTCCATGCTCGGCGCTTACCATTCCTTACGGTTCGGTGGAAAGAAGTTAAAATGGGAGTACAGGAAATGAGTTTTAAGGGACACATTGTATCCCATTAACTCATATGCCCTTAATAAATTTTCCACAAACTCAATGTTGATATCTGCTCTGTAATTTCTCAGGAACTTTGAACATGTGTCCTTGAACGCACACCACGCATTCTTTTGTTTCTGTGAGCTTTACCTAGAACATAGGATCTACTGGATTTACCGGATTTGAGGGCCAATGAAAATGTCCTATCTTAATTTTTTTTTCACTTAACCTGGGAAATTTGCCTCATAAATACTGAAGACCATTACAATTTTTGTCCAAATCTTTAACGAAATTTTCATTAAGCCCAGCTTTATTTGGAGCGGGGGTAATAACATTTTCTGAGAATCTACGAATGGATCAAACTTTACACTTTTTTCGCCTGGTACTATGCAATTCGGTTAATGGACAAATGACTTTAGGTCTGTAAATATTTACCATTCGTAGTGAGAATATCCATGTTTTAAACGTTTCTTTCATATTAACGTCATAAGCCACTACTGCCGAGGGTGAATATTACCATTGTGCAGCAATACACGTTAGACTTGATTTTGAAGAGTCGACAAATAAAGGCCACTCCTCAGGAATATATTCTCTGTCTAGGTGATAGCCCGTAAGTTCCTCACATTATTATAGTAACCATTCCTTTTTGGAAAAATATGTTGATAAGCTTATGATAAATTATTAAATGTGATTTAATTCTCTAACAAGATCGTTTAGCATTGTCTATGATATTAGACTTGCCTATTTAATTCTCTAACAAGATCCCTTAACACTGTCTAAGAAATTAGACTTTCTTATTTAATTCTATAACAAGATCGTTTAGCATTGTCTATGACATTAGACTTTCTTATTTAATTCTTTAACAAGATCGTTTAGCATTGTCTATGACATTAGACTTTCTTATTTAATTCTCTAACAAGATCCTTTAACATTGTCTATGACATTAGACTTTCTTATTTAATTCTTTAACAAGATCGTTTAGCATTGTCTATGACATTAGACTTTCTTATTTAATTCTTTAACAAGATCGTTTAGCATTGTCTATGACATTAGACTTTCTTATTTAATTCTTTAACAAGATCGTTTAGCATTGTCTATGACATTAGACTTTCTTATTTAATTCTCTAACAATATCGTTTAACACTGTTATGACATTAGACTTTCTTATTTAATTATTTAACAAGATCGATTAGCATTGTCTATGACATTAGACTTTCTTATTTAATTCTCTAACAATATCCTTTAACACTGTTGTGACATTAGACTTTCTTATTTAATTCTCTAACAATATCCTTTAACACTGTTATGACATTAGACTTTCTTATTTAATTCTCTAACAATATCGTTTAACATTGTCTATGACATTAGACTTTCTTATTTAATTCTCTAACAATATCGTTTAACATTGTCTATGACATTAGACTTTCTTATTTAATTCTCTAACAAGATTGTTTAACATTGTCTATGACATTAGACTTTCTTATTTAATTCTCTAACAATATCCTTTAACATTGTTATGACATTAGACTTTCTTATTTAATTATCTAACAATGTCCTTTAACATTGTCTATGACATTAGACTTTCTTGTTTAATTCTCTAACAAGATTGTTTAACATTGTCTATGACATTAGACTTTCTTATTTAATTCGCTAACAATATCGTTTAACATTGTCTATGACATTAGACTTTCTTATTTAATTCTCTAACAATATCCTTTAACACTGTTATGACATTAGACTTTCTTATTTAATTCTCTAACAGTATCGTTTAACATTGTCTATGAAATTAGACTTTCTTATTTAATTCTCTAACAATATCCTTTAGCATTGTCTATGACATTAGACTTTCTTATTTAATTCTCTAACAAGATCCTTTAACATTGTTATGACATTAGACTTTGTTATTTAATTCTCTAACAATATCCTTTAACATGGTCTATGACATTAGACTTTCTTGTTTAATTCTCTAACAAGATCGTTTAACATTGTCTATGACATTAGACTTTCTTATTTAATTCTCTAACAAGATCGTTTAACATTGTCTATGACATTGGACTTTCTTATTTAATTCTCTAACAAGATCCTTTAACATTGTTATGAAATTAGACTTTCTTATTTAATTCTCTAACAAGATCCTTTAACATTGTTATGAAATTAGACTTTCTTTTTTAATTCTCTAACAAGATCCTTTAACATTGTCTATGACATTAGACTTTCTTATTTAATTCTACGGATTCAGAATTAGAATTGGGAGTGAAAGCAGTTGTGGGACCAGCCTCTCGTGGGGTCAATTTTACAACTGGTGTTGGATTAGGAAGTGAATCGTTGTGCTTAATAAGCTTTCGCACGGAAGGCAAATCTGGACAGATTATACTCTGTTTTTGAGAAGAAACCAGAAATGTTGGTTAAACAGAAGTAACAGTCTAAAAGGTAGTCCTTCTGGTCTGTCCATATCATAGGAACAGCAAACCGATAGAAGGGCGAGTGCCATTTAACCAGCCTCTCAAATTACGAATACTTCCGCTACAACAATATTTAGAAACAAAACGGTTGTCCGCATTTATTTTAGAGTTCAAGTACAATTCATGCCCTTTCCCAATCGTAGGATTAATATTTTCTATTAATGGCAGGATTAATATTTTCCCACAACTTTCGTGAATTCACCATATACATAAAATACGTTTGAAGAATTTACACTCTGACGCGATCTTGTTGTTGTAAAATGAGTTTTATAAACTATAGGTCTGTTTAAGCACGCCCAAGTGTTACTCACAAAATGAACACCTGGACTCACATGAAATGCGAACACAGAACTTTACGTATAAACGGTCTCAACAATAGCAAGTCATTATACTGTCTCAATTTTATTCCTTACAAATAGCAGTGTAGGAATAATGTACATTTGGAAAAGAATGTAAATAGGAAATGTGTCATCCAATAACTTCCAGCTGCAGCATTATCGTATGTTTACATTCCTGGCGCCTGGAGTGGCTGTCCAGCGAGTATTGAAAACAAAACAAAAATTGCATCACTAGACAGAAGTCTTAATTCATATGGTATAATGGAACACATTTTCGAATTCAACGCACATAATAACATAGATATTTCATACTTTTAAGTGTTGGCATTTTTGTTTTGTTTTCAGCGTAATTAATAATAATTAATGTAACACAAATTCATTATAAGGCAAAAATGACTCTCTGATAAGAATAAAAAGGTTTTGAAGCAAATAACGCAGTTTCAATATCTTTGTTTCCGGCATTAATCTTCCTTTGTTATACTTAACATTGAAGGAAGAGATATTACATTTCTGTGTAACCGAATGTTCCTTTTTGAAACATAGCATAGACGGACGCGAAAACTTTTTATAAAAATGCCTTTTGAGTCTTTGATCCTCAAAACGTAAATTTAGTGGGGCATCTCGAACCTAAATATTGTATAGAGAGAGAATCTTCTCTACCTATCATCGATATGGGAAGTAAAAATAATAAATTCATTAGGCCCCAACTCTACAATTAACTCTGTGCACCAAGATCACTTATTTGTCTGTGTTTCGCTGCCTTGGTCTCATTCTCCCAATGTAAACAGTTTGTGTACCGGTTAGCTCTTGGGAAATTTCAATTTATGTATTTTAGGAACACAGCGTGTGCATATTGGGCCACCTCTCCGGCACGGCTGCGCTGCGGGTAGCCGTGTGCATGTACAGGTCGCTTCTAGGAAAATCATAAGCGAATACAAAGTACTCGATTCGTACATATTATCCTTCACAAAAGTAAACGCTCACTCTCTGATTGAGTGTGCGATGGGACACTTAATTCTCAGGTTATCCTACACAAGTGGTATGACAATGAAATGTCCCATATGCCTCCCTTCCCTTTGTGTTCAAGAGGGAATGGCAGCCATTCGATCACCTTACAGTTTTGGAAACCAATATTTCAGCAATAATTGTAAACTAACTGGAAAATATTGCGAATTCATCTTTAAAATACGTACGGAAAATGTGTTATTACTGTGATTCGATTAAGTAGGGGATCTGAATTAAAATTCCTAGAGTTGGGTGCATTGTCTACTTGATTAAGTTGAATCAGCAGCAGTCGCACCTGCGACTAGAATAGCCGAGTGGGGCTTCTGTCGTTTACCAGAAAAGTCAGAAGGTGGAAGTAGTCTCGTAAAATGCTCACATATCTTTTTTTCCTTTTTCTTTAATCTGTATTTTACTGACCTGTGTGAAATAATTTTGACATATTAATAGAAAGTATTCTGATATAGCCCCTCCTCTCAGCAACTTATATGGTTAATTTTATTTCGCATAGCGAAATATTAATTTGCCGCCATCTTAATGGTAAAACGATACAACTGAACGCTTTATAAAGCATAAATTGCAAATGCTGTAAATAAAACGGGTAAAAACGCCTACCTACCTCAAATGGCAAACTTTCCTCCCAAAATCAATATTTTCCTTTAAATGCCCATATTCAAAAGCACCTGGCTATAATATTCAAATACTATTATCACGTTAAAGGATGCACTGTTAATGTTTACATTAGCTTACAATGGATATAAGGAAGCATTTATACAAGGTGGTTTTCACCTGTCCCTTATTATTTTTGGAGATAGGCAACACTTCATACTCTGAAAGTAATAAGGTCGAAATTACCGTGCTTGTCGGTCATTTAGTAACCATCAAATCTAGCCTGCTCTTCATCGGAAAATAGGCCTTAGCAGCTAAATGAAGGCACAATGAACGTCTTAAGCTACAAAAAGGGTCCATAATAGTTATATAGAGATCAGAAGTGGAGAAGGAGACGTGTGATACTATACCAATAAGTTTTAACGCAGCAATGATTGTAGCTCAACTGGTTAATTTCATGTTCCCTCATCAGTTCCAGCGTGTCAGCGGTTCGAGTCCCACAGTGTGCGTGTACTTTTATTCTTCTTTATGTATTAGCCTTCGAGGTGTAAACTTAGTTCAGCGTTTGTAACATGATTTTAGGTATAATAAAAAGGTTAAGAATAAAGAACAAACGAAGTTCATTTTTCAGTATTCGAACTTTAATTTTCTTTCTAATTATTTTGATAAAGAAACTTCACCTAGACTTTAAATAATAAAGGACATTTTCAAAATGTATAAAGTTAATAAAAATAGTCCCAAAATACTAGAACACCTTAAATGTTCTCGATTGTTCTTCGTGGCTAGAGAATGTTCTGTACAAAATGTTTTCAACTGGAACCTTCGGTGAGTTAGCGAATACTACCGGAAGATACTTTTGGTCGAGATAATCCGCATTAGGTAAAAATGCTCGAAGTAAATATGTAGGTATGCATTATACCTACACATTTTTCGGAATGCTGAACGACGTTGTGAAATCTCCGAAGGGTGATCAGAATTTGAAAGTAATCCGATAATCACGTACCTTATGTTGATTTCTACTCCCACTGCAGGACGGCGAGAGCATAACGATCTTGTTGGTTACGTTCTCCCTCATCGACGCCTTTCCTGTGGATTGGGTTCCTGGGTACTGAGTATAACTCAGCATTTGCTTCTTCACCAAAACACTGTTCACTGTTAAATAGTTGTGAGCAACAGCCCGAACCGAACTTATCAGTGTCACATTTAAACGTTGTTTCATAATGAAACTCTGCTCACTGCCCCTGTTCCTTTTCTGCGAGACATAGTTTCATGTTTGAGGTTAGGCCTCTTTTGAGGTCACACGAGTGCCTTCACTGACACAGACTTCCCCTACATGCACAGACTGAAGCACGTGTTCTTATTTTTTTTTTAAGTCCCACCAGGACCTAAACCCGACACAGACTTCCCCTACATGCACAGACTGAAGCACGTGTTCTTATTTTTTTTTAAGTCCCACCAGGACCTAAACCCGACACAGACTTCCCCTACATGCACAGACTGAAGCACGTGTTCTTATTTTTTTTTTAAGTCCCACCAGGACCTAAACCCGACACGGACTTCCCCTACATGCACAAACTGAAGCACGTGTTCTTTTTTTTTTTTAAGTCCCACCAGGACCTAAACCCGACACAGACTTCCCCTACATGCACAGACTGAAGCACGTGTTCTTATTTTTTTTTAAGTCCCACCAGGACCTAAACCCGACACAGACTTCCCCTACATGCACAGACTGAAGCACGTGTTCTTATTTTTTTTTTAAGTCCCACCAGGACCTAAACCCGACACAGACTTCCCCTACATGCACAGACTGAAGCACGTGTTCTTATTTTTTTTTAAGTCCCACCAGGACCTAAACCCGACACAGACTTCCCCTACATGCACAGACTGAAGCACGTGTTCTTATTTTTTTTTTAAGTCCCACCAGGACCTAAACCCGACACAGACTTCCCCTACATGCACAGACTGAAGCACGTGTTCTTATTTTTTTTAAGTCCCACCAGGACCTAAACCCGACACAGACTTCCCCTACATGCACAGACTGAAGCACGTGTTCTTATTTTTTTTTTAAGTCCCACCAGGACCTAAACCCGACACGGACTTCCCCTACATGCACAAACTGAAGCACGTGTTCTTTTTTTTTTTAAGTCCCACCAGGACCTAAACCCGACACAGACTTCCCCTACATGCACAGACTGAAGCACGTGTTCTTATTTTTTTTTAAGTCCCACCAGGACCTAAACCCGACACAGACTTCCCCTACATGCACAGACTGAAGCACGTGTTCTTATTTTTTTTTTAAGTCCCACCAGGACCTAAACCCGACACAGACTTCCCCTACATGCACAGACTGAAGCACGTGTTCTTATTTTTTTTTAAGTCCCACCAGGACCTAAACCCGACACAGACTTCCCCTACATGCACAGACTGAAGCACGTGTTCTTATTTTTTTTTTAAGTCCCACCAGGACCTAAACCCGACACAGACTTCCCCTACATGCACAGACTGAAGCACGTGTTCTTATTTTTTTTCAAGTCCCACCAGGACCTAAACCCGACACAGACTTCCCCTACATGCACAGACTGAAGCACGTGTTCTTATTTTTTTTTTAAGTCCCACCAGGACCTAAACCCGACACAGACTTCCCCTACATGCACAGACTGACGCACGTGTTCTTATTTTTTTTTAAGTCCCACCAGGACCTAAACCCGACACAGACTTCCCCTACATGCACAGACTGAAGCACGTGTTCTTATTTTTTTTTTAAGTCCCACCAGGACCTAAACCCGACACAGACTTCCCCTACATGCACAGACTGAAGCACGTGTTCTTATTTTTTTTTAAGTCCCACCAGGACCTAAACCCGACACAGACTTCCCCTACATGCACAGACTGAAGCACGTGTTCTTATTTTTTTTTTAAGTCCCACCAGGACCTAAACCCGACACGGACTTCCCCTACATGCACAAACTGAAGCACGTGTTCTTTTTTTTTTAAGTCCCACCAGGACCTAAACCCGACACAGACTTCCCCTACATGCACAGACTGAAGCACGTGTTCTTATTTTTTTTTAAGTCCCACCAGGACCTAAACCCGACACAGACTTCCCCTACATGCACAGACTGAAGCACGTGTTCTTATTTTTTTTTAAGTCCCACCAGGACCTAAACCCGACACAGACTTCCCCTACATGCACAGACTGAAGCACGTGTTCTTATTTTTTTTTAAGTCCCACCAGGACCTAAACCCGACACAGACTTCCCCTACATGCACAGACTGAAGCACGTGTTCTTATTTTTTTTTAAGTCCCACCAGGACCTAAACCCGACACAGACTTCCCCTACATGCACAGACTGAAGCACGTGTTCTTATTTTTTTTTTAAGTCCCACCAGGACCTAAACCCGACACAGACTTCCCCTACATGCACAGACTGAAGCACGTGTTCTTATTTTTTTTTAAGTCCCACCAGGACCTAAACCCGACACAGACTTCCCCTACATGCACAGACTGAAGCACGTGTTCTTATTTTTTTTTTAAGTCCCACCAGGACCTAAACCCGACACGGACTTCCCCTACATGCACAGACTGAAGCACGTGTTCTTTTTTTTTTTAAGTCCCACCAGGACCTAAACCCGACACAGACTTCCCCTACATGCACAGACTGAAGCACGTGTTCTTATTTTTTTTTAAGTCCCACCAGGACCTAAACCTGACACAGACTTCCCCTACATGCACAGACTGAAGCACGTGTTCTTATTTTTTTTAAGTCCCACCAGGACCTAAACCCGACACAGACTTCCCCTACATGCACAGACTGAAGCACGTGTTCTTATTTTTTTTTAAGTCCCACCAGGACCTAAACCCGACACAGACTTCCCCTACATGCACAGACTGAAGCACGTGTTCTTATTTTTTTTTTAAGTCCCACCAGGACCTAAACCCGACACAGACTTCCCCTACATGCACAGACTGAAGCACGTGTTCTTATTTTTTTTTAAGTCCCACCAGGACCTAAACCCGACACAGACTTCCCCTACATGCACAGACTGAAGCACGTGTTCTTATTTTTTTTTAAGTCCCACCAGGACCTAAACCCGACACAGACTTCCCCTACATGCACAGACTGAAGCACGTGTTCTTATTTTTTTTTAAGTCCCACCAGGACCTAAACCCGACACAGACTTCCCCTACATGCACAGACTGAAGCACGTGTTCTTATTTTTTTTTAAGTCCCACCAGGACCTAAACCCGACACAGACTTCCCCTACATGCACAGACTGAAGCACGTGTTCTTATTTTTTTTTAAGTCCCACCAGGACCTAAACCCGACACAGACTTCCCCTACATGCACAGACTGAAGCACGTGTTCTTATTTTTTTTTTAAGTCCCACCAGGACCTAAACCCGACACGGACTTCCCCTACATGCACAGACTGAAGCACGTGTTCTTTTTTTTTTTTAAGTCCCACCAGGACCTAAACCCGACACAGACTTCCCCTACATGCACAGACTGAAGCACGTGTTCTTATTTTTTTTTAAGTCCCACCAGGACCTAAACCCGACACAGACTTCCCCTACATGCACAGACTGAAGCACGTGTTCTTATTTTTTTTTTAAGTCCCACCAGGACCTAAACCCGACACAGACTTCCCCTACATGCACAGACTGAAGCACGTGTTCTTATTTTTTTTTAAGTCCCACCAGGACCTAAACCCGACACAGACTTCCCCTACATGCACAGACTGAAGCACGTGTTCTTATTTTTTTTTTAAGTCCCACCAGGACCTAAACCCGACACAGACTTCCCCTACATGCACAGACTGAAGCACGTGTTCTTATTTTTTTTTAAGTCCCACCAGGACCTAAACTCGACACAGACTTCCCCTACATGCACAGACTGAAGCACGTGTTCTTATTTTTTTTTAAGTCCCACCAGGACCTAAACCCGACACAGACTTCCCCTACATGCACAGACTGAAGCACATGTTCTTATTTTTTTTTTAAGTCCCACCAGGACCTAAACCCGACACAGACTTCCCCTACATGCACAGACTGAAGCACGTGTTCTTATTTTTTTTTAAGTCCCACCAGGACCTAAACTCGACACAGACTTCCCCTACATGCACAGACTGAAGCACGTGTTCTTATTTTTTTTTTAAGTCCCACCAGGACCTAAACCCGACACAGACTTCCCCTACATGCACAGACTGAAGCACGTGTTCTTATTTTTTTTTTAAGTCCCACCAGGACCTAAACCCGACACAGACTTCCCCTACATGCACAGACTGAAGCACGTGTTCTTATTTTTTTTTAAGTCCCACCAGGACCTAAACTCGACACAGACTTCCCCTACATGCACAGACTGAAGCACGTGTTCTTATTTTTTTTTTAAGTCCCACCAGGACCTAAACTCGACACAGACTTCCCCTACATGCACAAACTGAAGCACGTGTTCTTTTTTAAGTCCCACCAGGACCAAAACTCGACACAGACTTCCCCTACATTCACAAACTGAAGCACGTGTTCTTTTTTAAGTCCCACCAGGACCTAAACCCGACACAGACTTCCCCTACATGCACAAACTGAAGCACGTGTTCTTTTTTAAGTCCCACCAGGACCTAAACCCGACACAGACTTCCCCTACATGCACAAACTGAAGCACGTGTTCTTTTTTAAGTCCCACCAGGACCTAAACCCGACACAGACTTCCCCTACATGCACAGACTGAAGCACGTGTTCTTTTTTAAGACCCACCAGGACCTAAACCCGACACAGACTTCCCCTACATGCACAGACTGAAGCACGTGTTCTTTTTTAAGTCCCACCAGGACCTAAACCCGACACAGACTTCCCCTACATGCACAAACTGAAGCACGTGTTCTTATTTTTGTTTAAGTCCCACCAGGACCTAAACCCGACACAGACTTCCCCTACATGCACAGACTGAAGCACGTGTTCTTATTTTTTTTTAAGTCCCACCAGGACCTAAACCCGACACAGACTTCCCCTACATGCACAGACTGAAGCACGTGTTCTTATTTTTTTTTTAAGTCCCACCAGGACCTAAACCCGACACAGACTTCCCCTACATGCACAGACTGAAGCACGTGTTCTTATTTTTTTTTAAGTCCCACCAGGACCTAAACCCGACACAGACTTCCCCTACATGCACAGACTGAAGCACGTGTTCTTATTTTTTTTTTAAGTCCCACCAGGACCTAAACCCGACACAGACTTCCCCTACATGCACAGACTGAAGCACGTGTTCTTATTTTTTTTTAAGTCCCACCAGGACCTAAACCCGACACAGACTTCCCCTACATGCACAGACTGAAGCACGTGTTCTTATTTTTTTTTTAAGTCCCACCAGGACCTAAACCCGACACAGACTTCCCCTACATGCACAGACTGAAGCACGTGTTCTTATTTTTTTTCAAGTCCCACCAGGACCTAAACCCGACACAGACTTCCCCTACATGCACAGACTGAAGCACGTGTTCTTATTTTTTTTTTAAGTCCCACCAGGACCTAAACCCGACACAGACTTCCCCTACATGCACAGACTGACGCACGTGTTCTTATTTTTTTTAAGTCCCACCAGGACCTAAACCCGACACAGACTTCCCCTACATGCACAGACTGAAGCACGTGTTCTTATTTTTTTTTTAAGTCCCACCAGGACCTAAACCCGACACAGACTTCCCCTACATGCACAGACTGAAGCACGTGTTCTTATTTTTTTTTAAGTCCCACCAGGACCTAAACCCGACACAGACTTCCCCTACATGCACAGACTGAAGCACGTGTTCTTATTTTTTTTTTAAGTCCCACCAGGACCTAAACCCGACACGGACTTCCCCTACATGCACAAACTGAAGCACGTGTTCTTTTTTTTTTTAAGTCCCACCAGGACCTAAACCCGACACAGACTTCCCCTACATGCACAGACTGAAGCACGTGTTCTTATTTTTTTTAAGTCCCACCAGGACCTAAACCCGACACAGACTTCCCCTACATGCACAGACTGAAGCACGTGTTCTTATTTTTTTTTAAGTCCCACCAGGACCTAAACCCGACACAGACTTCCCCTACATGCACAGACTGAAGCACGTGTTCTTATTTTTTTTTTAAGTCCCACCAGGACCTAAACCCGACACAGACTTCCCCTACATGCACAGACTGAAGCACGTGTTCTTATTTTTTTTTAAGTCCCACCAGGACCTAAACCCGACACAGACTTCCCCTACATGCACAGACTGAAGCACGTGTTCTTATTTTTTTTTTAAGTCCCACCAGGACCTAAACCCGACACAGACTTCCCCTACATGCACAGACTGAAGCACGTGTTCTTATTTTTTTTTAAGTCCCACCAGGACCTAAACCCGACACAGACTTCCCCTACATGCACAGACTGAAGCACGTGTTCTTATTTTTTTTTTAAGTCCCACCAGGACCTAAACCCGACACGGACTTCCCCTACATGCACAGACTGAAGCACGTGTTCTTTTTTTTTTTAAGTCCCACCAGGACCTAAACCCGACACAGACTTCCCCTACATGCACAGACTGAAGCACGTGTTCTTATTTTTTTTTAAGTCCCACCAGGACCTAAACCTGACACAGACTTCCCCTACATGCACAGACTGAAGCACGTGTTCTTATTTTTTTTTAAGTCCCACCAGGACCTAAACCCGACACAGACTTCCCCTACATGCACAGACTGAAGCACGTGTTCTTATTTTTTTTTAAGTCCCACCAGGACCTAAACCCGACACAGACTTCCCCTACATGCACAGACTGAAGCACGTGTTCTTATTTTTTTTTTAAGTCCCACCAGGACCTAAACCCGACACAGACTTCCCCTACATGCACAGACTGAAGCACGTGTTCTTATTTTTTTTTAAGTCCCACCAGGACCTAAACCCGACACAGACTTCCCCTACATGCACAGACTGAAGCACGTGTTCTTATTTTTTTTTTAAGTCCCACCAGGACCTAAACCCGACACAGACTTCCCCTACATGCACAGACTGAAGCACGTGTTCTTATTTTTTTTTAAGTCCCACCAGGACCTAAACCCGACACAGACTTCCCCTACATGCACAGACTGAAGCACGTGTTCTTATTTTTTTTTAAGTCCCACCAGGACCTAAACCCGACACAGACTTCCCCTACATGCACAGACTGAAGCACGTGTTCTTATTTTTTTTAAGTCCCACCAGGACCTAAACCCGACACAGACTTCCCCTACATGCACAGACTGAAGCACGTGTTCTTATTTTTTTTTTAAGTCCCACCAGGACCTAAACCCGACACGGACTTCCCCTACATGCACAGACTGAAGCACGTGTTCTTTTTTTTTTTTAAGTCCCACCAGGACCTAAACCCGACACAGACTTCCCCTACATGCACAGACTGAAGCACGTGTTCTTATTTTTTTTTAAGTCCCACCAGGACCTAAACCCGACACAGACTTCCCCTACATGCACAGACTGAAGCACGTGTTCTTATTTTTTTTTTAAGTCCCACCAGGACCTAAACCCGACACAGACTTCCCCTACATGCACAGACTGAAGCACGTGTTCTTATTTTTTTTAAGTCCCACCAGGACCTAAACCCGACACAGACTTCCCCTACATGCACAGACTGAAGCACGTGTTCTTATTTTTTTTTTAAGTCCCACCAGGACCTAAACCCGACACAGACTTCCCCTACATGCACAGACTGAAGCACGTGTTCTTATTTTTTTTTAAGTCCCACCAGGACCTAAACTCGACACAGACTTCCCCTACATGCACAGACTGAAGCACGTGTTCTTATTTTTTTTTTAAGTCCCACCAGGACCTAAACCCGACACAGACTTCCCCTACATGCACAGACTGAAGCACGTGTTCTTATTTTTTTTTTAAGTCCCACCAGGACCTAAACCCGACACAGACTTCCCCTACATGCACAGACTGAAGCACGTGTTCTTATTTTTTTTTAAGTCCCACCAGGACCTAAACTCGACACAGACTTCCCCTACATGCACAGACTGAAGCACGTGTTCTTATTTTTTTTTTAAGTCCCACCAGGACCTAAACCCGACACAGACTTCCCCTACATGCACAGACTGAAGCACGTGTTCTTATTTTTTTTTTAAGTCCCACCAGGACCTAAACCCGACACAGACTTCCCCTACATGCACAGACTGAAGCACGTGTTCTTATTTTTTTTTTAAGTCCCACCAGGACCTAAACTCGACACAGACTTCCCCTACATGCACAGACTGAAGCACGTGTTCTTATTTTTTTTTTAAGTCCCACCAGGACCTAAACTCGACACAGACTTCCCCTACATGCACAAACTGAAGCACGTGTTCTTTTTTAAGTCCCACCAGGACCAAAACTCGACACAGACTTCCCCTACATGCACAAACTGAAGCACGTGTTCTTTTTTAAGTCCCACCAGGACCTAAACCCGACACAGACTTCCCCTACATGCACAAACTGAAGCACGTGTTCTTTTTTAAGTCCCACCAGGACCTAAACCCGACACAGACTTCCCCTACATGCACAAACTGAAGCACGTGTTCTTTTTTAAGTCCCACCAGGACCTAAACCCGACACAGACTTCCCCTACATGCACAGACTGAAGCACGTGTTCTTTTTTAAGACCCACCAGGACCTAAACCCGACACAGACTTCCCCTACATGCACAGACTGAAGCACGTGTTCTTTTTTAAGTCCCACCAGGACCTAAACCCGACACAGACTTCCCCTACATGCACAAACTGAAGCACGTGTTCTTATTTTTGTTTAAGTCCCACCAGGACCTAAACCCGACACAGACTTCCCCTACATGCACAGACTGAAGCACGTGTTCTTATTTTTTTTTAAGTCCCACCAGGACCTAAACCCGACACAGACTTCCCCTACATGCACAGACTGAAGCACGTGTTCTTATTTTTTTTTTAAGTCCCACCAGGACCTAAACCCGACACAGACTTCCCCTACATGCACAGACTGAAGCACGTGTTCTTATTTTTTTTTAAGTCCCACCAGGACCTAAACCCGACACAGACTTCCCCTACATGCACAGACTGAAGCACGTGTTCTTATTTTTTTTTTAAGTCCCACCAGGACCTAAACCCGACACAGACTTCCCCTACATGCACAGACTGAAGCACGTGTTCTTATTTTTTTTTAAGTCCCACCAGGACCTAAACCCGACACAGACTTCCCCTACATGCACAGACTGAAGCACGTGTTCTTATTTTTTTTTAAGTCCCACCAGGACCTAAACCCGACACAGACTTCCCCTACATGCACAGACTGAAGCACGTGTTCTTATTTTTTTTTAAGTCCCACCAGGACCTAAACCCGACACAGACTTCCCCTACATGCACAGACTGAAGCACGTGTTCTTATTTTTTTTTTAAGTCCCACCAGGACCTAAACCCGACACGGACTTCCCCTACATGCACAGACTGAAGCACGTGTTCTTTTTTTTTTTTAAGTCCCACCAGGACCTAAACCCGACACAGACTTCCCCTACATGCACAGACTGAAGCACGTGTTCTTATTTTTTTTTAAGTCCCACCAGGACCTAAACCCGACACAGACTTCCCCTACATGCACAGACTGAAGCACGTGTTCTTATTTTTTTTTAAGTCCCACCAGGACCTAAACCCGACACAGACTTCCCCTACATGCACAGACTGAAGCACGTGTTCTTATTTTTTTTTAAGTCCCACCAGGACCTAAACCCGACACAGACTTCCCCTACATGCACAGACTGAAGCACGTGTTCTTATTTTTTTTTAAGTCCCACCAGGACCTAAACCCGACACAGACTTCCCCTACATGCACAGACTGAAGCACGTGTTCTTATTTTTTTTTAAGTCCCACCAGGACCTAAACTCGACACAGACTTCCCCTACATGCACAGACTGAAGCACGTGTTCTTATTTTTTTTTTAAGTCCCACCAGGACCTAAACCCGACACAGACTTCCCCTACATGCACAGACTGAAGCACGTGTTCTTATTTTTTTTTTAAGTCCCACCAGGACCTAAACCCGACACAGACTTCCCCTACATGCACAGACTGAAGCACGTGTTCTTATTTTTTTTTAAGTCCCACCAGGACCTAAACTCGACACAGACTTCCCCTACATGCACAGACTGAAGCACGTGTTCTTATTTTTTTTTTAAGTCCCACCAGGACCTAAACCCGACACAGACTTCCCCTACATGCACAGACTGAAGCACGTGTTCTTATTTTTTTTTTAAGTCCCACCAGGACCTAAACCCGACACAGACTTCCCCTACATGCACAGACTGAAGCACGTGTTCTTATTTTTTTTTTAAGTCCCACCAGGACCTAAACTCGACACAGACTTCCCCTACATGCACAGACTGAAGCACGTGTTCTTATTTTTTTTTTAAGTCCCACCAGGACCTAAACTCGACACAGACTTCCCCTACATGCACAAACTGAAGCACGTGTTCTTTTTTAAGTCCCACCAGGACCAAAACTCGACACAGACTTCCCCTACATGCACAAACTGAAGCACGTGTTCTTTTTTAAGTCCCACCAGGACCTAAACCCGACACAGACTTCCCCTACATGCACAAACTGAAGCACGTGTTCTTTTTTAAGTCCCACCAGGACCTAAACCCGACACAGACTTCCCCTACATGCACAAACTGAAGCACGTGTTCTTTTTTAAGTCCCACCAGGACCTAAACCCGACACAGACTTCCCCTACATGCACAGACTGAAGCACGTGTTCTTTTTTAAGACCCACCAGGACCTAAACCCGACACAGACTTCCCCTACATGCACAGACTGAAGCACGTGTTCTTTTTTAAGTCCCACCAGGACCTAAACCCGACACAGACTTCCCCTACATGCACAAACTGAAGCACGTGTTCTTATTTTTGTTTAAGTCCCACCAGGACCTAAACCCGACACAGACTTCCCCTACATGCACAAACTGAAGCACGTGTTCTTATTTTTGTTTAAGTCCCACCAGGACCTAAACCCGACACAGACTTCCCCTACATGCACAAACTGAAGCACGTGTTCTTATTTTTGTTTAAGTCCCACCAGGACCTAAACCCGACACAGACTTCCCCTACATGCACAAACTGAAGCACGTGTTCTTATTTTTTTTTTAAGTCCCACCAGGACCTAAACCCGACACAGACTTCCCCTACATGCACAGACTGAAGCACGTGTTCTTATTTTTTTTTTTAAGTCCCACCAGGACCTAAACCCGACACAGACTTCCCCTACATGCACAGACTGAAGCACGTGTTCTTATTTTTTTTTTAAGTCCCACCAGGACCTAAACCCGACACAGACTTCCCCTACATGCACAGACTGAAGCACGTGTTCTTATTTTTTTTAAGTCCCACCAGGACCTAAACCCGACACAGACTTCCCCTACATGCACAGATTGAAGCACGTGTTCTTATTTTTTTTTTAAGTCCCACCAGGACCTAAACCCGACACAGACTTCCCCTACATGCACAGACTGAAGCACGTGTTCTTATTTTTTTTTTTAAGTCCCACCAGGACCTAAACCCGACACGGACTTTCCCTATCAATAGTAAGAGCTGAAGTGTTCTCCCTGTCGGAGAGCAGAGTCTGACATCTTGGAATTCACGCCCCCTCCCCTCTCAACATATTTTCCGAAATTTATTGAATTTCTTATTATAGCACAAGATTCTGATTTGCCAAAATTATTATTTGTGTTATATATTGGTCAGGACATCACTTGACACTCCCATGGCCGCAAGACAAACCCCCTATTTCCTAACTGGATCTACTCCTCACTTTGGAAGTGATTGCCATCAGCTCAGAAATGCACTTAAGCGCGTTATCTAGCAAAGGCAGACAAGCATGAATATTCGCCCTTATTTTTAGCATACCTCGCTAACTTGGGTTTTTCTTGATTTTACATTTCAAAGCTGTTCGTTACATCTCAAAATCTGTTCGTTCAATAATATTATTATTGATTTTAGTTATAATTTATATATATATATATATCCTTTTCTTTATTGTGTCTATTTATTTACGTATTTTTGTGACTCGTAAATACAGGCTCAACTTTTACATATAACAGGAGCATTTGAAAGGACAGGTCCTATTAGAAAGGCACCAGTTACCTCTGGGCACAATGAAGATACAATTTTAGACGCTGTCTTAAACAATCCCACATTAGCACGCGGGCACAAGACACAAGCATCAGTAGGTAATCAGTTATTCGAATACTGCATAACAATACATTTCACCCTTACCACTTGCAGCTACACAGGATCTCCATGGTCGTGACTTTGAAGCTCCAGTAAATTTATGCCAGTGGGTATTGCTCAATTTGAACCGTGAGTCAGTCTTGTTATCCAAAGTTCTGTATTAAAATGAATCGAGCTTTCACAACACTGGCACCGTGAATCGCCACAACATACACCTCTGGAGTGTCGATAACCCTCATTGGGTAAGATAGGCAGATTTTCAAGACCAGTGGGTAATTAATATATTGTTTGGCATTTTGGGTGATCATCTAATCGGACCACATTTTTTCGAAGGTCACCATGAGGGTGAACGCTACCTTCATTTCCTCCAAAACGATCTCCCTCCATTGCTGGAGCATATACAATTAAAAATGAAAGATTATGAATATGCTTTCAGCATGATGGTGCCCCACCGCACTAGTCCAGGACCGTCGTAAATTATCTTCACGGCACACAGCCTCAAAGGTGGATAGATAGATGAGGGCCTATCTCGTGGCCACTTGACTACATCCTATGGGGGTAATTTAAAACAGTGTACAGCCAACGTCCGCATAACCTTAATCATCTTTAGCAACTAATCAGGGAGGCCTGCAGTCCGTCATATCCCAGATGTCACTACTTGCCAAGTTGTCATTACAAAATCGCGCACAACTCTGAATCAACGAAGAAGGTCACCATTTGGAACAGCTGCTGCGCAATGAAAATGTTTCACCAAGTTTCATGCCAGAAACACTTTATCTATTGGGTATTGAGAAGTTAGTTAAGCTATGGGAATTAAAGCTAATTTTCTTTTCAACTGAAAATATTCGTGAATGTATGTATTTGGCACAATGTGTGTTTTTCAGCCTGGGTATTTTGTGTATTTTTCGTTTTAGAGATACCCTGAAAATGGGTCTGGTTCTGTAGTATTATCTGAAATACCTATGTTAGTTTTAAAACATTGTAATAATACCTGCATATTTAGAAGATGCTGAATGAATGTTCATTTTTAGTTGTATGTCCTGTAACTGGACTGATTAAGTTAGAATAAGAATAAATAAAGCGAAAAGCAACAAAAGAAACAAATAAGGAAGCTAAAAAATGTTCCGATATTCCTTCTAGCTTTGTGTCAAAGCAGGAGGAAAGAAGGCGGGGGAAAATTGTCAACGTTTTGGTAAGATTCGAACCTGAATCGAGCATCTTGTAATGTTAGTGTGCAGAAGATGGGTCTCAGGAACGATGTTTTCAGGTTAACATGTAATCTGCGGGCTGCATAAAACGGAACAGGTGAACCATCTTATATATCTTTCATGTTGGAAAGGCTTGCTAGAAAAGAAGGAAATTACAGGCACAAAAACGAAGATAATTTCTTTAGAAATGTTGAATGAACTCAGCACGAATACATTACTTTATAGTTAATTATACAGTAATACGACACAAATACAAATGCTATGTGAGAATAGAAATCAAAAGTATCGAAAACAAACGAATTTAGTATATTATAGACTGCATTGATGGTCATAGAACGCATTGTCAAAAAAGCGGCAGCCAGCGAATAAATCAATCACTGTATGTTAAACAGAGCACTACACAGTCGTGCATTGCTTGAACATGAAGAATCTTTACAGCCAGCAGCGTTGCCATTTTCTTTATTTCCAGCACTATACAATGTTGTCATGTCCCCTTTAACTGGGTGTATAGAAGTGTGCTTTTATGCTGATTCTCCATCAGATAAGATAATTAATGGTATATTAAAAGAACACAACGCAGTTGTACATTACTTGAATGTGAAGCAACCTTTGCACCTAGCAGTGCAGCCAGTTCATACAATGTTGCCATGAATATCGAGAAGAGTGCATTTATCCAAATTCTTGATGAATGAAAGACATCTGTTCAAGTTCCATTTGATGAGAACAGAAGCATGCCGGAGAGTAGGATCAAACCATCGACAAATAGCACCTTCGATTTCTATCGATTGCAAGGCAACACCTTCGGCTATTTCTATATTAGGTAATTTTGTTCATGTGATATTAACTCTTATTTGGTCGCTAACTTTTGCAAAAAAATGTATTGCAAGATGAAAAGTTCGTAGCACTCTGAAGCAAATATTTTTTTTTTTTTTGTTTTTTTTTTACTATGTATTGCTTTACATTTATTTAGGGGAAGAAAAGAGATTGTCTACAATAAACAAAGTGCGGTGTAAGTTTCTTTACTTGTTTTCGTAAATTACAGACAAATGACGACAATCATGATGCTGATGAAATCATTAAAACGATGTAATAGTTCTTACAATGAAAGTTTGTTTTATGGAGATTTGAAATTAAGATTATTCGAATTCAAATTCATGCATGATTCAGAATATTTATATTTCCCCCTCTTTATCATCATGCAGCTGTTAAATGCGCGTGCACGAAACATCATGCACTAACGTATTGAGAGGTGAATAAGAGCGCATTCTTCCTCCTGAGGTCAGTTAATCGCTCGCTATCTGTGAATTCAGAAGTGCCAGTAGGTGGGATTTGTGCCTCACTTCCCGCGCACTAATTTCTTAGGCGGAACATTAACATGTAATTCCTCGAGATTATCATTTGTCATCAGGATTGGTGAATCAGCACAAAGGCACACTTCTGGACGGTCAGTTAATGGGGATATGACAACATTGTACAGTGCTGAAAATGGCAACGCTGTTAGGTGTAAAGGTCGCCTCATGTTCAAGCATTCCACGACTGTGTTGTGCTCTCTTTAGTATATTAGTGATTGATTTATCCGCTGGCATTTGCCATTTTTGCGATGCAGTTTATTACCATCAATACACTGTATACTATACTAAATTCGTTTGTTTTCGATACTTTTGATTCCTATTCTCACATAGCATGTCGTATTACTGTATATTTAACTATAAATGAATGTATTCTTCCAAAGAAATTATTTTCGTTTTTATGCCTATAATATTTTCATTTCTTTTTTATCTAGCGAGGCTTACCAACATGATAGATATGTAAATAACCCCTTATATCCATTTTAAGCTATATATAAACAATAAAAATGAGGTCAAAATATATCCTTTAACGTGATAATAGTTTTCGAATATTATAGTCAAATGCATTTGAACCTGGGCATTTCAGGAAAGTATTGACTTTTAGAGGAATGTTTGATACTTGAAGCAGGCGAATTTCCCAATTTTATATACAGAATTTACAATTTAGGTTTTATAAAATATTCTGTGGTAAACTGCCAATCGTGTTTCACCGTTTGTAAGATGGCGGCAAATTAATATTTTGCTATGCGAAATAAAATCAGCCATGTAACTTTCTGAGAGGAGGGGGTTATATCAGAAAGAGTTTCTGTTAGCATGCCAAACTTATTTCGCACAGGTCAGAAAAATAATTATTAGAAAAAAGAAAAAAAAATCTGATGTGTTCCATTCACATGACTTTCTCTACATCTCTGCAACAAATTATTGTTAAAAAGCTTATGCTTTTATTTACTTCATGCAAATCGAGAAAAAACTAGCAGAAATAATCTTATTACTTGTTTTATTGTAAAAAGAAGTGAACTAAGGGAGTACCATAGGTTAAAGTGATAGTCAAAAGCTGGTTGCTATGTGACTGAAGTTCCTTTGTTTGTATGGACAGGAGTTGACAAATTCCTGTATGAGAAAAGTGTAGTTTTCTAAAGGTGAAACCAAAAACAAGGAATATCACAAAAGCGATCAACACCACGAAAAAAAATTGTACATAACATAAATTGTGTAGGAGATCTACATTTTGGTGTGATAAGTTTTTGTCCATCTCTTATGGTTTAGCAGCTATATAAAATTCCGTAAAATTCATCCACAATAAAGTAGTCTGCAGAGGCTATTCGCAGAAAATGCTAGATATGCATTTTATTTATTTGTGATAGAAATGCCTTTAAAATGTGGTATTTTAGTCTAAATCGTTAGAGCCATTTTTAAGAAAAAGAAAATTTGGGAAACATTTTTCATGTAAAGGGTAGTTTGAGGTGGGGAGATTTTCTTGAAAATCTTCGTGTCGAATCATTGGAAGATAATTTTAGTATTTAACGGTTTTTTCGTTTTTGAGCTATGCTGCCCTCAGAAACACACACACACACACACACACACACACACACATACACAGACAGTCAGACACACATACACGGACATTTTTCTAAAAATGCTTTTTTTTTATTTAAAGGGTTTCAAAACATATTTCCGGTGATCTCTGTATCACATTTTGGGTGCATTATAATACGTTCTCTATACACCTTGTGCATAGTATGTGTAGAGAAAGTAAAAAAACGATGTGGTATTTTAGTTGTGACTCTTCTGGCATTCGACAGCGACTCCTTTCAACCACTTGGGCTATTCTGGTCGCAGGCGCGACTGCATGCTACTGTTAAACTTACCCTTATAAGCAAAGCACCCAACATATTACTCCAGATCCATTACTTAATCTAAGCACAGTAATAACACATTTTCTGCAAGAGTATAGAAGCTGAATTTCCAATATTTTCCTGTTAGTTTGATTAGTTAACTATTGGTTTTCAAAACTACGAAAACAGCGAATGGCTGCCATGCCCTCTTGAACACAAAGGGAAGGAAGGTAGGTATACGGCAAATTTCATTCTCATACCACCTATGTAGGGAAGTCTAAGAACTAGGTGACCCATATTAGGTATTGGCTTTTGTGAAAGATAGTGCATAAATAAAGTGTTCATGTAAAGACAAGGGTTTACTTTACATGGAGGCTTTGTTTGCATACTGACACCCGCATATTGTGGTAAACTGTCCTGCTAGGTGCAAGTTCATAGATCTTGCAGTGATTGCTTTAGAAATGTTATATGAGTAACAATAGATTAGAGATAGGAATTCCCCCTTCTAGCGTTAGTGAAAAATAATGCAAATTTGCTAAATGTTTGAGAAATTATTGCCTTTTTCAAAAGGACTGTTCACTCATATAAAGTGAACCTGATATGGACGAATACTTAGGACTGTACTTTTCACTTCCGAGGAAATGTAAAATCATCGGATAATAATACATAAGTATGCTTTCTTCAAATTGAAATGTATCTTAGTGCAATGAAGAGTGTGCATTTTATATCTCTAACTGCAAGAGATGCAAATAAAAGTACTAGATTTATATTTTGGTAGTACATAATATAAGAATATATACGTGTCCTTACGGTTCGTATCCTTCTTCTGTTAATGTGATGTGCTACTTTTTCTTTTGTGGTTAGAAATTATTTTGTAAATCAGCTGTGAATACCAAGGTCAAAAGAACGACTTGATGTGTATTAAAAGAAAGCAAGTACCAGCTGCTTTTGTTAATGAGTAGCGACTCAAATAGTTTAGCAATATTACTTATTAAAATGTTAGGTAAGACATTTGTGTTTGTTGAAATACTCTTAAGGATGAGAGCATCCTAGAAATCAAACCTCTTTAAAGTGCAAAAATGCACTTATACTCTTTAAATAAATGAATACTGTCCAAAACGATTTGGCAAAATTAGTAGAAATTCTGTGGCTTATAAATTACATCACTTTCGAATGGGATAACAAAGGATATCTGCAGAATGACTAAAAGTGAGACGCGTCTTATGAGACACTGCTAGCAGAAAATGTGAGACGCAGGTAGTTTTGAGACGTGTCTCGCTGAATAAAAATGTCCTCTTCGAAGTGAGACGCGCTACTGCCGTTGTTATCTGTGTGTGTTGGTATACATATAGAAGCGTTTATTGCAGCATTTATGATTCAATTCATACGATTTATATGTCAAAATGGAGAAGGAAACATTACTTTTTAATCGCGTTTTGCAATATTTTAGAAAACTATGTAATAAAATCGTAATTGTCAAAAAAGTATACATTTGCAATGGCTGGATATCAACAAGATTTAGAACCGAATTCCTGTTAGGGATTATAATGAAATTTAATAAAGGAAAATAAAATGTGAAAGGCAGAATAAAACACAAATCTGACGTTACATTCACATGACTTTCTCTAACTGTTGCAAACACAAACCATTCTTACAAAACATTCTTGTATCTACATCATGCTAATCGATATAACCGTTAGCAGTATTGGTCTTATTACTTGCTTCTTTGTGAATAGAAGGGAAATAATGTAATATACTAGGCTAAAGCATAGACAAAACCTTTACACACTGTATGTGAAACAGCGGTTCGGTTTGCTTTGCATGGTAAGCAGCAAAACTAGAGAGACGAAACGAAATAGGCTTCCTGTTTTAGAACAGTCAACGTAGGTACTTCAAATTTGAAACCAAACAAGGATCATCTGGAAAACGGTCAGCTTTAAAAGAAAAACGTACCTGACATAAATTATATATTTTAATGAGATCTATATTTTTGTGTAGTAAGTTCTTGTATAATGCTTACGGTTTATCAGTTATTCAAAATTCATCCCGAATAAAGAAGTTTTCAGAGACTATTCCCAGAAAATATAAGATATATATTTTATTTATGATGCAAATATCTCTAATATACGGTATTCTTAATCAAAATCATTAGAAGCATTTTTGAGAAAAACAAAATTTTCGAACCTTTTTCCATGTAAAGGGTTGTTTGTGGTGGGGGGATTTTCTTCAAAAGCGCCGTATCCCACCCTTGGAAAATACTAAACATAAATTCAAGTTTGGTATTTGCAATTTTTACTTAAACATATTTAATAATTAATACTCCAATAATAATGAATTTTCCGATGAATAAAAGTTTCCTTTGAGCTATGCTCTCCTCCCCAAACGGACCTATTTCTAATTTTTAGGGGGGGATCAACGGACTTCAGAATATATTACCGGCGAAATCTCGACATCAAATTTTGGGAGGAATACAATACCTTCTCCACCTGCTATGTACTTTGTGTGCATACGTGCTAGCGAAAGTATAAAGCAAATGCTTTACTAAGGACAATAAGACAGTACACACGAGAGAATAGAAAAGAAGGTCCTTGAACTTGATAGGAGAAACAAATCCTTTGAGAACAGTGAAAGTTAAGAGTAAAACATTATTTTATATCATTTTTATTACTTAGTTACCTTGAAAATGATCCACTCCTATAAAAAATCCACTGTGTTGTATTTTTGTAGAACGTTATAACAAGTAGCATATCTCATGTTCCATTAAAGACTAATACGGCGAAAGTGAACAGTACCTTTATGTAACTGTGTCGATGAAACTAATAATTTAATAACCCTCCTAATAACTTAATTGAAATAATTCAAAAACTTGTACTTGTTAAAATACCTGTAGTTCCTGTTAAATATACCTGCTTCTTCTCCATCATCACCATAATCAAACTCAAGTTCATGATCAACATTATAAGCTGATCTTCCTGCTGTTACTCCTCGCCAAACCTTGGAGCAAGAATCTCGTTATCATGTTCCTGTTTATTATGGAGAACCACACAATATACATGAACGAAGGTACTCTGTAGCTAACGTTACTTGTTATTGGAACTCTCTTCTGCTTGGCAAAAATATATGTGTTCCTTAGCGAGATATACACAAAGGGCGCGTATGATGTCGATAATCCCATCTTTAACAAATAATGTATTCATATTCTTATTATTATTGTTACGAATATTTATGCTGACATCGGAATTTCACTGCTGAATAGAACAACGCCACTTGTAAACAACGCATTTCCTGGTTAATGATTTCGTCTACATGAAGTCTCTATTTTGTATTATTATGATAGGGTATAATCCAAAGCTCCAATTGCATTAAGGAATATATCACACTCTTGCCATACTTAGATATTTCAAATGCAGCAGAATTTGCCAGAAAGTTGGTCCAATCAAATGCTCGTACCCTTGTGTAGTTGCAATTAACTTTCCAAAAGGTTTTGTTACTGAATGCTGAGAGGCTTCTGCCACATTGAAACCAGGGTTTTACTACTAGGGTGGAAGGGTCAGTAATCTGGCTTCTCACCCAAAGCTCCCGGGATCGATGGCAGGGAATTATTTTTAATTATAATGATCTTGTATCCCTTCAGAGTCTCTTAAGTATGCTTGTGTAAGGAAATAAGTAGACTGGACTTCATTGCCTCGGGTACAGTCTGCACAACGTCACGTGAATCTAGTTACTATGGCAATGGGACAGGCACTCATTATCAACACGTACAGAGAGTGCAGATGGCAGAATTATACACAAACAGGTTGCAAGTTTGGAAGTGGGTATTGCACTATAAGAGGAACAAAATTATTTTGCAACGAGAGTCCTATGCAGTTTAAAACCAAACAAAGAGGTTCATAAAAAAATCACTGCTTTTCTAAGCAGATTAAATCTGTTTGGCAAATATGTAATTGAAGATGTAGTCTCTACGAGTGGAAATTCATTCAACTTTGACACTTTAGAAAAATATGTTTTTATCATAATAGTCTTGTGGAAACATAAATAAGTGGGTTATAAAATAAATATATTTTAGTGTTTAAATTCTATAAAAATATTCAATAATAATTACTATCAGAAATGAGACACCGATATTATATTGCAGAAATGCTGATTTTCATTCAACTCAAATAGCAAGGTTATCTATCCTTCACCGCACAACGGAGTCGTCATTAGCTTCCATCTACCCTAACCGAAGTCCAAACCAAAGACCTGGCATACAACTAAGATCTCAAGCGCACGTAAACAGGCAATGAAATCCGAGGTCTAGTAATGAAATTTACCTGCACCAACGGAGAAGCCAGTCTGACAAACTGTACGCCGTCCCCGTTCTTCTCATTGGCAGTTACTGATGCGCTCATATATTTTACATGCCACTTGTCTTACTACATATGAATGAACTATCGCGTACATGTGTCAAACTCGTATATACCTTTATTATTTTCAATAGCGCATAAGTAGACATAGTAGACAGAGAAGGTATTTGTATTCCATCTAAAAATTGGATACGGATATTTCACCGCAAATACCGGGAATTTGCCAATAAAAAAAAAAAAAAAACAATTATTCATCCAATTTAATTTTATCGCCTTCAAAGTAGGCCCCTTCTGAAATTATACATTTATGCCAACGAATAATCCAATCATCAAAACATTTTTTGTAGGCACTTTTAGGAATCGATGTCAATTGTCGCCGCGAATTTTCCTTTATGTTTTCTATCGACTGAGAACGGGTGCCTCGAAGTGGTACCTTGTTTTTTGAAAAGAGAAAGAAATCTGCAGGAGCCAGATCAGGTGAATACAGAGGTTGTTCGAAGAAATTTGTTGAGCTTTTGCCAGAAGTTCGTTCAGAATAATAGCCTTATGAGCTGGTGCGTTATCGTGGTGCAGAATCCATGAGTTGTCGTTCCACAAATATGGCCTTTTTCGCCGTATTTGTTCTCTCAAACGCCGCATAATGCTCAGATAATAGTCTTTATTTACCATGTGACCTTCTGGCAAGAACTCTGAGTGCACGACACCGCGATAATCGAAAAAAAAACTGTAAAGCTGTCAGTTTTGATCGAGTTTGACGTGGCCTTTTACATTTCGCTTCAGTTGGAAGGCGCCATTCGGAAGCTTGTTGACTGGTTTGAGTGTCAAACTCGTAAACACACGTCTCATCACCAATTACAATGCGTTTCATGAATGTAGGGTCCAAACTGGTCGTTCTAGCATGTCTAGCATGAGTTTTTGTATAAAATTCAAGTCTTTCGGAACTAACCGAGCTGCAACGAGTGTCATGCCCAAACAATCGTTTAAAATGGTACGAATCGATTCATGAGACACAGAAAGTTTAGCGGCAATTTCTCTCAGACCTAAATGACGATTTTCAGACACCATTTTCTTCTCTTTAGTGATGTTCAGTTCAGTTGAAACCGTTATGGCCGACCAGAGCGAGGCAAATCTTCTACCACATCACACGACCACTTTTGAATGCACTGTACCACTCCTATGCACGTGTTTTTGATAAAGTCGATTCATCGTAAGCCCTCTGTAACATTTTCAGTTATTCGGCACACGAAATACCATTTGCAATGCAAACTTTGGGACAGATTCTTAGTTCAATTTTTGTATCCATCGTAAAATCGCAAATCACCTTTGAGATAACCTAACAAAATGGCATGCTGTAAACAAACTACTCCGTGTGGGTATAGAGGAAAGTTGTACTATTAGCGACAACAATAATTTCGAATCCCCTTGTAAACAGGATTTCTAAACGATCAATTCCCGGCATTTTCTTAACAGAATCCTTTGAGGACCCATGTATAAAAAAAGCGTTTAAACACATTTTAGAAAAAGGTCCGTGTGAACATATGTATGTTTGTGTATGGGCAGATTGCGATACGAAGATTTACAGGAAAATTTCCATCACAAACTAATCTTTACATGTAACATTTTTCAAAATGTTGGATTTTCTCATAATTAGCTCTAAAGATTTTCATTAAAATGTCGCATATTAAATAAAGGTATTTACATGGCAAATACCATGTAAATATTGAATTTCTGGGGAAAACCCCTGAAGTTCTCTTAATTTTGAATGACTTTTGTATAACTGGTAAACCGTACAAGATAGAGTAAAACTTACTCACAAAAATGTAGACCGTTAGAACATACAATTTATGTAATAAAGACATTTTTGTTTTATTGAGCTACCATTCCCAAGATATTCCTTGTTTCAATTTTAAAATATATACTTAAGCTTTTCTTAAATGGGAAGTACTCATGAGTTTGAGATATATTTTGTTTTACTCCTAGCCATGGAAAAGGAACCGAATTGTGACAATCGAATAGTGACATATTTTAAAATATTTTACTGTCACTTTAACCTAGTGCATTCTCTTATTTTCCTTCTACTTATAAGCAACCAAGTAATAAGACCATGTTTAGTAAAGTTTATGTTGATTAGAATGATATCGATGAAAGAGTAAAGTTTTGTAAAACTAGTTTGTTTGCAGAACAGATACAGTCGAATTGAATACATCACATGTTTTTTTTTTCTTTTCTTTTTTAAATTAGGTTAGAAGTTGAGAATGCTTAAGTGTAACGATGCCACATTTCACTTTGTTATTGTTAATATGTATACTGCCTTATAAGAAAGCTGTGTTTTCTTATTGCTCTCACATTAATCATAAAAATGTATCGCATAAATGATTGAGTATAAGCCTGGAAGCCCATTATCGCTCTCCTTGCCTACGCTACTCATTACACAGTTTGTCGGACACGCCTAAGTGTTGGGGTTGCTCTATTGTAGTTTGTGATTTAAGCAACATCCATTTTTATGCCCAAGAAAATGAAGCGACAAATGTACTGTGTCTCTAAGGTATTAATTTTATACCCACTCTCTTATTCATCATGACGATTCATCATATATTTTTTATTTTTTTATTTTTGTTTTTAGTTAGATTGCAATGGGATTTGAGAAATAGGAACTTTATTTATTTCAGGAGAACCAAGAGCTCTACATTACAACAGGCCAGTAGAAAGAGGAATAATGCATGATCTCACATCCAAGATCATTCCGGATCGACATAGAATCAATTAGGTGCTCATAGCTTGTATATCCAGGATTTAAAAAAGCTGATTCTGTTGTCTCGAATCATCCGCCACCTCTCTGCATACAAAAATCTGCGTAAAGCTGGAACCACACAGTCAGCAGGCGTGTCTAAGGTACTAAGCCAAGCATTAGGTACTCATTACTGTCTAAATAAGAGCTCTCCACAATGCAGGACGCTACCAGGGAAAAGTCGGGTGCAAAATATCCGTTGCTGAAGGCTGCCACGTGTCACTAGTCCACCCCCGACATCGGCTCAAGAGCCATGTCCATATCAGTCCTTTACCTGAGCATTCCAAAAGTCGATGTGCGAGCAAATCCGGAGCTTGGCACATTGGACAAGCGGGAAGAATTGCCAAATGATGTGTATGTAATTTATCTGCAGTTGGTAGGATTTCATTGACAATCTCATATGCCACCGAGACCCATTCCGTGTTGATTTCTGGTATACCAAAGCCAAGCCAAGCCAAACCAAATTTGCCTCCTGTGGATACTTAAATTGTATATGTGGAGTAGTAGGTGCCCTCCTTTGCAAAAAGGTATAGACTTTCTTAGCCGTCCGAAAACGGCCAATAGCCACTTCTGCTGGAGGTAGTGTGCTCAAGTCACGTAGGAGATCACGTAACATTTTAGGAATCTTATGGAGATTTCTCCGCTCCCAAAAAAACTGATAACGTCGTTGTGTCAGCGCCTCTACACTATGACCCTGTCCATCCAGTGCTTGCAGAATCATGTTTAACGAAAGTGCTTTACATTACATCGCTACATGCAACAACCCCCAGCCACCCTGGCCCTTTGGAAGACGTAACTGCGTACGGGAAATGCGATATAAAAATCCTGTCCATATGAAGTATCCGATTATTTGCTGAATTCTTTGGCTGTGCCGTAGCATATACGACTCAATGCACGTTGTATCAAGCTCAGCATCCTCGACTTTTGACCGTATAGTACACCATGTAAAGTATTAATGCATGACGTCCAATTATAGTCTCGCAAGTCTTCGTCGTCTTCACCGAAGTATATCCCAAGAATTTTTGTGCGTTGCACAGTGGGTATTCGTAACACCGTGGTATCCGGAGGATGCGGCCCAATGGGAAGACTTTCAGATTTCCTCAAATTAAACTCATCCCCGCATGTTGGGCGTATTCCTGTAAACAGCTTCGTAGATACGTGACATCCTGCTCGTCGGTAACCATCACCATAATATCATCGGCATAGGTCCTAACGGCCAGTTTCTTTCCATAGACCTCCAGACCCGTTATCGTAGATTGCAGCTATCGGAGCAAAGGATCGATGTACACAGCAAATAACAACATTGATAGGGGACAACCTTGGCGGACGGATCTGTTGACCGGTATGGTGGCAGTCAGAAACCATTGCATTGAATCCTAGATAACACAGTGTATATAGTGCCCGAAGGAGGTGATATAACTTGTCCGGCACTTGCAATGACTCCAAACGTGCCCAAAGGCCCTCGTGAATCACATTATTAAGAGCTTTCTCAAGGTCCAGGTTTACCAGCCCAGCAAAGCGGTTTTGTTGGTAATAGTGAAGAATACTGTCTCGCAAAGCTGCCACGGTATGGTGCATAGCCGCACCTCCACGCAACACAGCCTGCTGCTCACTAAGCAATGGCACTAGCCATACTTGCAGCCTACGGGCGATTATTTTTGTAAACAGCTTATAGTCGCTATTGAGTAATGTGATGGGCCGATAATCTGCTGGCCGGCTGGGCGTGGCGGTCTTTGGGAGTTGTAGAACCACCCCATCTCCAAATGTAGGTGGCGGTTTTTCATCCCTCCAGATTTCTTGAAACGCTAGAAGACATTTTTTCTTAATAAACTGCCAACAATGCTTATAGAACTAATACAGTAGCCCATCTGGTCCGGGCGCCGTATGAGGTTTGGCTATCTGAATCGCAGAGAGCAACTGCGTCTCCTTCAGCGTGGGAATAGGCGACCGTTGTAAACCTCCCTGCACAACTGGTACGTATTTGGACATATACGACTGGATTGAATCCACCATATCCACCGGTCCGGCAAAGCGCTGGGTGTAATAAGAATGCAATACACGAAGAATCCATGTCGTGGTCGTAACCTCTTGGCCATCATCTATCAATTTGGTAACAAACGCTCTGCAACCTTGCCTACGCTCCTTCGCCAGGAACAAGAAACTCATTTTTTCACCATAAACCATTTCTGCTGTACGTATTCTGGCTAAGGTTCCCTGGAGCTCTTGCGTTTTACGGTGCTGGATATGAGCCTTGACCTCCCGGAGCTGACAGTGTACGTCCTCCCCATTTTGTTGGCGCAGGTGTAAATCTTGTAGCACTGCAAGATAAAAATCCAAAGTTTCTTTCCGAACCAACGCTCTACAACACGCTGCGCCCTTAAAAAAGGAGCATATCGCTGGCTTTGGCTTCTAGATCCAACATGCTGCCTTAATGGGGAGCTCTGAAAAGACTTCTGTAAATTGGACCAACATTCTTGGAATTCTATCAGGACCTCGGCATCTGTAAGTAAGGAACAAGTAAGCTTCCACAACCCTGGACCACTACGACGTATCTCCGCATGACCTACAATGGCATGTAGCAGTGCATTGTGATCTCTAAAAGCTGCTGGCACTATCTCTGTGCGATGTATCCGGGATGCCATCTCCGGTAGAACATACACCCGGTCCAGTCGAGAGGCCGACTGGCCCCGTACGAAGGTGTACATCACATCATTACCGTGCTTGAATTCCCAGCTATCCACCACTATACTGCAATGTAATACAACCATTAAAGGCACCTCTTTGGTCCTTGGCTGCTAGCGTACAGTTAAAATCCCGAACCAATAAGAATGGGGAACTCCGAGGAATATGAGTTAAAAGCTCCTGTCGAAAAAAAAATTCTCCCGTTGTTTTCGCTTGTTGCTTCCCGCGGGGGCATAGATATTCACGAAGGTAACACCATCATACTCCGCGGAGAGGATTCTATCTGAAGAATGATATGCAAAGCCGTGTAGGGGCAATCCCTGGTTAGTCTCATAGTCATATCCATATAAATGGTTCATATTATAAACATTCACCTCTTGAAGAAAGCAAACATCAACATCATTACTACTCAAAAAATGCCGAAGCAGCTGCTGTTTAGCTGGTTGACGCAACCCATTCATCTTAAGTGATGCCCAGATTTGAAGTCCAAGAAAGGTACACACAATCTCAGGACCGCCGCGTAATACCAAACATAGTTTGCCAGTTCAATCCGGGGAGTACAACCATTAATGTCCGCACCCTCGTGAGGATCGTCCTTAGTATGCTTGTAGCAACGCCGTAGATCCTCATTGGCGTCATTGGCATCTTCACCGTTCTTTACTACGCGACCGTCAGGAAGATCGTGAAGAAATCGTTGCACACCCGCGTTACCAGTTGGCGAAGACGATAACAAACAGGCATGAATATGGCGATCTAGCGGTTGAAATAGAGGCGAGGGTCGCGAGCAGATACAGAAACCCTGGTCGGCGCACCCAAATTGCGGGTTGCGATTTCAGTTACCTCAGGTGCGTCGCTATCATTCGCCCTACGGTCAGTATCCTGTTGAATGGTAGCCTGTACAGGCTGGATATCAGCAACAATCTCCGGCGTCTCCGGCATCACCATGCTGTCCCCCTCTATAGGGAACTCCTCTCCCTCATCCAACTGCCGTTGTGCAGTCATAACCTCCACTTGGGTCTCCATTGATGACCCGGGCGTGTGCATAACGCGCCAATAAGGTAGCTGGAGCATCTGCTGCCTCGCTGAAAGTTTCCGGACGATTTCTAGGTTTCAGAGACAACCGAGTAGCTCTAAAGGGACAATCCGTTATTGAATGCGTCGTCTCACGGCACAAATGACACGCTTGCTGCTGGCCGGTATAGGCGATAGAAATCGCATAAGCATCAATAACCTAGGTAGCCGGTATATTGCACTTAATCCCCATTTTCACGGTACACACGCCATTGTTAGCCGGGAGCAGATAAAGAGGGTGCCATTTCTCACGTCGTATATCAAATACCTTACCGTATTTAGACAATTCTTGTGACAAAACTGCGCTTGGCACCTCCGGTGGGAGGTTGAAAACCCGCACATTAACAATTTGCTGGTCACCCGGCGTGATTTTCACTTTGGAGACTTCCCCAGACTCATATGTAAAGTTTTGTTCCTCGGTGTAACGTTCTATAAGTTTATCATATAATAACGTGGAAAATAACTTGACATAAATAGCACGTTCACGACTATTGAGCTGAAGCGCATCTACTTGATCCGGTTTTAAAGCCAGAAAGTTTACTAACCATTGATGTATTTCCAGTGCAGACGGTCTAGTTGCTGCGATGTCAAACTGAATTTTAAGAGTATTTACCCGCTTATATACGGCCATTTTAATTCTTTACCAGCTTCTTAAGTGCCCAATTAAGTAGAACGCCTGCCCGCTTCCACAACCGGCAGAGACGTCGTAACAAACAAACAACTGACCGCAGTGAGGACTGATTCCACTCGCTCTACACAGACAACCTCAGGGTTACGCCGTCCAGCGAGCGACTGTCTCATATTCATCAGAATTACAGCTTGAGCCACATAGTCTTTCTTTGTGGTTGTTGTTGGGCTGCATAGTTAGTATATTTGTATTATTCATGTTACTGTAAACCTTACTAGCCTCCTTAGTTTTCACCCGCTTGAATTAACCCTTAGTTGCTTGGTTAGTATACCACATATACCGTTTTTCCTTTAATTAAAGTTTAAAAGTGAGTTCTAGTAAAAATATATGGAAATAAACATTTAAAATTATTATATAACAGAAAAAATAATAGAAATGGAAATATATGTAGATCCTTTATTAATCTTTTTCTTCCCAATTAAAAGTTTAAATTCTTCAAAACCAGTTTTCATAATCCTGCCAAAGTCACTACCAAAATGTGGTTCAAATTGCCATGAGTGTTAGGTAATAGGGGCATCCATTCAAAATAAAATATTGCAAGTTCAAATCTCGGTGATTGTGGTAAAGGACGAGGAGAGCTCAAGTAAAATAATCGGTGTGATGCTTGGAAGCTAATCGGATTAAATTTGACTATAGCTATGTGGGGTTTCCCCCTTTATTTATTAAAAAATCATTGCTCTGTATACATCTACAATATAAAACAGTCTTGGTTACTTGTCGTTTATTGTTGAAGGTTAGAACATGAAATTAATCCTAGGGTACAAACCTATTTGTATAGTTACGCTTAAAACAAGCAGAACTTATAGGTACCAACAAGCAACAAAGGATTAAAATAAAACTCATTTATTTCATATCCCGCTAATTCTACCTATGTTAGAAGTTTGACACTAAGTCATTGTTTCTCTTATATCATCCGACCCATAGCAAAGCTGTTTATTGTATAAGAGATCCATAGATGCTGAGCTGTAGCAAGTAGGCAATAGCTAATGTTACATTGCCTCCTTCATTATACAGTCATGGAAAAAAGTATTCATACACCAATGTTTACGTAGAAAAACTTAATTTACTATAACTAAAGATAACATCCAGAGAGGTTATATGATAAAGTAACAGTATGATATCTCCTCCTGAATATATACGCATGACCTAAATTACTCCTCTTCAAAAAAAATAAATAAAACATTTGTACCAGCTGGCTTCTCACAAAAGGAAAAAAGTATTCATACACTCAAAGAAAATGATAGTTTAAATGCAATATAATAACAAAAGTAATACTTTGTAGGCATTCCTGTTCTACGTATTGCTTCTGTTAACCTCTTTGGCATAGAATGAACCAGGTTTTTATAGTCTCTAGGTAATATTTTGCCATTCTTGCTGAAGACATTGTTTCAGAGCTGCCTTACTTCGTATGTCATGCTTTTGGACTATTCTTTCAAGGGTATCCCAAGATGTTCAGTTGGATTAAGGTCTGCACTCTGTGCTGGAAACTTGAGAACGTGGGGAGTATGGTACAAAAACCACAAACGAACAATTTCCGCCGTATGCTTAGGATAATTTTCTTGTTGAAAGTAGTAATCTGTGCCTAAAATCAATTTATCAACACTCTTTTGCAGATTATTCTGTAGGATATTTAAATATTGAAATCTATCCATGTTACCTTCAACAAAAAGAAGTTTCCCAACATCAGATGTAGCCATACATCTGCATACTATAATTCCTTCACCACCATGCTTCTCTGTGGCTTCGAGGTGCTTGGGTTCAAGCTCAGTATTTGGTCTTCTCCACACCAAAATTCTGCCATCATTTACAAATACATTCAATTTACTTTCATCTGTGAACAGTACCCTGTCCCAGAAACTCGTGTTCCTGCTTAGATGCTCTCGAGCAAATTCAAGTTTGACTTTTTTGTTCTTCTTACTGATGTATGGTTTCTTTCTAGGTACCCCGTCGCCCTCTGTGGTGTAATGGTTACAATGCTGACTTCATATACCCAAGGTCGCGGGTTCAAACCCGGCGGAGGATGATGGCTTTTTTTCGGGCGTAAAAATCCTTAGCATGGCTTCCTTCGGAAGGGAAGTAAAGCCGTTGGTCCCGTGTCGTAGATTTACGGCACGTAAAATAACCTCAAGCCTGATTGAGAGGCCTCTGATCAAATTTAAGCGGTCTTTCACGCCCAATTTAGAATGGGACGCTGAGAACCACAGTAGTTAAAGAGCGTCCATAAATAACACGACATTTACATTTTTTCTAGGTACCCTAGCTCCATAACCTGCACTACTTAGAACATAGCGAACAGCCCTTGGAGTTATTTCCTTTCCGAACTGATCGTTAACATAGGCAGACAATGCGGAGGCTGTTAATTTAGGACCTTTGTTTATCATTCTTATTAACATATTCTTTTCCCTTTGCGTTAGCTTCTGTGGTCGTCTTCTTTTTTTTTTGCTGTTAATGAGAGAATTTCTCTCTATATATCGTGTTATTATGGACTGCACAGTTGCCCGGCTTCTTCCAATATCATCAGCAATGTTTGGAAATGATTTTCCCTTTTGATATTGAGATATCTGTCTTTCCTCCATAGTTGTTTCTTTACCTTTGCGGCCCATATTTCTGTCGCACGGCATTCACTAGTAACAGAACCAACAAGCAGGAGGTGTAGCTTGCCACTGAAGGCCTTGCTTGCTGCAAACGGTTCGTTGGTGTTTACATTTCTAGTGGTGTATGAATACTTATTTCACTGTCAAATACAGCCAGCATTGGGATATCGTTTATTTCCTTGAGGTACGTTTGTTTAATATTCAAATCTTTGTTAACATCACACTGTTTATTTTATGGGGTGGCTTCCTACACAGAATCGTCATTTAATTTAATATGGTCAATTTCATTGCAGTACTGTATAAATACTCATTTCCATGATTGTATATACAAATCTCCGTGTGGGCATTTGTGCGCGCACACACAAGTCTGTGAACACCGTTACGCAAAATCGAAAAGTCACATAAATACGGAAATTGTATTTATAAATGTTAAGTGTCTTCCAGAAATGCAATACCAAGACGTTCAAGAAAATCGCGTGTCCGAAAATACACTTTACACGGAAGAATCTTCGAAAATGTATATTTCTCCAAAATTGTTCTTAACGATTTTGGTTAAAATACAATATGTTTAAGATATTATTATGGCAAATGATATGTCAGAATACTATCTTCAATTTTTGGGAATATCCTCTTAAATACTTTGAATAACTTTTGCATTATGGTAAACCTAAGAGACAAGCAAAACATGCAGATATCTTTAAAGTTCACAAGTTATAAAAAAAGGCATATCTTTGTGTCGAACATTTCCAAGATATTCCCAATTGATTTATGTTCTCCATTACTGACACTTTTCTCGGATGAATTCCATCCGTTTGTCCTCCCTTCTTCCCCTACCCACCCATACCCTAGTTCTCCCTCCCTTCCTCTCTCTCTCTCTCTCTCTCTCTCTCCTTGGCAATGCAAAGAAAACGGAATTACAAAGCCATCGCATATTGACCAGAGCTTAAAAGAAATGACTATCGCTTAAGTCTATTGTTTTACCATGTTCCCATTGTGTCTAAAAAAAATAAAAATTAGAATACATATTTTGAATGTTCTAGAGATAGCCTCCGAACTACTCTTCATTCTTGATGATTTTTGCATAACTGGAAAATAATATGAGATAGTTTATAAAACTGTGAATGTGCTAAATCATATACTAATTATGTGAAATACATTTTTGTTGAGTTGACATTTTTGAGATATTCTTTCAATTCTAATACATACGATGTCCTTATTCATTTTTTCTATTCCTTCTCAAGCAAAGAGAAGGGAATTACAAATCCATCACATGGCGACCGGCTTTAAAAGGATTTAGTTATATACAGGCTGATTTGAAACGTCACCAAACGAAGATACCAGTCCATTAGCTTACACTTTGACTTATCCGAAACTTGATGTCGCAACTTTCAAGCTCTTCTATTTTAAGTTTTATGTATGTTTATAAATCGCACACATTTGGGATTAGGCAGCGAACGAGCAACGGTTGTCATACGCCACGTAAATAACCTCAGAACGCGTTATACGAAACACGTAACAAAACCTAAAACCCAAATACTACGTTTTCTATTGGTGACCTGCGCCGCTCCGACGTGTCTATACAACCACTCCTACACGACGCGACTGGGACCTTCGCTACCAACCGGCATCTCTCTTGGAGTGGGCCAGGCACGTGCTAATTTGTTATGTACGATGCCTAATCCATGGTGATTTTATGGCATGTTTGTATGTGCCAAATTTAGAGCTGAAAATTATATTCACGTATCACTTACGGAGGTCGTATCCTTAAATGGTGTGAGCGTTGCTGCTTGCCAAGCGGAGACCTGGGTTCGATTCCTAGTACCGGCGTGGGGACTTTTCCCCCGCTGGGAGACCTGGACCGGGGTGCACTCAGCCTCGTGAGGTCCCTGAAGGGCCAATTGAGTAGCTACTTCGAGGACAAGAAGCGGCTCAAGGTCGTGAAGAACGCATTAACTGGCCGTGGGGGATCGAAGCGCTGACCCCCCATCCATGACGTCTGTGCTGGACCGAGATGGGGGACGCAGCGGCCGGTTGGTAGGCCAAGGCTCTTAGTGAGGTGTGCCAAGGAGTCATTTATCACGCACGGTATGACCAAGAAGGTCCACATCTTCGTTTGGTGTCGTTTTGAAACACCCTGTATATTTACAAGAAAATTTTAATAAAATAATTTATAAAATTGTATGAATTAATCTGAAGTATTTAGAAAAAGGACTTTTTAATGTAAAGCTATAAGTAAGAGAAGAAATAATTATGCGAATATAGCATATTAGATTTTATAGTTTTTAACAATATTTCCAATGGAACAAAAAGGAAGAAGAGCAAGCTGCTCTGCGATGATTTTAAAATTATATAACCCTTCCAGACGAATAGCGGCAGTCTTGAAATAACACATGCATTGAGATTCAAAGGAATATGTTCGAGTATCTGGAAAATGGCTGATGTCATTCATGTGATGTAAATTTATTGCTTCAAAGATTCGTGCATTGTGGTTTTGTTTTTCTGTTAAAGTTTATTAATAAGATAAAGAGTATACAGAATTTCTTCCGAATGAGCATGACTTTACAGGCTCTTCATATATATATATATATACCGCATCTTGCTGTAACATTTTATTTATATCGATTTTAAGCAAAGTTTTAGGGCTAGTTTTAGAAAACAGAAAATAAACAACTTTTTCCACGTAAAGGTATATGCTTTGCCTCAAAAGCTTGAGTCGAATCCTAATATGCTGCATAGTTTGGTATCTCTCTGCACTTTTTATTTTGAATTATTTTAATCACAGACAGACAGAATATTGTACACACATACATGCAGGCATTTCATAGCATGGATGTAGAGGTCATGGGTCCCAAAACGTGATCCGATGAAATATCGTTCGACATTTGGGATGGGATACAGATTTTCCTGTTACACTGTATACACGTTGTAGAAGAAAAGGAAATAAGCAAAGCAGAACATTGTAAGATTGTTTTAAAACTTCTTTGTGATACTGCATTATTAAACATAAAATTAATGCATATAAACTTGAACTATTTTGGGACATTTCATAACCATAAGGCAACAATAAACTCACTATATTTATAGAAATCAATGTATTACAAACGCCGTTGTATTGTAGAGTGACAATAATTTATTGAATTGAAGTTCCCTAATTGCTGCTAGAGGGAATCAACAGACCCATGTTGCCAATCAATATATAGAAAATCACCCATAAGCGGTGCTTCATTTGGTAGTAATAATTACTTTATGGAAATGCTCCGGGAGAGGCAAATTATGCATGAAAAGCTGCCCAACATGCAGACCGTTCATTTCAGAATAGTACATCAATTCATGACCGACAGAATCATGATTGAAAACCACGTTAAGTGGAACTATAATCACCAGACAGTTCATTGCGGTTCCTGCAAATTGATAACAAGCAAATCATTTCTTCCCAAAAGTGAAGCGAATGTTGGTTTTTATAATATAAGCCATTACTTATCACACAGAGGGAAATAATCAACTATCTTGTGTAATTTGTATTCTAACGTGCAAAAAAATAACGCAACCCCATTAGGATTATTCCGGAATTATTTAAATTTACTGGATATTCTTATTGTAGTTCTTAGCATCTATTAATCTTGTATGCAATGTTTTGCAAATCTGTATTTCTCTTTATAACTTTGCGTTGCAAAATGGGAGTTGTTAAATTATTTATATCAGGAAAGAACATTTCACGCCTTACATTTCCTCCTGTTTAACATTTTGTTATACTAGTATTATTTTAATAAGTGAATAAAGGAATCTTAGGTTATACTTCTGGGTTTTTTAAATATGATATAACCGATAGCATTTTTACTTGGAAATATCTTAGAAAACTTCTTACAGAAGTTTTACAAGCCATAAATAGTATTCGCTAAATTATATTCTCTGCTTTATTAAAACTAAATCGTAAAGTTCTGGGTATAATATAAGTTTTCTTGAATTTAACACTACCAAGTAAAAATTAATATATATTATTATTATTATTATTATTATTATTATTACTATTTAATACGTTTTCCAATATACCTATCTACCTGTTATCGATTAGGTTTAACAATGTTATCCATCTCCCTTCGTTATATACAAGGGATATATATATATATATGTATAGCCCAGGTAATGGTTTTCACCTTGTGAGTGTGCAGGAATTTTGATATATGTACTAATTGTATTTATGTGTATTTTCCATAACATTTTAAATACATTACAATAATAATTCAGCCCCATACGAGCATGAAAGAATAACTTTATGACAAAGATATTTCTTTTATAATTTTACTAATTTTAATATTTTACATTGTGATACACAATGTGTTTACTGACTGCCTCCGTGGTCGAGTGGTCAGCGAGCTGACTTCTCACCCGGAGATCCCGGGTTCAATTCCCTGCTGGGACGGGGAAATTTTCTTTAGTCAGAATTATTCCCTATTCCCCGCAGAGTCTGGAAGTATGTATGTGAAAGAGAATGTGTGCGTGTTTGAGTAAATAAAATAGTTTAAACCCAACGTAAACAAAGTAAACAGACAACGAGTTGTTTCTAATTTCAAGCCCCCGATACGACCTTAGATGTTAAAGGGGGCTATGTAGATGAAACAAAAAAAAATCTTTACCTGTATTCGACATGTTCATATCATAATTTATATGTTATAAAGCAACCACATGAAAGTTTCTCACCCTATTTATCAAAACTACCTTTAGTTGTGAATGTTTACAGAAATTCAGCCTCAAGTTGTTTGTTTGTACTGAACAGTTTAATGTGATATTACCATTTTTGTGTACAAAGCTTTCCTTCAACAACTAAGATATTTAATTTTTTAAATAATGGGTTGCAAGAGTTTTAGCTTTCTGGTTCACATGAATCCAATTGTCTTTTTTTAGGAGTAAGGTTCTTTTGACACGGGATCATTTCCCTATACCATATGCTACATAAGTATGAATATAGGCAAAGTGATCAATTTCCAGTGGAGTTTTCCCGTATCTGAGTTCCATTTTCTGTGGTAACATAGGGCTTTTATCTTGTGGAGGAGATCTAGCACGGCTTGTATTATCTTATGAGACTCCTCGTGGACCACTTGAGAACAACTTTTTAAACCGCGCCGAAGCAGTTGAAAGGATGCTGACCTTATGCTACCCGCATTACAGCGTTTTGCTTGATGTGACGAAGCCGCGCTAGGAGTTTATTTTAATTTAGATGGGTGTTTATAAGAAGTTACTTTTTCTGAAGCAATTTTGCATACCTTTTTATTTCCAACATAGTGCATATATAGATTTTGCTTTTTCAGTCACTGACCACTAAACATGCGTTCTCTAATTTTTATGTCTCAATTCAAGAGTAGTTTCGAAAACTTGTGAAAAGAGGAATGAAGAAAAAGTTGCGGCAGTAACAAACTTATATTAGTTTTGTTTAACCATTACGGGTTCGCAGTGAGAAATTTGGTGGAGTTTTCAAATTATCTTGCGGTAAGCGTGTTACGTGTATTTAGTTGAATGTCAAATAATGTTCTTCACAGTATCCGTGCTTAGGCCAAAGTTTCAAAGTTGAAATGAATTTAGAAAATACGAAGTCGGGACTCAAGTCATGGATTACAATATATTGAGAGATGAATCATATTGGTACAATGTTTGAGGGTCTGTATATCACATTTGCTATACTTTGTTCCAGAAACAAAATTCAGAGCAAATCTAATGCAATAAAAATCTCACTATTAACTGATTAATGTACGATGCACTTTCAAAAGTTTGAATTGTTATTATATTTTCCATGTTGACATTTCGGTTGTTGTGCAGTTATATGTGGCACGAGGACAAGATCTGTAAGAGATACAATGAGTTTATAACATACTATCAAAGCATAAATGCAGGTAAATTTTGAAAAATATTTATCGAATTTGGAGAGACATGTAGAAAGAACTTTAAATAATGGGTCCGTCTGGATAGCTCAGTGGGTTAGCTTTTGATCTTTTGAGCTCAAGGTCGTGGGTTCAAACCTGACCCAGACCGATGGCTTTTAAATGCGCTTAAAAGTGACAGCCCCATCCGTACACCGGTGATTCTTATATGACCCTAGTAATTGATAGCGTTGTTAATAAACAAATAATTTAAAATTTTGAATAGTGGGGACTGAAAAGTATAGAAACGCAGTCAAAATATAAATTTATTATTATTATTATTATTATTATTATCGTTGTTGTTATTAGTAGTACTAGAGGTAGTGGTAGTAGTAAGTAGTCATCGCATTTAGTATAGAAGTTGGTAGTAGCAGTAGTAGATGTATGCGCTTGTACCTGGACTGAGGTTGTTTATCCATTGGAAGTAACATCTTCTTTTTATAATTATGATAATGTGGATGAAAATCTTTGTTTGATCTATTTACATGCCGCATCTAAGATTATAACGATCGCTTTAATTTTGAAACAAAAACAGCTAATAATCAATATTTATGTTCAACGGTCATTGAGTTATTTCATTTTGTTTTTAACATTTCATGTGTACTTTTTAGGCTTTTCGTTGTATGAACATACATTCAGGCTCAATGGGGGAACATAAAGTTAATCTCAATTAAAGAAGAGTTCTCTCTGCAGCTGGGAATCGAATTCAGGGTATCTGGTTAACACGTAAACTGGAAGACCATAGAAGGAATTTTGAATGCATTTCTGATCTCCAAATATCTAGTTTGTCTTCCATTCTTTACTTTAAAATTACCGGTTTATGTACGTATATCTGGAAGGATTCTCTGGAATATTAAAAGCAAATGATTCGTCTCGTAAATCTAAAAACTTGAAGATTGGCACATTCATACAGGAGGGCAGATGTAGTCTTACAAAGCTGTAGTTGCGAATGATTCCACTTTGTCAAATCTTATTAAACCTTACTCAATTCCTAGACGAATCAGTATAATGCGTTCTCTCTTTTCCCTCTGGCTCACTTCCTAAAGTAGCATTGTGGATAAAGCTTCAGAGTTTGATGGCCAAAAATGATTTTAAACTGCTTCTTCTTTCTCTAGAGGTGCATTTTATCTCAATAACTGATATCTTTAACGCCAGTGCTATAAAACGAAGAGTTTTTATGGCTCCATAGTTTTATTGGGATTGCTTTCAGTGCACTCTGGAGTTGGACGAGTCTCTCGGCTTTAATCACATTATAGAAAATCGACTATTGTGATCGATCTCCGGGCGAGGGAAGAAAACCACAATCTGCAGTCTCTCGAGGGCAAACAATTCTTCCCAACAGATTGCTCCTTACCTTCTGCACACAGGTGATAACTGAACGGACCTCTAGAGAATATCACTTCTAGCTTTATTCGCGCGACCTCTCATATCTCTCGGTCTGAAAAGTAAGAGACCTGTATTTTCACATTCTCTTCATTAAAGAAAACTTAAGAGTCAACTCCTGTACATTTTGCAAATTTATTGTTATATTTACTAAACTTAATTTTCATTATTTATACTAAACGCTATTCAATATTTTTGTTTACGCTTGGATATGAATTAATTCAAATTAGTATAAGTTTACGGCCAAATATTTAGGTTGATTGTTAATGAAAAAAGCTGGAACAGTATTTATTTTACATATTCAAAATTCTAAGTGCAGTGCTATCTCATATATACAACCCTCCATTGGTAAATTAAGATTTACCTAGAACAGTTGAAGAACATAATTCCCTAAAAGTTCCTTATATAATAACCAAATATTTTATTTGTTGATAGGCAGCAATAGTTTGAACTTGTCAGCGAAAATCGTTATAATAAACCGTTTAACTCAAATTCTTGATATATAAAACCATGGGTCTGGTTATGATTGACAATTTTACGAACCCCACGTTAATTACGATTTTATATGCTAGAAGCAGAGCAGGAATTCGTGTATTGTCAAATGTAATGACGATCACTTAATAGGTAGCAGCTGGCCTCATTAGTATCGGCGGAAAATACGCTGTCTAACTTATACTAACCACCTGATGCAGTACTTTGCCAAGTCTCGATTAGTATAAAGCAAGCAGTGGACAGCGAGTCGCAAAACACCCAGCATAGCAAGCGGTTGAAGTTATACAGTCCCAACGCGCATGGCACACCGGTAGAGTGGTTTACTGTACTCAACTCAAGTTATGGCTCTTCAAGTGTTATGTTCATCAAAATAAGATGGGACGATTCCTAAAAGTCAATGGCTTACTGAAAACAGTGTTGATTGTCGGTTACATTCAAGCGAAATTTACAGAAAACTGAAACAGTATGAGTATTATGGGAAACAAAAACCCCTATTGTGTTTCCTTAATACATTTGATTCAATATTAATAATTCTGCATCTTTCTTTGGACCTTCTTTCTTCCACTCGTTTCTCATTTGATATTAGACGTTTTAAACAATATAGTTTAACATAGACTCTGTCTTTTTGTTCTTTATCCTTCGATTTCGGCTGATGTTCCTGAAGACACGGTGTACCGCCCAACCATTTCGGTGTCACAACACAGCAACAACTGTGCGGGGAACAGCAATGCTTTTTGGTCTGTTGTGATAGACGCCTTGTTGATATTTTTCGTGCAGCAGAAAGGTTTCATCCATCCTTACTAGTTATCGCCACCATTACTACATATTTCTCTACTGTACAGCTTCGTCACTTTCACTGCTGAATGATACTGTGATATGAAATGAAATGGAATTGTATTTATCGACGCTTTTAACTGCTATGGTTCTCAGCGTACCGTTATATGCTAGGCGTGAAAGATGGCTTAGTTTTGTTCAGAGTCCTTTTTATGGGACTTTAGATTCTTTTACGTGCCGTAAATCTACGACACGGGACCAACGGTTTTACTTCCCTTCTGAAGGAAGTCAGGTTAAGTCTTTTAAGCCCGAAAAAATTCATTGCCCTCCAATATTTTCCGCGACCTTGGGTCCAAGAGGCTAGCATCGGTAACCACGGAGATGGCACTGATACGAGAGAACCGTCCTGATATACTCGAATACATGAAAACAGGATGATAGCACAATCGTTCTGGAAATAAGGACATAATTAGTAAATTAGTATAGTAATATGCAGTAAGACACAAAAACTACAGGTGGGAGTGAAATTCCAACTTGGAATCCCTTTTGTTAGAAACCCTTCGCCCTAACTACTCGTACACATGTTAAAGCTATGGATATTTACGTTAAAGCATATCTAACACATATGGAATTATTAAATTAGTATTCAGGATTATAAACACTATGTTTTAGTACTGTGCAGCTATTAATGAATACAATATGTCAGTTAATCGAAGAAACAACCAAAGGTACACCGAATAAACTTGCCTCTTACTTAGTGTTATACTAGATATGCGACAAAGCTTGTAAATAAAACTAAAAGGGAAGCAAGTAGTCCTACTTAATTGCACTACACACCTTTTGCCATTCTTTCTTGTATTCGAACAAAGTGGACGGCGATTCGGCAACATTCTGTATAGTGAGACGATCCGGTGTTGTTACTTCTTGAGCAAATTTATCCATAATGGTATTAATTAATGACTGGTAAATTTTTTCGGTTGATTTTTTTTTGGGGTAGTGTTTAACGCCCGCTTTAGCTACTTATGGCACCGAAGGCGGTTCTTCGGTTGATCTGGCCCGGTTGATCGGTTGCTTTAGCACAAGTTGGCAGTTTGCTGAACCATTTGTGTGTTGGTTACACGGTGTCTTGTATTCTTGTTTTGAGGGTCCGAATGATCTACACTTTGAGCAAATACTAGTGTTTGTTTTGGTATCCTCGGTTTAGAAGCCCTATTGTGGAGCTGTGTTTTGTGTTTTGGCCAAACGATTCTGCCGAAGCATCAACTGAGGCCATTCCTTATCCTTTGATTAATATTTTAAATTTACCTAATGACCTTTACTTTTATGCTTTAGATTTTTGAGGTTTTTCTCTAAACTTTTTTGAGATATTAACATCATTTGTCTATAACCGTATATTTTTCAAATCATATACTCTGTGTCTTGATACGTCAGAAATAATGGGGCTGGCTGTTGTAGATTACTAAATGACAGTTTTCTATCCTTTCATCTGTGAAATGATTTAATCCTTGAGATGTTACTAGGTTTTATAGTGGATATACTAGCTGTGATTATAGTTCAATTCACAGTTACTTATCTTTGAGATTTCAATTTATTGAGTTCAAATCATTAATTAAAGCTTCTCTCTTGCAGTGACTTTATCTCACACTCCTCTTTGAGTCTTACAAACTTTAATACGGAGAAACTTGGCTGATTTTCACTTTGCATCATGTATCAGGATCAGTTTTAGATTTAGGGTTACGATTGCACTTCGTGACGCAGGTCCTTGGGCCTAACGCTAGGTTGCCCAACCTCTATTCTTATGAGCAAATTGCGCCACAAAGTCGTGTTACACCGCGTCCTTGTATTGTGCATGACGAGGTGGGAAGCATTTCCCCTTTAATCATTTATTCAGTGACGTTTAACTGGGTTCGACTCTCGACACGATGGCAGATTTCAAGCGAACCAGACATATCGTATTCTAGAAGGAATGGGGCGAAGAATATTTGTTGTTAAATGTGAACTTACTTACTCATTTATTTTGGGCTTCCTATGTAATATTAACGACATTTTGAAAAATACCACCATACTGATTATGATAAACATTTTTATCGCGTATATGCAATCAGTAACAGCATTTGAATTTGAATTAATTTTACCTGCAAAGGCGCTCCCCACGATCTTCAAATAGAACTAGCTGCTTTGCAAAATCCAACAGGCATTAAATATTCTCAGAAAAAAAGACTGGGATTTCTTTAAATCTGTTTTCAATGAAACATTTCCCAAATTGCAAAATTTTGCTGGAAAGCATGTATCAATATTTGGTTCTACATATTTTTGTGAATCCTTCGGAAGGGAAGTAAAGCCGTGGGTCCCGTGTCGTAGATTTACGGCACGTAAAAGAACCTCAAGCCTGATAGAGAGACCTCTGAGCAAATCCTGGGTCTTTCACGCCCAGGATAGAATGGATCGCTGAGAACCACAGCAGTTAAAGAGCGTCCATAAATAAAACGCCATTTCATTTTGTGAACAGATGTTCTCGAAAATGAATCATAAAATGCAAAGTATTGTAGGAGGGCAGAATCATTTGGTGAACATTTTAAGACTCTGTTGTTCATCTCTGTCGACAAACATTGATGAACTAATTACAAGAACGCAATGCCAACGAGTCACTAACAAGAATGGCGTTCAAGTAGGTTTTTTTTTGTTTGTTTTTTTTTTCTCTTTTTTTTAAAGTATTTGTACCATCCGATATAAAATTAACGTGCCCACGCCACTGATAGAATGCGACATCATAGATAGGTAATTGCCTGCCGCTATCAAACATATGGGTGGAAGTAAATCTACCTTCCCCTCTCTCGCTGTAGGTTGGGCACCCGTGATCCCAGGGAGGGAAGAATGAGGGACCTGAAGGGCGCAAGCATGGACGGCTTCCCAAGGTTACGAATGGAATGTCTCCCACATGCCCGGACCTATTCACGAGCCCCGAGCCCTCGGTGGCTCCCCGAGGGAGTGCGAGCCTGAAGGCTCCGAGGGCGTATCGATCGAGTTGTACCGACGATAAACCGCTTACAGTTCCAGCTGCAACTCGCCGTCCCCCTGGTCCTTCGACCATGAAATAGATGACAGAGGAAAGGAAGAGGGGCCAGAAATGCTGGCCACGGCAATCAAACCACGACCTGCCGAATGCGAGTCGCACACATTACTGCACGGCACCTCGCTGGTGTTCGTTTCAAAACCACAACAGAAATGTAAATTTTGCACCTCACTAGCTAGTTTCTTTATTATATGTTTACGAACATGCGCAAGATTTCGGATTGCTACTGAATAACCCTTCGGGATAATATAAACTACACAGAAATAAAAGAAAAGCAATCCTCCTTGTTCAGAATATTTGTTTCCCGCGTGCCAACTTCAAACAATAACTGCATCAAATTAGTGCAACCGGATAATTTGTGTTCAGAAAAGGTAATCTTGTAGATGTTTGTCCAATATGGCATATAAAATGTATTTCTCTGGAAAGGAGAGATTAATTTTAACATTGTTGGTGTAACTGAGACTATACTTTAAAGTTACAAAATGTCTGAGAACATGCCTGTAGATCACTAAATACACAATATGAACTTGGCTGGATTTAGCATAGACATAAATAGGTATAATTTCTGAAGAACTAGGAATCCCTATTTTTGCCACCTACATAAGCGTCTACAGAAAAATGGACAATATAAAACATTGCCACATTTAATTTAATAACTTCACTTATGCTGTGTAAAAATACTAATTTCATTCAGCGTGTTATTTTCATCTCAATCCCAAACTGGGCATTTTAATTCACTGTGCAATTATATAAGTTTCGTATATCTCATATTTTGTTTCTTTTTCACTTACTAAAATCTCTTTCTCTACCCTTATACTAATTGTAAGCTTAGCATTTATATTCCAATAACTTTCGGTGTAAAAACCAAAATATTGCTTTAATTTGCGGCTGATATGTAAGGTGTTAGGGGTATGTGCGCAGACTTCAACAGCAACTTCCTGGTGTTAAGCTGAAACACAACAGATACGGGGACTGAAATTTTGAAAAAAAATGACAGTTTACGAATTCTATATTTACAACTATAAATGTACCCATAAATTCGAGGATTCACACGGATGTAAAAAGGTTATATTTTGCCATTTTTAAAGCTCCAGCGAGCGTTTAAATACCTAGGCGCGCAGGCATTTAATTTCCCTTCCCACACGACCACGCCCACTAATCACAGGATGAACAAGTCTTCCTAATTTCTTCAAATATAATCATTTTTGTTTGGTTTTTTTCTAAATGATATGAAGCAAACATACCGCCACTGCTTTGTGCTGCTATCTAGTGCCAATATTCAGAGTTATATACGACGCTTTCAAATAAGGTGATGTAGTGTCATTTTCTGAGCTTTCCTTATTTGCGTTTTCTTTTATGTTTTACATAAGTAAATGCCTTCATTTTGTTTAATTTTATGTCCACAAATGCAAATTAGCACATTTTTAGAGTGGTCATAAAAACAGTTTGATTGTAATGTAAGTGCAGATTATGGCTGCGTCCTGTGCTTTGTTTAAAAACACATAGTTGTACCCACGTTGTGATTATGTTTATGAATAATGTGTGACAAAGGACTCTATAAGTTCTCGGTGGCATAAGCCTAAAAACAGAGGTAGGAAGAACAAAGAAAAAGCTGCAGCAAGATGGGCAAATAAAATAGACGCTGGAAATAATGTAGTAGAAGCGACAATAAACCAAGCTCCTATGCCATCAGAAATTTCTGAGCGTTCCGATGGAATCAGCTGGCAAATCTACTCTAAGTATAAAAGGTAGACGTGAAGAGAAACTTCAGTTGTTTAGCAGCTCTATGGAGGATCCCAAATTTGGTGAGTACATATTTATTTGCACTGATTCACTATGTGAACTGTTTCAAAACCTGAGATGCACTGAGTGTAATGAATGCTCTCTAACAGTGCAACATGGGCTAGCTCACAAATTGTGTGTCAAATGTACAAATGTAGTTTCTGCCCAACACCAGTCCTAGAGTAAACAAAACAAACTCAAAGAGGCCTCCTTTTGATATAAATAGAAAAAGTGTTGAAGCTTTCTTGGGAATGGTTTTAGGTCATAGATGAAGGGAAAGGCTTAGTACAATTATTGGGATGTCAGACATGGACTCCAAGACCTTCACCAAGCACATGAATGCACTAACTGAAGAGAGTAAGCATATAAAACATGAGGTACTTTTGAAGTGAAGAGAAATTGTCAGGAAGGCACTAGACTACCAAACACTAGATGGTAGAGAAGTTATGATGCTAATGCAATTATTTATATTGCAGTTTCCAATGACGGAAGTTCGTACAGAAGAGGTCACACATCCAGCTACAGCATTGGTATAGTAATTAACTAGATTAGTACTGGAATAAGAAGTAATCGCAAAGTATTGTAGTATATGTACCCTTATAGCCACTAAGCTGGGTGTTAGTTCTGCAGAATATGATACGTGGTACAGCGGTCATAAATCTAGCAATGAATGCAACAAGAATTATGATGGCTCAACTGCATCCATGGAAGTTTTTGCAGCTGACATTTTATGGAAGCCATCTGTTTCTGGCTACAAATTCTAATACACTACAGTGCTCTCAGAAGGGGGCTCAAAATATTTAATCATTTAGTAAATAAAGAAATACATGGTGACACTATTCTTAAAAAAGAAGAATGTGTGAACCATGTAGCCAAAAGAATGGGAACAGGTTTGAGACAATTAAAACAAACATGGAAAACAAAGGGAATAAATTTGGGTGGGCATAGCTCAGGAATGCTTACAAAGAGCACAATAACAAAATTGACAAACTATTATAGAAATGATATTGTGCAAAACACTCCTGATGTATCAGGTATGAAGACAGCAATTTATACTACCCTCAGCCACTATATGTCAACTAACATTAATCCACAACATGGCAAATGCCCTCAAGGTTCCAGGTCATGATGCGTCTACAGTAAAAGTATTGCAGAAGGTAAATGTCCACCAAGTCATGGTAGAATAAAAGTTAAGTTACAACAGCATGTGGTCACTAAAACTATGCCCGTGTACCAAAGACTAGCATCTGATGAATTGTTCACTCTATGCATTCGTGGTGCAACTCAGAACCAGATGCACTCATTGATGTGGCGTAAGTGTCCAAGAACAATATTTGTTTCTTTAAACAGAATAGTCTTTGCTGCAGCTAATGCAATTTCAGAATTCAACATGAGTTGCAGTGTTACACAAGAACTGAAATGCAAATTAAAAAAGCAAAACATGTTATGAGAGTGCTCGATCAGCAACTGAAAGGAAGAAAGCTTCTCGCTGTAGGACCAGGTTGTCTAAGATGACTAAGGAGACTTCCAATCAAAGAAAAGAGGGGACAAGTTATGTTCCAGACACTTCTGAGATTACAGGTAGCCTGAAAAAACATTTTAGATACATGTATATAGCAAATTCAATTTTACTCGACTTTAAATTGTTCAATACATAAAATGAACCTGGCGTAGCAGTGTTGGTCCAACTATAGTATAGCATGTTGTGCAAGATATTTAAACAAAACTGATCATTATTTTAAGTGCATGATTATTAGTTTTTGTAAAAAAATATTATGTTCAGAAATTTGGGTAACTTTTATAAAAAAAAAAATGTTCAAACATTTCTAAAATAAAATTGCTAAAATATTTGATTGCGCATATATCACCCTCCTTTATAGCTTAGTTCTGTAATTAGAATAGCAAGGTATAGCAGCAAAAGATAAGTTATTCGGGTTTCTATCATTTTTGTTAACATGAATCGTTTAGCTACAAAGTGATATTAAAGAATTGGATTCCAGCGTGTCTACTGGAATAAAGTCGTTGGGCAAATACAGAAGTGGAAGGCCAGGAATGTTAACAACAATGTTGTTCCTCAATACCTTGCACAGCAACTGGTTCTAACAGTGCTTAAGCTGTTAAATGCATTCAGAACTATGGCAGTCTTTACAAATCAAGAGTATGTAGATATGTCTCTTGCTTATGGCAAAGCTGAATCCTTTAGTTTATACTTTCTTGGGACATTTGAAGAGTAAAGTAGAACATAACGAGGTTGCTATCATTTCCACATACTGCAGCCCTAGAAATTACGCAGATCGCATAAACACTAAGGAAGGTAAGGCAAAATTGGTTAAGGAGATGCGAAGCCTACGTAGATTATAACGGAAAAGATAGTTTGAATATCTACTATAAAATGAACATATCTTATTTGGATTTTGTAGTTATTGACCATTACTAAAGTTCCTGTCTAGGAAGGATGTTTTGATGTAATTATTCCACTATACACCCGAATGAGATATTTGCAAAGTTAACATTTGAATTTTCTTTATCTTTGCTCATCAGACTAAATCTTATGCAACTTTTAGAACAGGTCTCGTGGACATGATCGCATAGCTTGAAACAAAACAACCCCATCCCTCATCAGTGGCTGACAATAAACACACACACACACACACACACACACACACACACACACACACACACGTGACGAACGTGACCGAAACCAAAACAAAACATTCGGCTCATAAGTGCAGCTCTCGTACCAGTCTGTGCCGTTAATATTTCAATAATGTTGAACTATTTCCATTACTTTACAAGATAGATGCAATTATCATTGGTCTTTATTATTCGCCGTATTTGGATCTCCTAGCTTGCGAAATCTCCGCACACATGTCTCTAACCTCCTGTATAATATCTCTTTATAGGTAATATTTATAATGCAGACTCTAAATTAACGCCACCATTGGCCGTTAATAAGCCAAATTAATTCTGAAGTAGTTTATTCTGCAGCGATAAAACTCTTTAAAGTTTCACTTATACACTTTTATATAATGCTGTAATTCATATTATAGGAATTACTTGGTGTATATTTTAAGCAGTGTTTAATTACATACGGCACCCACAGGCAGTGGACACTGGTGATACATAACATTAAATTACATTTGGGAAAGGAATATGCGAAGGAAAAGATCCAGGCCTAAGTTAGAGAATCTATCTGTCATCTTTCAATTGCCGGGACAGGAGTACCTGAAAAAAACTTGGGAGGACGGTCCTGGCAGAATCTGACCTCCGAATGCGAGCCTCACACGGCACTCTCGGTGTTCTATTTAACTATTACTATGACCTCCAAATAAAACTAACTTCATATTTTCGCTTTTATATTGCAGCGGTTGTCCTAAGTTCAATAATAAAACGTTTACCTATTTAATCCATAGGACTAAAGACAAAAATGTGCAGCTATTTCATGAATGTCGCTGTCTATACTTCCTCTAGCACGTATGTGCAATATATTATTAGGTAGGGAAGGTGTTCCATTCCAGCCAGAAATGCGATACCAGATTTTATTAGTATGTTTTGAGGCTCCCTAAGTAAAAAAAAGTTTTTTAGAAAACAGTCGGTGTATCTGTCTGTGGGCAGCATAACTCATGAAGGACAACTCCGTTAAATACCAAACTTAGTATTTAAATTTAAGCATTTTCCAGGGATGCTACATAAAGATTCTCAGAGAAATCCCCTACTCCAAACTACCCTTTACATGAAAAATGTTAATGTTTTTTTTAAAAAAATTACTCAAACAATTTTAATAAAAGTACAATATGTTTAAGATATGTTTATGGTATATGAAATACATGACTTCAATTTTCTGCGAATAGCCTCAAAATACCCCTTCGTTCGGGATGACCTTTGCATATCAGCAACAGATAGATAGATATAACATTCAAAACAGACATGTAGATGTCTTAGAAAACAATTTGTCGTACTTTTCTACATAGGTAACCATTTCCGAAATATTCCTTGTTACTAGTTTCAATTTTAAAATACTGAACTGTTCTCAAACACAAAGCCCTCATCCGTTTCAGTTCTGTTTTATTTGCATAGTGATAACTTATGAATTTGTTTGACTATCGCTTTAGCCAAGTGTATTCCCTTATTTCCCTTCCATATACAACGAAAAGAGAAATAAAGCTATTTCTGCTAATCTTTATGTCGATTAGCATGATGTAGGTAACATAATATTTTGTAAGGCAATTGTTTGCATAACAAGTAGAAAAAGTCATGTGAATGGAAATCATGAGAATTTTATGTTATGTTACAGAATTTCTCTCTCTCTCTCTCTCTCTCTCTCTCTCTCTCTCTCTCTCTCGCTCTCTCTCTCTCGCTCTCTCTCTCTATATCAGATATTGTTTTCGTTCAGCATTTACATACACTGCCTTGAGTTTCTGTGAAACATGTTGAAGATTTAGTCCTGTTTAATTGTGTAGGTATTATCTTATTTTTCGGACGACTACTTTTGCACGACAGCACTGCATCTTGCAATCTGGAGCAATGAAACAAAGCATATGCCTTGTTATACTTTACTTTTGCACGAATAGGTTCTGTCAGCTTTTCCCATTTTTCTTAGATGGCTCTGCTTGTTAACTTCCGTTTCCAATGACTGAATTTCATGCCTTGCTCTTAGAACACAATGCGAGAGCAATAAATTACCAGAAACTTATGTTTGCTGCTGCACTTCCAGTAAGCTCTTCTTTTTTATTTGTTGTAGTTTAAGGAAAACGTGTTAGATTGGTTTTATTTTCATGGTTTGCAACACTTTGTTTCCAGCTGAAAGTACCTCCTGACCCTAAGCTTTTACATCTCGTACCACATGCATATTCCAGGTACCGTATTTATCCGAATATAAGAAGATCACAAATGCACGACGGCCTCTATTTTCGAGGAATTACTTTGTACTTTCTCTATAAGTACTATGTACAAAGTGTATAGAGAAGGTATTGCACTCCACCCAAAAATTCGATACCAAAATTTCACCGGAAATATAGGTTTTAAGGTCCCCTAAATAAAAAAAAACATTTTCAGAAAAAGATTCGTGTGTGTATGTGTCAGTGTGTCTGTGAACACAATAACTCAAAAACAAAAAGTCGGTAAAATACCAAAGTTGGTTTTTAAGTTTAGTATCTTCCAGGGATGCGATACGAAAATTTTTAGAATAAAGCCCTCACTCCCAACCACCGTTTACAAGGAACTTTTCCGAAAATTTTGATTTCCCCAAAAATGGCTGTAACGATTTTGATTAAAATATCATATATTAAGGATATTTACCTGACCAATAAAATGTATATTTTGAATTTTCTGGGAATATCCTCTGAAGACTACTTTATTCTGGATGAATTTTAGGAATTTTCCATAACTGCTAAACCGTAAGAGATGGAAAAAAACTTACCACACAAAAAATTTAGAGCACGTTAAAACACACAATTTATGTTATATACATTTTTTTTCGTCGAGATGATCCTTTTGAGATATTCCTTGTTTTTGGTTTCTGCTTTGAAAAACTTATACATTTCTGATACAGGAATTTGTCAACTCCTGTCCATACAAACAAAGGAATTTCAGTCACACAGCAATCAGCTTTTAACTATCACTTTAACCTACTCTCTTATTTTGCTTCTACTTACAAGGAAGCAAGTAATAAGACTACTTCTGTTATTTTTTTCTCGATTAGCATGAAGTAAATAGAAACATACGCTTTTTAAAAATAATTAATTGCAGAAAGGTAGAGAAACTCATGTGAATGGTACACATCAGATTTTGGAATTTAGCACATCAGGCATATAAACAGAGGACAGGATTTTTAAATTAAATATAAGCTTCTGCTCTATATTTTGAGCGAACTAACGCACACTTAAGCTGAGTTTTATTTACATTACTTAAACATGTGCGGAAATTCACGCGGTGGGTAGTAGTGAGCGAAAGAACAGAACGGAAATTATACAAAGGTGTGTGTGCGATCAGAGATAATACATCGTTGTAAGAAGTTTTACCTTAGTTAATTATTAAATTCCAGTGCAAATACACGTTTTGAGCGTGAGAAAGAAGGATACGGAAATATGGTGTATGCGGTGCGACAGTAACAGGAGCGCAGCAGTAACGTCCAGGATGAGTACGAAACGCATCATTGCATTTTTCAATTTGCGCATTGTGTGGTAGAAAGAGAGAGAGAGAGAGACGGAGAACGGAAATTTAACCGTAAGTCTACGCTGGGCGGCGGCAGCCTAGCTGTAACAACTATGATGAATGCGATTTTCCATTATTTTTTTTTTGAGTAGTGTTTAACGCCCACTTTAACTACTCATGGCACCGCAGGCGGTGACACTGATGATACATGAATGATGATGGAGCACCGGTGGAATGCGATGGCGGGGGAAACCAGAGTACCCGGGGAAAACCCGCCCCAGCGCCGCTTTGTCCACCACAAATATCATGCGGTCTCTTGGGATCGAACCCTGGCCGTCAAGGTAAGAGACGAGTGGTCTAACCACTCGGCCACGGCGCGGCCTGTTTTCCATTAAGATAATGTACTTAATATAGTGTAACGTTATACAAATTGTTAGCTAATTGGAATTGCCGCATAAATTCAGTTATGGCTTGCAGAGGGGTGAACCAAAATATACAGTATATGTGCGACGGGAGAAGTGAAACGCGCAGCTTGACCATTGGTTCCAAATACAACATTATGTACAACCACCGATGCGAAAAGAACTCTTCTATTTTTATTTTTAGTCTGGGAGAGAAACATTTTTTCCTAATGAGAATGGTCTAAGTTTTCGGCGCTAAACGAACTGCACAGAATCTGTTGCATACGCCAGACCTTGACGATAATGTTTAACATTTCCCCAGGGTTCGCCGCTGCCGTAGCGAACTTTGAAACTTACTTTTCCGACATGCTATTTGGAAAACATATATTGCGAATGCAATAATATTTTGGAAAACCAAGATCGTCTTTTATTTGAATAAACACGATATATCGCTTCCAGTAGGAGGTACTTTGGAGCAAGACATCATTTCATCACAAAGAAAATTATTTCAGAGCTTTACTTTTTCTAGCTCACGTTATGAATAGTAAGTGGAGAAGATATACCATCCAAAACTATGTTATCCAGATTTTACCGGAAATACATATTTTGAGATTCCTGAATAAAAAAAAAATAAATTTAGAAAACACTCTATGTGATCTGTGTGTGAACTGCATAACTAAAACAGAAAGTAGATTAAATACCAAACTGGACATTGAAATTCACGATGTTCTTGATACACACCAAGATTTTTAAATAAAATACCCTACCAAAAATATCCTTTACAGGGAGATTTTTCGAGGTTTAATATTCTCAAAAATGGTTTTAATAGTAATTCTACTAAAGTATTAAAGATGTTTTGCACCACAAATAAAACGTATATCTTTGATTTTCTGGAAATAGCCTCTGAAGCCCTCATCATTCTGAGTGTCTTTATATAACTGACAAATCATAAAAGGTGGATAAAATGTTAATACAGAAGAATGGTTGATCTCGTTAAAACAACTAAATATATACTTGGAGTTATGCATTTCCAAGTTATTATTTATTGTTGGTTTAAATTGTCTAATAGTTTTAGTTTTATCAAAGTCACCCTTCGTTTTTCTCTTTTTATTTTTCTACCAAGTACAATAAAAACCACTGTTTGTGAAAATTACAACACCAAGGAGAAAACGTATGAATGTAATGAATTTTATACCACAGATTAGGTACATGACAATAGAACAAATTATTGTTTTTCAAATGTGTACATGATCATAAGCCTGGTATTCAGAAGTTGGTGTACTCTCTACGCGGTGCTATAAGTAGAGCTACCGTATAGCTTATGAATATGTGCCTGGGGGGTCTCCTTTCAAGCAGCTCGTATGCTAGTCCATAAAGCCGTGACATGGTTATTGGACGAACAAGCTGCACCAGCCATATCCCAGACATGCTGGATGATCTCGAAGGAGGCAATGATACCTAAATATCGCTCTTCGAGAAGGCTTGTACATTCCTCGCAATATCTGGCCGAGCAGTGTCCTGGCAAAACGTGGTATGAGTAGGAGGAGTATCTCGCGCTCTACAGTCTCCCTCAGATACCATTCAAAATGCTGTAAATTCGCAACAGGTGAGAAGATTGTTTTTTCCAAAATGTGGTGTTCCAAACCATCACAATCACCTAGATACCAGCTTTCACCGTTTGGATTACGCAGAAAATTGTGATGCCAGCGCACCTTTGTAGGTCAAAGGAAGCTATCAGTCGTAGTTTCACGTTTTCCGTGAAATTAGCCCCGCTCTCTCTCTCCCTCTCTCACTCTCCCACTGTTCTATTAGTTTTTGTTTCTGAATTGCAAGACGAGTAATAGCATATATGAAACCAGTCCATCCGCAGCAGACGGTGACGAATATTCGATGCAGACAAGTTCACACCTGTTGCAGTGTTCCAGGGTCGAGCCAACACTATATGAAGCTGTACGGTCTGTTATGGTCCTGAGGACAATATAGCTATCAATACCTGCTGTGATCTTAGTGATCCAGTACGCGATCTTCGCTGTGAATAATCTTCTTCTATCCACTGCTTCCATACTTGCATCACTGTCAAAGAAGCATGTCCTGTACGAGTCAAAATGTCACATGACACACCCGCTTCCCGGAGACAGGTCATTCTACTCAGTTCAAACTCACTCAGATGTGAGTGGCTCCCTTTGACGTCGACGAGGCATTTGGCACTCGGTTTGACGCTGCTTTGTTTGTCACCTCTGCACTATCCACACCTGGGACAACATTGGCCGTGTCGGACAAACCACTACAGAGTCCTGCACGACCTACGTGTACTCCAGCTCTCTAAAATGATTTATTGCTTGTATATTATTCCACACATACATCCACTTTGAATACATTCGAGGAATTCTTCCGTGGTGTTTGCAACTTTCACAAACAGTAGTGTACATTAGCAGGTAGAGGATGTAATTCACCACTGCATTCCACCAGAGTATTATAATACCTAGATTTTACCAGAAATGCATGTTTTGAAGACCTCTGAATTTAATAAAAAGCCTTCTTAAACAAAAACTTTCTGTGTGGCTAAACAGCATTACTCAAAACTGAAAAGTGCGTTAAATACTAAACTGGGTTTATGTTTAATATCTTCCAAAAATACCATACGAAGATTTTCAGCAAAATTCCTTGAACTCGAACTATCCCTTACAAGGGGCGTCTTTAGAAGCAGGGTCTGTGAATAGCAAAGCTAAAAGACGAAAAGTCTGTTAAATATACCTAACACTTAAGTTTACTAAGTTCCAAAATTCCCTGCAAACTACATCAGTCTGTATGTAGACAATATGGATGCACTCCAAATGAGCACCAAGTAAATCGCGAATCATCTGCAACATGCAATACGACTACAATTGAGGACAAGTTATCATAACTACTGAATCAAGTGTAGGAAATGAAATGGCAGGATGCAAGTATTGTGGTATGACCGTTTCCAGTTACCTATTTCCTGTTTCACTCCCCTTACAGCTCTGCTCCGAGTTTTGTGGTTGCGAATGCGTGTATACTCATTCTCAGACGATTTTTCGAGAGTTTATATTTTCTAAAAAAAAAAAAAAAAAAAAAATCTCACACAAGATTTATTAAATATTTTTATATCAGAAATAAAATGTATTGGATTTTCTTGGAATAAAAAGCTTGTTAATTCTGTAGATTTTTACATAACCGGTAAACCTTGAAGTTGCCAAAATGTTACTGCACTAAAAACAATTTAGGTCTAATACGGTTTATGCTGGAATTACACATTTCAAGATATTCCTGATTATTGGCCAAAACTTTTTATTACTTAAACTTTTCTCAAATGTGAAGTAATCATTTTTTCCTGACCATGCAAAGAGAGCAGAATATCAGACTTATCAGTTAGCGGCCTGCTTTTTAAGATTTGATTTGCGCCTTAGCCTAGTGTATTTTCCCTTATTTCTTTTGCAATTACAAGAAAGTAAGTAGCAGCACTATTTCTATTAAAGTCTTGTTGATTAGCGTAGCGAATTACCTCTATACTGTTCTCAGCAACTTTAGACTGGCTTAAACCACTACACGGATTCAGTTTCTGATAACGCACAATTTTACTACTGTGGTTGGTTACACTTTCACTACGGACAGTAAGGTACAACATAAGTTACTTAAGCCAGAACAATTTGAGAGACGAACGCCGATCCCCCGAGTGCAACATGGCTTCAAATATTCGGAACGGATACATAGTATATCGGAACACAGTTGCCCACACTAATCTAGACATAACTGTTCATTTAAGGCCAGCAACCGACAAAATCCTAAACTTATTATCTAACTCCAGAATCTAAATGTTTGTTCCCTTTAGAAATCCAAAATCAGATCAACTCGAGCAACCGGCATCACATTACATACCTTGTTTGAGCTTCGTTATTGCAAGGTAATTAAACCGAAACATTGTTACAATCTAAGACCTAATCATATGCAACTACTTGAACTTAAATAATAATTAACTACCCTTCTTACACAGCGTTAAATACTTGCTTTATCGTATAACGTGCACACTACTTCCTGAAGCGTTTAGGACTATAAGCTTTATAAAACCTTTAACTCTTAATAGAGGATACCTGCCAACACAAGGCTTTAGACGGAAAATATGTTAGAGCCAGAACGAAATATCACGCGCGCTATGCTATGTCACCGTTTACTCGAAAACAGTGAAATATATATATATTACTGAAAATTTCTTCATTAATTGAAATTTTACTCAATATTTTGTAATAAGTTTTCTGAATGTTGATAAAATGCGCAATTAGGTTGTGATTAATATTATACTCTTATTAAACTTGATATGACATTATAAAACACGATTTAAACCTCATCTATATAATCAAAAACTTTGTATCCTATTTTTAAGAATTCATACGCCACAATATTTGTTAAATAAGGAGAATTCACCCATATCGCAATCTGGTTCCTCATACTCAAATACACGTAGTAAATTGTAAAATTGATGAATACATCTCTCCACTCTATTAGAGCTAAACCTTTTATCATTATATTTTGAGCTATTGACAAATGTGAAAACCGCTCCTTTAGACCGCAAAGCTTGGTTGGGCATTTTGTTACATTACTTGATATTAGGAAATTAGCCACAATATATAATCTCAGTTAAAAGGACACTCTTTTCCTAAAACTAAACAATTAACTGTAAAACTATCTTCATTAAAATGATAATGTAATACCGATATAGTCAGTTATTATTGGTCACTTCCCCAAGCTCAAACACACGACTGCCTAAAAAGGAATCCCACTTTGACACATAACCACTGTATACAAGAACTCAAACGTAACACTCTAAAAGACTTCGCCTGCGCGCGTATTCAGCCCCGGAAAAACCTCCAGCGGACGTCTCGAAGAGACAGACCCTCACTAAGAACTAGCCCGTGCAGCCGGCCATTGCCAGATCTTCCCTTCCACTTCGAGCCCCATCACAGCTACATATCAGCTGACATGAGATCACGCGTAGTGATATTAAGATTGAAGACCGTGCTCTAGCCTTTAAAGCTAAATAACGCCACGTATTGTCACAGATCCGCTCCCAAAACCAATGACTATCCAGTTTTGTTTGAGGAGCAACAATACGGACTCGAGCGTCTGGATAATGGAGGGGGGGGGGGTCAAAATAGCAGATCCAAACAAGTTTTAAACTGGTTTCACCTCATCCTGTTTGCAGAGAACCTTCCACTCTTACATAAAACACTGTCCGTTAGAATTGCTGTCCAGATCCAAATGCAGTAGGCTTATTTTCATTTCAACTTGGCATTCGCCTCTTAGTCGAACATTAGAAGGGTCTAATACATTTAAGGGATTATATAAGAGTAACATTGTAGCTATATTATATTTCTTTTATTATATGACTTGAGCATATTACTTGCTCCTATGATGGACAGCCTATTACCACTCCACACTTACTGCACCACCAGTATGAGAAATGTTTCCATCCATGAAGCCCAAACTTATTCCAAATACGCAGAAAGAAAACGTCGCATGAGAGAGGAGGCCAACCGATGAAACCCAACCAATAATCCACGGCGACCCTTGAGATTCTTACAGAACGTCCTCCAATAATAAGGAACAGAATAAATGAAGGAAACCTAGAAGCGAAGGCGGGCAAAGCAGTAACCTAGGAGTATCCATTACCCTAAACCAGTTACAAATGCAAAGTAAACTCTTACATTATTTTATTTAAACTCAGTGTCTACTGAATACAAAGTCTTTAGTGTCATAAATATCAACATGAGAATAAGATTTACACATAAATCTTCTGAAAATCACATCTAACTAAGGTGGCAGCCCGTTCTCTGGTCACAGTATGGCCATTACTATCTTACATAATATACTGTGATTAAACAACTAAAACCTAACAACAAACGATAATCAGCCAAATCGCTTACGTCCACCTTACAACATAATACAAAATGACTACATTAGCTTGCACCGCCAGCAAAAGAGGTTCTGACCCATGAGTTTTAATTGGGGGACGTGAGCTTTGCGCTGTGTACCCGAGTCGTCATGTTGGAGTGGAAAAATTCACAACATAGCATAAGGCCCCGAAAAAGTAGAGTCAGTTTGGCAGCAAAGGCATTAACGCATGAACTCACCGGGAAGCTCCAACTCATGCCTTTCATGCACCTTAAAGTGTGGTGAATTAGCTCCATTATCGAATTGGACCTTCCTTCTCTTCCAAGCCCGTTTTAGATTTTTTAGGCAACTTTCCGTTGCTGGGAGATTCCTTCCCCTCCTCCTTGGCATAAAATCAACCTATGACCACAGATTAGACCGACTAAAATTTGGGGTGTACTTAAACACCAACTTAAACGGTATGTCCTTTTGGGTCTCATGCTGCACCAAATTATATGTGTATTGGAGTTTTGGTAATTTTATATATCATCGTGTATGTTCTTCGGAGTGAAACACTACCAACGCCTATTTCAGATTCTATTCACTCGTTCAGCTTGCAAGGAATTAGGATAATGATGGGTAGTAGGGATGTTTTTCACTCTCCAGTTAAAAACAAATCTCTTAAAGACCGAGGCAATAAACTGCGTTCCGCTATCTGGGACTATAATATGCGGTGGACCAAATTACATAAAACTTCCCGTCAACACCTTCATCACCGTGTCAGCAGTGGCTCTAGCTACTAGCAAAGGTCACACACACTAGAAAATGCATCGATATTTATGCCAGTGTAAGTACTGATAGCGGTATTTTTTGTAGTCTTTATCACCCGCTTTTACTGCTATGGCACCGTAGGGGGTGACACTAATGATACGTGATTGATAATGGAGCACCGGTGGAATGTAAGGGCGAGAGATACCGAAGAACCCGGAGAAAACTCGCCCCTGCGCCGCTTTGTCCACCACAAATCTCACATGTGGTCGCTTGGGATTGAATCCGGGCCATATAGGTGAGAGGCGAGTAGTCTGACCACTCGGCTACGGCGCGGCCCTTGATAGCGGTAGACCTGAAGAAAGGCCCCAAAAGGCGACAAACAACTTTTCCATTGGGCGTAAAGAAACGCCAGCGTGCCCCAGAACGTACGCCGTGCAATGGCACACAGCGAACAGGCTTTTACCCGTACGGCGATGTCTGGATCCACACGAGCCGACTGTGAATGAAACATCAGCCACCACGTTTTGGGTACTTCCGATCTGAACGGGAGTAAACTTGAAACTTGATATCCGCATTCCCCAGCGTGTCAAGCGCCCGTCTTACGTGTCCATGCAACCTGCTCTACATATAGCCTGAATATCTCCAGTGCGAACAGTACCTGTAAAGTCTCCAGCTGAGTATTTCTTCCTCTCGTCTGCGTGACACATCATAAATCTTCAGGAAACGTTTGAAATAACTCCAAACTATATGTGTAAACATCAGTTTGAACCACAAAATACTTGAAAAACTGGGAACAGAAATCACCAAAGGTTGCGCAATGGCCTTCTTAAGCTGAAGAAACGCCCCCTATTATTTATCATTCAAGCAAAACAAAAAGCGTTTTCGCCGGAGTTTATACAAGGGTTCCGCATGCTGCAAATAGTCAGGAATAAATTTGGGAAAGAAATGCTACCATTCTCAAAAATCTTGAGTGTGCCTTCCTATCTTTCGACGGTGACAGTTTCTGCAAGGCCATATTGCGCCCCAAGTCAATAGTTACCCCGGACGAGGAGACCAAACTACCCATAAATCTTAATGTTTGCGTAACAAAGAACAACACCATAGAACGTTTTACCGTCTCCTAGGCCGTTTAAAGACGCATACGCACACTCGCAGAGGCGGCATATTTGACTAAAAATCTGGCGAATAAACCACAAGATCGTCCAAATAGTGAATTTTTACTTAATATCGAACGAAATAAATGAGATGAAATCTGCGCTCCCGTGGCAATTCCAAACGAGAACCTGCTAAAGCGCCAAGGAGTGGTGAAGGTCATAAGTTGCTGAGACGCTTCAGTCAGGAAACTCAAATAATATGCATTTTTCACGTCTAAGGTGGTGTAAACCTTAAGCGCTCGCTAAATATGCAGCCGCGATATGTAGGTGTGGCATACTAGCGGGTTCGATTTATTTAGTTTACGACAATCCACTATAGACCGAAAATCGCCGCTGGGTGTAGGCACTAAACACATGGGACTACTATAAGAAGATTTGGAAAGTTTAATAACTCCCTTTGCCAGTTTATCCTTGATCTACTGCTTCAAATGGCTATTTTAGGTTGTGTTGGGCGATATTGGTATAAATTTACAGGAACTTTATCCAATATTATATTTCACACTGGATCAAATTGGTAACATCCTATCGTCAGTAAGAAGGGAGGTAAATTGGCCGAAGAAATCTCAATTGTGTCCCTTCTATCTAGTGTCAAATAATCTAAAGTCGGTTTCAATAAAAACCAACAAGGCGGACCTAGAACAATAAGCACTCCTGCTTACGGGAATCATTAGAGAAACGTACACACCAAGTAATTCGCCCGCTCATTCTACAAACTCTCCCTTCCACTGGCATGCAAGAAACCATTGAGGGCTAACTTCAAACTGCTTGTTCACCAAATACGCCCGAGTTGGGGAGTCGGGTGACCTGGACTGCTGGTCGGGAGATAGCCGATGAAGCTCGCACCTTGCCTTTCGTCGGCAAAAATGCAAAGGCGCGAGACATCTTAGCTCTCTAGGTACAACTTCTCTAACACCTTGTGACTTGTTCTCCTCCTGACACGAAGAACAGCTCTATGAAATTTAATTATTAATAAACAGCATGAAGAATTTAAGCTTTTAATTGGAAAGAATAAATCAATAAAGGATCTACATTTATTTGCATTTCTAATATATCTATTATTTTATACAGCCTTTTGACGATAGCACACTCTCCTGTGAGCCCGTTCTACCTGCTCATTTATCTGACCCTCCCTTTCGGAGCCATCTTCGATCACAGTCCTAATACTCCTTCACGATCTTTCGGGTGGCTCACTCTCAATAATATGGAGTACCGTCATATCTAATTCACTTAACTAATTGGGCCATGCGAGTAACAAGTTAGACAGTAACAATATTAGCACAAACATTAGCCACATCTGCCATAACCAAAATAACCAGAGCGTACAGTCGGAACCTCTTCACATATTCAGATAGGTTTCCTCCTCCGCCTATTGCGCTAAATGAAAATCTCGATATAATCTAGTGCGCTCCCTCATTTGTGCAAAATATGCCGTCCTCATGGAAATGTCTAATAGGATCCCTTTCCATTTTGCCTCCCAAATATTTTCAGGGCAGGCTCTGCTCGCTTGGTGCTCACCAGATCGAATAGCACCTTGGCCAAAATCGCATATATGGTGGTCATGTCCGCTGTCTTAACCCAAAAGAACAAGAAGAAAATCAAGGAAGAACGGTCGCGAATTTCAAACATCGGCGGGCTTTGGGTCTCTTCATCTAGCGAGGCAGAGCTCAGCCACTCCTCTGGCGGACATCCTACTCCCGCTGTGGAGAACTATTAACACATTCAGTTACGCCAGCAGCTGTTTTCTTAGGTCTCTCTATTCTCTAGCTCGCTGACGACTGCGAAGTTCTTCATTTTATATTTATTCCTGAAGATGCCTTTATTTGACGCCTTCGAGGCAAGTCAGCACATTCTAAATACTCTCTAATATTATAATATTCCTGTAAGGCAGACTGGCACACCTTAAGATGGCCCCGCAACAATTCATTTTCGCCCAATATTATTTCTCACCCTGCACATTGTCCCCCTTATCTTTGAACATCCATAGAAGGGGAAAACACCACACTCCGAACGACGACCACAAATCTTAATTCAAATTTCCTCAGAACTTCTAGATTTGACTGTCATCCATATTACCTATTTTGAACATCATTAATGGATTAAGTATGGCGCTTCACCCATCTGGCTATGAAAAACCTCGCAAATTGACCAAAGCCACTCTAATTATGAATGGAACCGCTCTCTATTATTGAAGCGTTCATGTAAACTATTCTGAGTAACATACTTAAAAAGGCGCTACCTAAAACATAATAAGTGGCATAGGAAGGCTGACATTAACCTATTACAAAAATTCAATTTCCTACTATCAAGCACTTTCATTGTTGTAGTTAGATCTTTTATTATATTCCTTACGTACATCGAAGTATGGCTTTTTGCGCTAAACAAATTACTTAAGCAAAAGCAATAATGTGATATGCCAACGCCGATCGGCTTCAAATATTCGGAACGGGTACGTGGTATATGGGAACGCAGCTGTCCAAACTAATCAGTCACAGCTATGCACTTAAGGTTAAGAAACGGCCAAAGGGTAAACTTATAAGCTAATTCCAGAAGCTCAATGGTTATTCCCTATTTAAAGCACATCAACACGCGCAACCCGCATCACACCACATACCTCGTTTCAATTTCCTTAGCGTAATGTAATTAAGATATATGTTGTGTTACAATCTAAGACGTAATGGTTTGCTCTGCTTAAACTTAAATAATTAATCACCCTTCTTATACAGCGCTAACTACTTGCTTTATCATGAACCTTCCTGACGTGTTGACACCATGTGCACAAAGAGAGAGCCCAAGGCGCGCGCTGCTCTGCGCTTGCTGGTAGTCCTAGCTCTCCAACACAGTATAATCACAAACCTCAATACCACCTGTTTACAGATGAGCTCTTTTAGTGTGATTCTCTCATTTTAAATATCCATATATGTCATTAGCATAAAACTACGGTAGCCTAAACAATGGATTTAACGATATATTTGCATTTTTGTACATAAAACTTCGCGTGCGAAATTATCTCCAAATTCCATCTGATGAGCTCCACTTGCATAACCATCTCTACCTATTCAGCAACACAGTTTTCCTATAAAAGGTTATTCTTCTCTCTACGTCATGTTAATCGATATAAATATTTACAACAATAGCCGTATTACTTTTTTTCTTGTAAGAAAAAGTGAAATATGAGAAAACACTAGTCTAAAGGTGTTAGACAAATCTTTTAAAAACTGGTAGCTATTTAATATTCGGCTCTGTTTTCACGGCCAGCAACAAAAAATAGCAAAATGAATTACGATTTCTCATTTGACAAAAGTTTTAAGTATTCTAACATTAACAGCGTATATATCTGTAGTGGCTTAACTCCAAATAATAATAATAACAATACTACTAATAACATAAACTGTGTGCTTCAAAGAGATATTTATTTTTGTGTGTGGTAAGATTTTGTCCATCTCTTATGCCTATGCAAAGGTTATTCAGAATAAAGAGGACTTCATAACATATACATTTTATATCATGTGAATATCTTCAGTATAATATGTGATTTTAATCAAATCCATCAGAGCCATTTTTGGGAAAATTTCGAAAAAATACCATGTGAAGGTTAGTTTTGGGAGAGGGCATTTTCCTGATTTATTTTTATTTTTGTTTTATATTTATTATGGTCATGTTGGTAGCTTTGACTTCAGAAATATGTGCTGGTGTTTTGCTAACCGTACTGTAGGGTTTTGAACTTCCTTTTTCAATTTTTCTTTATTATACACATGCACATTTACATCTACATCATACTTTCAGATTTTTTGGTGGACAGGGAATCTTTTTGTTAAAGAAAAATGTTCCGTCCCGGCCAGGAATGGAACCTGGGACTGTGGTATTTAAGTATGTTCCATGATTTTCAAGAAGATTCCACCACCCTAAACTACCCTTTACATAGAATATTTTTTGTAAATATTGTTTTTCTCAAAGATGGCTCTAAAGAGTTTGATTAAAATACCACATAGTAAAGATGTTTATATTACAAATACAAGTTTTATCTTGAATATTTTAGGAATAGCTTCTGAAGTCCTGATCATTTTGGAGAACTTTTGCTGAATTTTGCCTAACTGGCAAACCTTAAGAGATAGGCAAAGGCGTGCGGGGCAAAAACGTAAGAGGAGTTAATGTACACAATTTATGTCATATGCATTTTTGTTACATAGCTGACCGTAAATATTTCTTGTCCTTGGTTCCATTCAAACTATGTAACTTTTCTTAAACGGGGCCAACTTTCGTGTCCTCTCTCTTTTGTTTAACCGGCAATGCAAAGCGAGACCAAATTCAGTTGCTCCCATAGCAACAAGCTCTTTTAAAGGGTTTGAATATTGCTTTAGTGCAGTATATCCTCTAATTCCATTCTAGGAATCTAGTACTTAGACATTTTCTGCTAATGCTGATCTCCATTAGCATGACGTAGATAAAAGAATCCCCTTTGGAAGAATATTTTGTTTGCAGAACGGATAAAGGCGGTTTTGAATGCAGCACATTGACTATTTTAAAACAACGTCGTAAAATTAGAAAGGCATATGACAGGACAGAGGAAAAGTCAAAGTTTTTAAATGTAGGCTTAGAATGTCCTTAGAGTGACATAAAGCTATTCTAAAATGTTTATAAATATTGTGGTGTGTGGCACTCCATGTTTTTCTCTATTCATTCTTGTGTAATTTATTTTTTGAAACAATTAGTCTTCTATTTACTCCATGTTAACTGTGATATATTACACATGATATTCTTGCATATCATTTTTCGGTAAGCGCAATGAGATTAAATGAATGCACTAAGATTTAATCGATATTATAGTAATCTAGTGTGTTTATGCTTTGAAATTCCATTAGCTTTGCATGACCGCAAACAAAAACATATCAGGTTTATTACATTCCCAAACTTGCCTCTATCCATTCTTCAACATACATTATCCTATATTTCAAGATAATCGATATAAACTTACTAGTAAATAGGTAGTAAAATTATGATATTTCGACATAATTTTATTACCTATTTGCTATTAAGTGCAATGAAATATAGTAGTCGACTTCATTAGAGTTAGGTTAAGGCATTCACCTCAAGTTAGTTTTTATTCACAGTAGTCTTTTAACTTATTTTTATTGAAGTTATGAAAGGAGGGTTAACAAACCTCTTCTGCACTTCAAGGTTTAGGCAATTATCTGTTCCTACTTCACCTTATTAGCTTTTCTCGGCCGTCCTATATATCCCTAGTTTGGAATTGAGCATATCTTAAGCTACATATCTTATAATAATATATTATTAAATATAATGATATTATAATAATTATTATTGTTATAAACTGCCCTTGAAAACTTATTGGCATATGTGACGTATTTTAGATACTCAATCATAATCAGCTAAGTCAAACAATGGGTCTTCTTCATGGGCACCAGTACCTTCACCTGACACAGATGAAAGACTTGTGTAATGTTCATTAAATTTGAAGGCACATAATTTAGCAATTCAAGTAAGCTTTTGCATTTTGGCTTTTGAATTCCATACTAGGTCGTAGGAACACATGATACAAGAAATAAAGCTATTTATATATACTATCAATTCATCTTCAGAATTATTACAATTTACTCCAACCAAGAGAGAGCACCACTAACAATCATAACTTTTGGTTTTGATGGTTAGAAAGTTTTTACACACATGCCTTTAGTTGAGTATGTTCAAACTGTTAGTTGCAATTATTTCATAACCATTAAGAGTAATATGCACTCCAAGGAGAGACAAGCCTGGTGGCTAATTTGTATACCAAGACAAGACCTAGGAATTTTCAGAAATCTTGGCTCCTTATTCTCAATAAGTTTTATTTCAAAGCGTCCTGAAGGTTATACAGGTAGCAAAATCAATTACTGCTGAGGCGATGAAGCCCTTATCTATATAAACAAACTGTGTTCTACATTCAAAATAAGCTTTTAGCTCTGCACTTCATACGCTGAAAGGCAGAAACCTTTTCATACACACTATTTACATTTTGACTTTATAGAGCACGTGAGGTATACTTTTAGTGTAATCTCTATATCTAATTCTTCAATGCAGTATTATCCCCATCTCCGTTAAACAGGGCATATTGCGATATGTTATATGCTAGTGTAACAGCAAAGAACGGAGGGAGTAGTGAAATTCATTTGTTGGTACGGCGAAAAATAACTTATATTTGGGTTAAATATGATTAAATTAATCGACACAGAAAGATAGTTTCACACTCGTTATAATGTATTAATTATATTTCCTAATCAAGATTTAAGTACACACACAGATATTTGAGCGTTACTATGTCACTTATGTATTTGACATTCCATTCAAGAGAATGAGAGTAAGCAGCCCTTTCCGATTTACTTGAAATAGTGTGGAGGATGTGAATATTATTTCATGACACCAATTATTTAATAAGGCGTTAAATTCTCTCTTTCTAGATGCCTTGATTCGAAAAATAAAATCTGATATAGTTTTCGAGATTCTGGTTTGCATATGCGCAAACTGCTTTTGGTCGGATCTTTGGAACGGCAAGCCAACTGAGGCTGTTAACATGTCCGCTTCAGTTGCAGTGATAATTCACTCAGAGCTCCGCAAGAGCAAATTTGTTCTGCTCTGCTAGTGACTCACAGCAGCAGAACTTTCACTGAGTTGCACTGCGAGTGGGAACTGAGGCCCTTACCAAATGGAGGTTGCTATCAGTGCCTTATACTGCGAATGGTTTCATGGAAGAAGGTCAGAATCATATCTGTATTTTGATATGTTTCTATTTCAGAGCAGCTGAGTTAACCACATGAAGTATTTGAAAATATAAAAAGAAAGTAACAATTCATGATAATACAAGAGTATAGTTATCCAATTTTAAAATAAATATAAGGCAGTGCACGGAGAGGAACAATGTTCATAACCGTTTGGCTTTATTGTTTTTTCACACAAGCTGTGCGTAGGACAGATTGAAAAATTCAATGCCATAGTTGTTCCGGCTAGAGGCCGGGAGATCCGTGGCTCAAATCCCGGCTATAGCATTGACTTTTTTAGTCTGGTTCTACCTATCCAAATCTTCATAGCCTTTGATGCATCTTAAAAATATTTCACCAAAAATTTGCAGTGAACATTTGGCAGCATAGTGCCACCGAGCATGGAGCGCGCTATCTCAGATCATATGCCAGATGAATGAAGTGAAGAATATCAGCTTGCTTTGAGAAAGGCATCATGTAGATATGTGTTTAGATTTTAAAACCATTTACACCGATATTTAGTCAAGCATTGCTGAAAACATATGATGTGAAACCCAGGCTGTAAATCAAACTAAATGACTGTTAAGTTAATGCGGGAAAAATAACTGACATTGACTGAATTTGGAAGGTTGAATCCATCCTACTGGCTAGTGATACAACAAGATTATCAAATTGATGTAAATTGATAAAAACATCATTCAAAATTTACGCTTGCATTCCGGCATTCATATTCTCGTCTGCGAACACAAGACTATTAAAACAGGCAACCATTATAGTTTGTACATCCAGCTTCACTTCCTTCCTCAGGAACAATTCTGGGTTTCGACAAAGTAGACATTAAAGACTCCTAACCATAGTTCAGAGATCCTATTACTGAAATAATGTACATGTTTGTAATATTAGGTGCGTTTGCATCCATACAGTAAAATACTCAGAAATTAACTACGGTTCCACTATTCACCTCCAGATTTGATCTTCTGAGCACAAGTGTGTATGTGTGTGTGTGTGTGTGTGTGTGTGTGTGTGTCCGTTTTATAATATATTCAATTCTGTATAAGGAATCTGCTGGACAGCTTGACTATGATTATTTCCTAGTAAGACTAATGTTTTCTTTTGAAACTTTTAAACATTTAATGTTATTATTATTTCATTTCATATTTTTGTGTTTTATGGTATTTTATTCTAAGCATTTATCAATTATCTTATAGCTACATTTAAGAGAATGAAACTTTTATCTTAAAATATCAAAAGTTTTTGAGCAAACCTACTGATAGATATATTTTCTTTACCTCAGTTATGAAATAAGTCTTGCAAACATTACTCAATGAGAAAGGCTTTAAAGTTCACTTTCTTACACCTCCCTATGATGTACTTTCGCCTCTCTGCAAAGCGCAACTGGAATACTCAATTACAAGCAGTGTGATGTATATTAGGGTTGAGTTGCAAGATTGTTGAAAGAAGTATATCAAGAAAATTATGATTTTGAGGAGAATTCATTATTATAAACGTGTTTTGTATATATCGATAATGAAGTAGCTGGTGCTGTGGCTGACGAACAGATCAAATCACAAACAGAGCGGCGTGTGATCGTAATTATCTATATGAGGTTGCATTTGTATACCTAACATTCAGTCGGAATGTATAGCATAATAGAAATCCTTGGTGCTAATTAAATTTTACCAGAACTTCCATGGAAATATAATAGCTGCTACCCTTATGACATCCGTGTATGGAATACAGAGAAACTACTAGTACTTTATTATGATCATTTCACAGTACCATCTCATAGGGAACTACGTCAGTAGAGAAACATAGATCCCGCTAATGAGAGCTATGCTCTGGTGTAGATAGTGGTCATTTTGAAGCTGCATCAAACTCTAAACAAAAAATATAAGTAACTGTAGGCTAGACATGATGGAAGTAATGCAAAAGGAGTTCAGTTGGAGTGAACACTCGAGATACGGTACTTTGTAAAAAACAAAACCTAATTAAGGAGGCTTTGCAAGTGACACAATCAGCTCCCAAAAACTGGTATACACCAATATGCAAATTTGGGCCCAGGATACAAGTGTATGCTACTGATGATGATATGATGCTTTCAGATAATGCAGAATGCAGATCGTTGGCTTTATGTTCCCTTAAATTCAATTCCCGCAAACAAAAACTAACCTAATGAATATTTTCGGAAACTCTTACATTCTTCTTAGACCAAACAAAGCTTACTCCACCTTAATTGAGCTCAGCTTGTGTCTCGCTTATTCTCTTCGCGCTACAAATAGTGAAACAGTAAAACACACGAAAACAGAAAATCCTTTTCTTACAGTCGTAAATACTTCTTAGGATTTTCCCTCTTCGTATGTTTATGTCGTTCTCCTTAATCAAGGTGACAAAGGCACTGATGTAGGGAGTAACAGACTATCTTATTGCGTTTGTGGGTACCACCATCTGGTACCGATCATTAGTTAACAAGGTTTTGGTCACATGGGTGACAAAGGCACTGATGTAGGGAGTAACAGACTATCTTATTGCGTTTGTGGGTACCGCCGTCTGGTACCGATCATTAGTTAACAAGGTTTTGGTCACATGGGTGCCAAAGGCACTGATGTAGGGAGTAACAGACTATCTTATTGCGTTTGTGGGTACCACTATCTGGTACCGATCATTAGTTAACTAGGTTTTGGTCACATGGGTGACAAAGGCACTGATGTAGGGAGTAACAGACTATCTTATCTGCGTTTGTGGGTACCACCGTCTGGTACCGATCATTAGTTAACAAGGTTTTGGTCACATGGGTGACAAAGGCACTGATGTAGGGAGTAACAGACTATCTTATCTGCGTTTGTGGGTACCGTCATCTGGTACCAATCATTAGTTAACAAGGTTTTGGTCACATGGGTGACAAAGGCACTGATGCAGGGAGTAACAGACTATCTTATCTGCGTTTGTGGTTACCGCCGTCTGGTACCAATCATTAGTTAACAAGGTTTTGGTCACATGGGTGACAAAGGCATTGATGTAGGGAGTAACAGACTATCTTATCTGCGTTTGTGGTTACCGCCGTCTGGTACCGATCATTAGTTAACAAGGTTTTGGTCACATGGGTGACAAAGGCGCTGATAAAGGGAGTAACAGACTATCTTATTGCGTTTGTGGGTCCCGCCGTCTGGTACCGATCATTAGTTAACAAGGTTTTGGTCACATGGGTGACAAAGGCACTGATGTAGGGAGTAACAGACTATCTTATTGCGTTTGTGGGTCCCGCCGTCTGGTACCGATCATTAGTTAACAAGGTTTTGGTCACATGGGTGACAAAGACACTGATGTAGGGAGTAACAGACTATCTTATTGCGTTTGTGGGTCCCGCCGTCTGGTACCGATCATTAGTTAACAAGGTTTTGGTCACATGGGTGACAAAGGCACTGATGTAGGGAATAACAGACTATCTTATCTGCGTTTGTGGGTACCGTCATCTGGTACCGATCATTAGTTAACAAGGTTTTGGTCACATGGGTTACAAAGGCACTGATGTAGGGAGTAACAGACTATCTTATCTGCGTTTGTGGGTACCACCGTCTGGTACCGATCATTGTTAACAAGGTTTTGGTCACATGGGTGACAAAGGAACTGATGTAGGGAGTAACAGACTATCTTATCTGCGTTTGTGGGTACCACCGTCTGGTACCGATCATTAGTTAACAAGGTTTTGGTCACATGGGTGACAAAGGCACTGACTGATGTAGGGAGTAACAGACTATCTTATTGCGTTTGTGAGTACCGCCGTCTGGTACCGATCATTAGTTAACAAGGTTTTGGTCACATGGATGACAAAGGCACTGATGTAGGGAATAACAGACTATCTTATCTGCGTTTGTGGGTACCGCCATCTGGTACCGATCATTAGTTCACAAACTTTTGGTCATACGGGTGACAAAGGCACTGATGTAGGGAGTAACAGACTATCTTATCTGCGTTTGTGGGTACCGCCGTCTGGTACCGATCATTAGTTAACAAAGTTTTGGTCACATGGGTGACAAAGGCGCTGATAAAGGGAGTAACAGACTATCTTACTTCGTTTGTGGGTACCGCTATATGGTACCGATCATTAGTTAACAAGGTTTTGGTCATATGGGTGACAAAGGCACTGATGTAGGGAGTAGCAGGCTATCTTATCTGCGTTTGTGGGTACCGCTATCTCGTACCGATCATTAGTTAACAAGGTTTCGGTCACATGGGTGACAAAGGTACTGATGTAGGGAGTAACAGACTATTTTATCTGCGTTTGTGGCTACCACCGTCTGGTACCGATCATTAGTTAACATGGTTTTGGTCACATGGGTGACAAAGGAACTGATGTAGGGAGTAACAGACTACCTTATCTGCGTTTGTGGGTACCGTCATCTGGTACCAATCATTAGTTAACAAGGTTTTGGTCACATGGGTGACAAAGGCACTGATGCAGGGAGTAATAGACTATCTTATCTGCGTTTGTGGGTACCGTCATCTGGTACCGATCATTAGTTAACAAGGTTTTGGTCATATGGGTGATAAAGGCACTGATGTAGGGAGTAACAGACTATCT